>CM052098.1:10624233-10665945 GCA_028453745.1 Agapostemon virescens
CCCTCTTTCTCGCTTGCTATTTTACACGCAAGGCAGGCTTTCGCAAAAATTTCGTCGAATCGCGACTATTAGAACTAGCGATAATTGTAATGGATCGCCGAGTAAAACATCATTACGGTAATATCCAGCTGCACGAGCGACATTGCGTTCTATGTTCCGCGTATAATACGATCGACGGAATGGAAAATACATATTTGGCTCGGATCGATAGCGCGGTATCGACAGAACGGAAAGAAACGGGCAAAAAGTGACAAGAGGAGGAGAAAAACAAGTGAAAATAAATTCAATCCGAGGACCATGATTCGCGTGCGGTTCTTTCGAATCGATGCACGCCGTGGCTTCCTGTCGTTCGCGCTTACTTTTAATAGAAATAACATGACCAATTGATCAAACAGTGACCGATCAGCCGTGATACGGTTGAACAACAGAGCGACGCTCGCTGCCGGGATAAAACACACCGAAACAGAAAGGGTACAGAGATCATCGCTCATTCGAGATATCGTTCGCGGCTGTGGTTGCCACGGGGAAACTTGATGGAGAAGCACAGAACAAAATACGATCCGCGAACAATGCTCGATGATAAAAAAAAGAACCACTTTCTCCACATTGAAACACGCGGATGATCGATAAACGCGTCTAAAACCTAACATTTTCAGACATTGCGCCTCCTTCGGATCCTTTTCGAGTCGAGTTGCGATTGAAAACTAAAAGTAGAAGTTACTTTTTGATTCAATTAACCCTCTATGGGCCCGTGTAACTTTCAGGTCGCATTTTAATTTATCGACATTTTACCAAATAATTATAGGTTTTTTCATAAGATGCCGCATAAATCGTAATTCTATAACGTTGCCAAGACAACCAATATTAATATTTATGACCGTTGCTAGACTCATCAACCTGAAATAACAAAATAAATGCTATTCAAACTGTCTGCAGTAAAAATAAGCGAAACCATTTGATCCAATTGATATTATTTGTGCTTTTGTCAGTGATTACCAAACTAAAAATTTTGCACATAATAGCTCTGGGTTCGTACATCAATAACAACCTATTTGTTTGCATTTCAATTTTCAATTTGTTACTGGTTAAGAATTCGTATATTCTTGTAGAATCTTGTATATTCTGTTGTTATGTCATGTGTTGGTATATTATGGTTTATTGTAGTGTATTCTGCGATATTTTAGCATATTTTTGTATACCCTGGGATAGTATGGTGCATTCTTGAACATCCGAGTCAATTCTTATATATCCTGGTGCATTGTAGAAAATTATTGTATATCCTGGTGCATTCCAGTATAAGCTTGTATATTCTAGCATATTTTTGTATACTCTGGAAGAATATGGTGCATTCTTGAATATTCGAATCAATTCTTGTATATCCTAGAGCATTTTCGAATATTATTGTATATCCTGGTGCATTCCAGTATAATCTTGTTCATTCTATTATGTTATGTCATATGTTGGTATATTCCAGTGTATTCTGGGATATTCTAACACATTTTTGTATACTCTGGAATATTATGATGCATTCTAGTACCTATTAGTCAATTCTTGTATATCCTAGTGCATTTAATATATTATTGTATTTCCTGGTGCATTTAATATATTATTGTATTTCCTGGTAGATTCAAGCATATTGTTGTATATTCTGGTATCTCATGTCATATGTTGGTATATTCGGCTTTATTCTACTGTATTCTTGGTTATTCTAGTATGTTTTTGTAAATTCTGAAATATTATGGTGATTTCTAGTCTATTCTAGAAAGCCTAAACTACTAAAATGGCTAAACTAATTCTATTCGAGGAATTAGAACTAGATGCATTAGCGGTAATAGATCCGATGATTCCTTATTAGATTCCGAGTCCGATGAAGATGTAACAGTATTTCTCCGACGACGGATAAATGTCATTGACGGTGACGAAGAATTTAGTACTCGATCCTCGTCAGATGAGGAAGATGCAGGACCACAAAGAATTGTTTGGCAACCATTATCCCAGACGAATAATAATAGTTGTTATCGCCCTTGGAAAGGAGATTGCCCTAATGTCCCCGAAGCACCCCTTCTCCTGTGATCTATTTTCGAGAACTATTTGACAAGGAAATTATAAGTAATATAGTTGTCTGTACCAATATGTATGCACTGCAACGTTATCCAACAAAGAGATTTCAAATTTTTGCAGTTTCACGAACATCTTTTAAATGAAAACTATCGCACGAAAAGTATAACATTACAATCGTCTTTTAAACTTCGTATATACAATTGTCTTTAAGTCTTTTACTGCGCAATCTATTTTCTACTAAAAATGAATAATAAATGTATGTGATAGGTAATTACCTCACAAATGAACTAAATCAACTTACATTTCTGTAGGTATGCATAAATTTAACGCAATCGTTTCCACAAAATATGTTGCTTGCAATCGATATGATTTCGGGAGAAATGCCTCTATCAATATGTAACCTGTGATTGTCATAATTAATTAATTTAGTCGAAAACACGCGATCCGTAGAAATGTGTACACAACAAAATGTGTGACATATATTGAGCAGAAAATAGCGAATATCGTTATGGCACTCTGAAGCTGTAGTTTCAACCATCGTCGAATTATATTATTCGACTAATGAACTAAATATCCTTTTCAAGCAATATTTACCTCTGCAAAACAAATTTATAGTCTTAAACGACTCACCTTGTACTTATACATTATGTATACCATTTAATTTTATCCATATTGTAAACATGACTAGGAAACATGAAAACTATGTTTTAATAAATACACGTATACAAATCGGTTGTATATGTCCAGCATGATAAATTTATTTTCGTTCACGAAACAGAATTAATGCGAAGTGATTCGAATGGAATTTGTTAAAATGAAAAAAACAAAATTAAGAATCTTCGTATAATTCGTATTGAATAACGAAAGCAAAGTAAAACATATTGAAGAACAATAATCAATGTACGAGACACTTATGAACGTACCATATATCGACCTGATTAATTTCTCGATCGCCGGTAGGCGTCGTTCTCGTGCCTAATAGCGTGCTCGCATGACCTCAATTGTTGCTAACACAATTTTAGTATGCCTGTCGTTATTCAGAAAATTTTATCGTTTTACTATTCGTTGCACGAAGATGCAACACATAGAGCTTATGCAAAAGTGTCGGTTATTCAGATTATTAGCTATTACATTAGCTACTTTCATATTAACGCGACACGTAATGGAACAATATTTCATTATAAATATTTAAAAAGTTACTTTCTATTTCCATTTATCTGTCAAATTATATTTAACATCATTTATAAGGAATTATAAATAGTTAACAATATTTATAATAAATAGTTGAGAAATTTAAAATAGACATACATTCTGATTGTAATAACCAGTGCGGCAGATACCGGGAGTCTTTAACCCTTTGGCATTCGAAGCTTTATTAACTCGAAAACCAAGGCGTTCCTTCAAACCTAGGCCATTTTCATTTTATACGATTTACTTCATCTCACGAATATGGAGTTTTGTAATATTTTCCGTCCTTACAATGATTAAATTTTTACAAATTTCTTAGATACAAGCATAGTGACGTAGAAGTTATTTTAAATAATTATGACAAGTTTCCTTGGTGCCTCAGAGTCACCACTCGAGTGCTAAGGGTTAATAATATTTTGACAGAAAAATTGATAGCGATAAAAGACGCGAAGAGCTGAATTTCCGTTGAAAATTTCGTTTAAACGAAAATATATTACAAATTTATTCATAGTTTTAGGAAATGACTTACTGTAACGCCAGTTACATGTTTTCATACTTCGTATGCAAAAGCACCCGTTTCTCTTAAACAATTAAACTATAAATAATATCGTTATAGAATCACCACGGAATTCCAATGCTGATCGTACCTTTACGGAATATGACTGTTATTTTGAATACACGTTACAGAAAGCAATATTGGTGTATGATCTCCAAAAACAACTGCGGTCACTATTTTTATTTGCACCGTTCCGCGCCGCGTCACGTCAGGGCGAATGGAACTTCCGTCCGGTATAAGGGAAAAGGGGAGTTTTCGACGTATAGACGGACAGAGTCACGTAGTATTGCAGCCAGAACGTGCTTCAATCTTCGAGAGAAGTACGCTTTGGCGTGCAACCCGCGAGGCCGATTCTTCCTCCAAAGTTTCCGTGAGAATTTTAACCATCGCCACTCGACGAACTTCCTCCGGAAAATAAGAACGATCGAGTGAGACGCGATTCGAACTTCCGTCGCTGATTAACGCTCTCCCGACGAAATTATAACGAGTCATTTCCGTATTCGTTGAATCAGCCTACTCAAGAATGCTGCTCGATCAAGGAGAATTTAAATTACACGAATTTAATTATTGTCTCCGGCGAAGCCGAGCACTTTTCTTCGAGAGAGACGAGTTTTCTTTATCTTGCAGACGTTGAAAGTCACGTAAACTGCTTCCTTAAATTGTGGAAACGATGGAATTAAAGGGGAACATCGTTCACATAATATTTAAAATTTGTTAAACGCTCTACCATTCGATGCGAATCACGAAACTGTTAACGTAGTTTATATGTTTGCGTGCACTTACGGTATATTAATTACGATTGGACTTTAAACGATTAACCACGTAGCTATTTATTTCTTTGGAATATTTAGTGTTTCACATTCTCGAGCTTGTACAAGACAAAACTGTGTGGATATTATCGCGTTCGTTTTCCAATGTCATATTTTCATTCAAACAGTTTTTTATGTGAATTCCTCCACTACGTTCGATAAAATAAACAAATATATTTTAATTGTTGGAGATCGTTTGCGTTCTTCGTGTTTCCAATGAACTTTTCTAAGTACATATCACAGACATGTAATTGCGAATTATTCTTATCAGCATTCACAAATAATCAATAATCTTTCGTTGATGTCGATGCGGTAATTAACAAATTTTATTTTCGAATGCTCGAATATATTAAAATTAAGAATGACGTTAAGAACGATTTTAACGATAAACTATTTTGGAACAGTCCAGAATAAGCACGTTCAACGATAAATCATAAAAATGTAACAATTCGTTAACTCACATTTATTAATAGTATAATATTTCATCGTTTAATCCACTTTACAGAAATTCTCGCGTACCATGAAAAATAAAAATATTTCTACCATTGCTTCTGGACAATTAAAGTACGCGAGTGGCTTTATAGTTCGTGGATTCTTATCGAGATTGCATGATATTCCGCGCTATGTACGGTTTCATATCGTTCACCGTTTGTGTCAGTTGAAATTACATTTCTTTTTACATTCATTATCTTTTTCATATTCGACGAGAGACGACGATGTCCGTCGATTCGACGACGTCTGATCGTCTCGCGACCAGTGAACTATTGGGTTGTTCGGAAAGTAATTTCGTTTTTTTCCCGACAGAGGATTTAATTGTATTTTTTTGCGCCCAACTTCACACTTAAGCTGCATAATCATTGTATGTTTTGAGAGTTGATATAGCAAGGCTTATGTGTGAAAAAGTCCAATTGATTCTACGCAATAGTTTTTGGTTGGTGTTCTTTTCAAAATGGAGAGCAATAAGCAGCATTTTTAAAAATATAATTCATAAAAATGCTGTTCAAGCCAGAAAGAAATTAACCGATGTGTATGGAGAAGATGTGTTGACAGTACGTCAGTGCCAGAACTGGTTTGCAAAGTTTCGATCCGGCAATTTTGATGTCGAAGATGCACCACGTTTTGGAAGGCCGGTTGAAGCTGATAAAGACACAATAAAGGTATTAGTTGATGCAAACCGGCGAATAACAATACGTGAGATCGGTGAGAGGTTAAATTTATCAAATTCAACTGTTTATGACCACTTAAAAGGCCTGGGTGTAACCTCGAAGCTCGATATATGGGTTCTCCATGTTCTCACGGAAAGAAATTTGTGTTGTCTCGTTGACGTCTGTGATTCGCTTCTCAAACGTCACGAAAATGATCCATTTTGAAGCGCAAAAAATGGGTTGTATATAACAATGTCAAACGCAAGAGATCATGAAGCAAAAAAGATGAACCGGCTCAAAGCATTTCCGAAACCATAAAAAAAAATCCATAAAAAAAAGGTGATTCTGTGTGTTTGGTGGAATTTTAAAGGAATCGCTTATTTTTGAGCTTTTACCGGATAAAACAACAATTAATTCGGAAGTCTACTGTCATCAGCTGGACAAACTGAATGATGCACTTCAACAGAAAAGGCCAGAATTAATCAACAGAAAAGGTGTAGTGTTCCACCAAGATAATACGAGACCTCATACAAGTTTGGTCACTCGTCAAAAGCTTTTACAGCTTGAATGGGATACAATGCCACACCCACCATATTCTCCAGATCTGGCACCTTCGGATTATTATTTGTTCCGGTCACTGCAAAAATTTTTTAGACGGTAAAACCTTCGCTTCAAATGAGGAGGTCAAAAACCACCTCGATCAGTTTTTTGCCAGCAAAGACCAAAAATTTTATGAGCGTAGAATTGCCAATATGTAATTTAATAAAATACTTGTTCATTATACGAAAATTGTCTTTCATTTTCACAAAAAGAAACGAAATTACTTTCCGAACAACCCAATAGTTTTAGCGAGTAAAAGTATCGATGAAAGTCTTTTGATTGTTGATTTCTGGGTGGCAGAGCTTTACTTTTTAAACATAAATATCAATGTGGAATCTCGCGAAGTCAAGAATTGTCCATTTGGCGATGCATTAGCAATTTCCAGCGTGTAATTAGTTTACACCGCGAATACAACAAGCGATAAAAATGCCGTTCCCGCTTCGGCAAATTTTCCATCCCGAACGTGCCGCGACAACGGTGCAATGGAGGCAATGTCGGTTGACGGTAGATAAGGAGTGGCAAAAGGCAGAAATGAGAAATGCTAATGGCATTCCGTTCTCACCGCTATCATCTTTCACGGAGCACAGAACCAGGGTGGGCAAGAGAGGACGGTAGGCAGGCATCGAGAGAGTCGGGAAGAGAGAGAGAACATGGGGTGAGGGTGTGGGGGCGAGAGGGTGGCGTTTGCACAGTCGTAAGAACGGTGCAGCAGCAAGGTATTGGGAGTATTTTATGCAAGGACTCGCGGTTGATACCGCTCATCTTGAATATTTTATGTGACGTGTCTGGAATAAGGTTCGCGGCTCGCCTACCTAGCTGTACGCCACTGAAATCGTAGACTTTCGGGTAAAACTGCTTTATTGTGATAAATTCGCCGTGTAATCCGTTTTGGAAAAACTGACAGATTTGTTCATTAGGCGAGTCGCGATACTCGAGAATAGTTTGCATCGGAGAATTTCGAAACCGAAGGAAACGACTTTCTAAGATGTCTAACGGAGACCTTGACAAAACTAGCTGTTGCGAAGCAGAAAATGAAATTTAATAATCGGAGAACAGGCAATATCAAGTGCGAACAAGCAATCAAAGTCGAACGACCGTCTATCGAAACTCGAATCTACCCTTTGTATTAGAAACTGATCGAAATCCAACTATTTAATTAAAGAATTTTAAAACCTATCAACGGTACGACGCAGCAATTTTCTCGGAGAAATTAAAACTTGTATTCCTCGAAGAGGGGACACGAATGCAGATTCCCTTTCAACCTCTTCAACCAGTCGAGAGATTCGGTTTTCTGTATCGGCGAAGTAGCCGAGAAGAAGACGAGCCTCTTACGGAATTATTCATTACGCCTCCCTTGCTCCTGTAACAGCGTAGCAGTTTCATTCGCGGCACTTTTCATCCCCCTTTTACCCATTTCGCGACGCTCACTTTTCAACTTGGTCTCTAAGCCCACGCAGTCTACTGAAAGTTACATCGGTCGGTGGAAAGAGACGAGTTCGCGAGAAAAATTGAATAGTTAAAAATTCATTAAAAAATCCGCTGCCGAGTTTACAGAACTCGTGGAACATCAAGCTTTGCGACATTTTAAAACAGATCGCGGACAAGTTAACAAGAAAATCAACCGACGTTCACCGTTGTGTAGCCTAGCTCGATAAACTTGCTGATTCTAGTCAACTCGAGATTTCGATCGATTTGTTGATTAAAGTTGCACTTTTTTTAAAACATTGGTGTTACGTTCCATACACCACAATGTATTCAACGTATTTTGCGGTGTTGTAAATTTTGCTATACACGATCGCGATATCGTGTTTCAGGACACCAAACGTATAGACTTAATTACGGTGCTACACGAAAATCGTTTTAATTACATCGATTTATTTCAATTTCATAGAGAACAGTGTAATAATATACTGTAACCGTATAACAATATCGACAATTCCATATAACAAAATTTGTTGAGCAATCGACAGGCGTGCAGCCGTAGCGATGCTTCGTGGCAAAACCCTTATTGGAATCGTACCGACTCCCGAAGGGAACACATCGAAGTGTGACACGTTGATTTTAATAAAATTTTTCACATGTATATTTTTAGTTGCAATTATCGAGATATCGGGGGTGAAAACAGCCCTCAAAGTCGAAAAAAAATTAATGTGGTCTATATATTTTGGGAACTAGAGGACGTAAAACGATGAACTTTTTCTTAAATTGTGTATTTTCGATTGACAAATTCAGTTGCTTGAAAATATTCTTTTTCTTCAATTTTTCTTATTAATTATTTATCTATTTTTATATAAACTCGTATGTATAACCTATGGACCCAAATAGGAAATTCATTCTATACGTAAGAGGAGAAAACGTGGTCTCACGGTACTGCTACAAGTGGGTTTTCCCGGTCGGTGCTATGAGCGCAGTTAATCGGGAGGCTTCGGTTCGCCGGGGTTTGACTTCGCTTAGGCGAGTGTTGCCTCTGCAGAGGCGAGATTCCATAAAATTTCTTGTAGCAGCACCGATGGCCGATACATGAATCTGTTAAAAATTGTTAACACGTTGAATGCCACGGAGGTCACCGGTGACTGGCACCGTTACATCGTTTAACTTGTTAACCGAGGAATAAACTTTTGTTCGGCTCGTTTCACAATGGGGACTTTTTTCTTTTTTTTAATACTTATTGTTTACATATACAACTACATAAAATGTAATGTGCTCAAAATATTATGGCAAATTTCCATGACGAAAAATGTCGTCATGACCATTCTACTATCATACCCAGTTAACAAGTTAAGAACGGTTATTAATAAATTAACAGCATTGAACATTAACGTAGTACTGCCAAAATTAACCAGATTACAGTACGAGGTGAAAACTTTAGTTTCTAGTAACTAACAATTTTGTTCAATAACGCTGGTCATTTCTATAAATGAAACTTGTTCGAAGCATGCAAAATTCGCGTGGCATTCAACGTGTTAAGGTAATGAGAATCCTTGTATTCGTGGAAAACTCCACACCTCCGAAAACAGCATACACCGTTCCATCTGTACTTGGCCCTTCTTTAGGTATACCTGCGTGCATTCGCAGGTATGAGCGTTTAGGTATAAATGTGCGTACTGCAACAGCGTAAAGTCGGTTGTCCTGTTCTGTGCTGTTCCGTCCGTAACATGCGTCCGTCTAGTAGACACCAATATTGTATTCCACCATTTTTCTTTCAAATATATATAGTTATTTTTCACTACTTTCTTACGCGAGTTCATTCATTTTAATACAAATACCTGAACAAAAATTATTGACTCGATTGGATGTGGGTAAAATAAGCGCGATTTTCGTCAGATCGTGTTCTATTGGGTTGACAACTAAGTGATTGCGGATTTTAAGAAAGAATAAAAATTCAATATTTTTGCTTAAAAATATAACTTTATTCAATTAGGTACTGTTCGTTTTTGTAGATGACCTTTTGCCATCGTTCAGACAGAGTCATAAGTCCACGTTTATAAAATTTCTGATCTTTGCTATAAAAAAACTGAATTAAGTGTGATTTGACATCACTGGCGTCATTAAAAATTTTACCATTTAAGGAGTTTTGCATGGAACGAAATAAATAGTAGTTTGAAGGCGCAAGGTCAGGGCTATATGGCTGATGTGACAACACATCCCAACCCAGATGCAATAATTTTTTACGAGTGACCAAAGATGTGTGGGGCTTTGCATTATCATGGTGGAAAACAACACCCTTACGATTTGCCACTTCTGGCCGCTTTGCTTGAATTGCATCGCTCAGTTTGGCGAGTTGTTGAACATACACATTTGAATTGATCGTTTGGTTGTTTGGTAAAAGTTCAAAGTGCAGAATTCCTTTATAATACCACCAGACTGACAGCATAATCTTTTTTGGTGAATCTCTGGTTTTGATGTCGTCTGAGCTGGTTCATCTTGCATCTTCCCACGATCTCTTCCGATTAATGTTGTTATAAACTGTCCACTTTTCGTCGCCAGTAATTAGTCTTTTCAGAAATGGATCAATTTCGTTGAGTTTCTGATGCGAATCGCAGATGCTAATGCGTTGCGCCAAATGAATTTCCTTAAGCTCGTGAGGGATCCATAGATCGAGTTTCTTGACATAGCCAAGCTTTTTTAATATTTTTTCAATACATGTATGCGATACCTTGAGCTTCTCTGCAATGTCACGTGTTGTGCTATGACGATCTGAATCGATAATGGCCTTGATATAGATCTCATCGACTTCAACTGGATGGCCAGATCGTTGAGCATTTTTCAATGGAAAATCACCAGAACGAAATCTGGCAAACCAATTTTGACGCTGCCTTTCTTTCAAGGCTTCATTCCCATATGCTCAAAATATGTCAGAAGTGCACGTCTTGTTCTTCTACATTTAAATTGGGATAAAAACAAAACTAAAGAACCAATCGATATAATGTTTGTAAAGGTAGAAGTCCAAACAATAAAGAAAATATAGGTTTGGTACTTTGAACACGTTAACGAAACAAAAGAAAGTGTAAAATCCATCTGTCGACAAAATCCGCAATCACTTAGTTGCCAACCCAATACTTTTGTTACGGTTTGCCGCCCGTCTGTTCTGTTATTAACCAACGAATTTAGTTATTGGAAAAAACGTGGTATGGATGTGCCTGGAAATTCCCTGCCTAAGACACTCAACTGTTAGAGTGGAAGTTCATCAACGGAAAAGTGTATTACCATTACGTGTTACGGATGTCGAAGTATGGTATAGTTTTATTGCTAGAAAGTTGATCCCACTGTCGACCTAGTGCACATGGTCGCCGAGTATTCGCGTCTGAATTCTCACGGCACGGGAGTCGTAAAATAATTTGATTTGTTGCGCCGCGCTGTGCAGGTCCTTGATCTCGTGTTCGCATTTGCCATAATATTATTACAGCCACGAAACATACGAATCATCGCCTTGAAAAAGTAGTTGTATTGTTACAATCAAAGTTTGTCGAGTAGCTTGTTATCGAGACAAAATTTGAAGTTATTGTATACGATTTAAATTCTGTTCTAGGTCGATTCGAATGTAACAAAGTATCTCCGAAATCATCGACTTGAGTCGAAGAAAGAATCGACACCGCGTAATTAATGTTTGAAATTTAACAAATTATTGTTATTTTATTTAACAAATAAATGGCACAAGTTCGAGTAGAGACAGTTCTTTGAGCGTGGAAAACTTGAAGTCCTTTTAAAATATGTTAAATTATAATTACGTTTAGATATTTTTCTATGCATTAATGTGCGCGAAGGAACAAAATACTCGGAATTAATATGTTTACTTAAAACAATTTTGCAAACTTTGGCTAGCAATTAATGCACTTAATGGTTTTATGAAGACACATGACGACGCGTTACGTCGAATCACTCGAAAACAGGTTGTACCTGTTACAAGCGTAAATAGTTATCTGAGCTTTCAAAGATCGGATCTACGTATAGGAACTTTGTAAGCACATATTTGACAACTTATAAGATTGAACGTAATGTTTATCTGCGAGATCCAACGCATATGATATTTTTAACATCGATATCGAGTGGAAAGTCTCAGTTTTTTAAAGTATTTTAATATCATCGGTTGCGCGATTACTTTCGCCTTTTGTGTTTTGCGCTGTGATCCATTTTTGCTAATTTTATCGGGGTAAGATCATATTCATCAGGGTCCATTATATCTTAATCGTTCAACGAAATATCAACGATAGTTGGACGAAGTAAATTCTTCCTAAATTCCATCAGATAAACGCGCGAACGTTAACGACTCGAGTATCCGATTCCCGTATGGACGACTCGCGAGCACATAACCTATCGATTCGAAAGTTCGGCTCTATTAATATGAAAATGGTGGATGACAGGCAGTCGGGCTGCAAGAAAACCGGTTGTATCGCGACCGAGACGTCTCGATGACGATAGCAAGGTCGGTATAGTGGGAAGGTAGCCGGAATAACAGTGGATACCGTCGACGTCGTCGGTATTATGGCAGGCAAACAAAATATCGTGGCGTAACGGGACATGGGATACGGTGCTCAGGGTCCCAAACCAGGAAAACTCGACCGAGTGCTCGGGCAAACAATGACGACGAGGCTAGGTATTGTTCTCCAAGTAATTGAATCCAGCCTACCATCCTCTTCCGTCACCTTCTCCCTCCGGCCATCCGATCTTGCCCGCCGTGTTCGCTTCTTCTTCGCCTCGCCGTTCCCCTGTCCTTCATCAACTGTCATTTCTTTCCCGCTTCTATTTATCCTTCCCCTGTCGTAGACATATCCAAGGTCCTTCGCCCTTTCCTTCTCCTCTCACAAAAATTTCATGAAATTTTCCTCTCGTTTCATCGACGGTGACGATACTTCTCAAGAAAAAGAGTACTCTTTGTTTTTTTCTCTCTCTCTCTCTACCTTGTATCCGCCTACTCTAGTTTATCGTTTGTCGCGATCGCTCGTCCCTATCTCTCTGTTTCATACCCAAGGAGGTCAAACCGACGTCCCTTTGTACAGCGCCAACGGCTTAAACTGAGATTTCGAGGAAAATCTCTTGCTCGATAACGCGACTTTTGTTAACGTCCCCGTTCTGTTATCCTCCCCGCACGTTTCGCGATCCTTTGCGACGCTTCTCGTTGACCGACTGGTATTAATTCTTCGTCGATCGTATTATACGTTTCGACGACTATTTCGATGCGCAAACAAGTTAGCTTATCTTTCTGCGTACATACAGTGACTCTTATTAATATTCGGACATTGTGCTATTCAAAAAATTGTTACTAGTTTCGATCGTTTACAATAGTAAATTTGGAATTATTGTTTTATAATATAAGAGAACATTCATTGTAGTTTGTAATAACATAAATTTGATTTGTATGTTGCACATACTTTTCTTAATATCAAACAGTGAACTAAATTATGCCGTAATTTATCGTCGAAAAAATATTCGGACACATAACTTATTCTCGCATTTCTTGCGAATAACGACACACCTTTACCGGTTATTTATAAACATAATGTCGAGCAAGATGAAGAACACGCTTCACGATTTCAGTTACTGTTCGAAAGCCGTTAGGATCAGTTAGAAATTCTAAGTATGGGACGAAAAAGTAAAAATACTTCATTTGACGTACGACAATTGAGCCGTAAATGGTTTCATATACGGTATTTACATGTATGCAACGCCGATATCTAGAGAAGACTCGCATCAATTTCTCAAATAATAAAGGACGACTTATTTAAAGTCAGTTGTTTCCAATATACAATGAATATTTGTAGGCTTCGACTGTATTCTTCCACATATTTATAGAAGTTTGATTGTTTCGAAGTTATATCAAATGAAATTTAACTAGGCGTACCGTGCACATACACGGACGTATACGTACACTTTTAATTTCGTGCAATTGGTCCTCCTCGCGATTGACGAACGAGCTACAAAAGTCCATTAGTTTTAAAATGACGTTGGCAGTGAGAATCGCCTGAAAACGGTCGGACTAAGGAAAAGGTCGTTTAAATACAGGAGGTACTGGTGAAGCAGCAATCTCTAACTCTATCAGTCTGTCAGTTTCCTGCTGCGGGAAGATTATTCCAAGCTACGAAATCTCTCTCGGAAACTGGCGGGAAAAACAAGGACGTTACAATGAAAATATATTCCGTCCGAGACGATAATAATATATTAGAACCGCGGTATGGAAATACCGACGTGTATCGTTGATATTTCGAGCGACACTGGTACCGGAAAGGGAGGGTTGTTTTCCATGAAAATACAAATGGAAGACTGTTTCTGACAAACGTGCTCGATACGCGGAAAAAGACACGACCGCGAAGTCTACAGTATCCATATAAAATAATGGCTGCGTATGGGGAACGTTAACCCCGGACATTGACGTCGCCCAATGTCGTAAACAGATATTGATATTGGCGTGTCATATTTGCGCTGTGTAGACGTTTCCATACCTACTGTGGAAACTAATACAGACCGAATGCTCGCGATCCGAGGGCATTTGCAGAGTACTTTATCATGAACAGACGATCACCATTTTACCAGCACGAGTACGTAAAGAAAGTATTAAAATATCCGCCTGGAATTCCGACCGGCTAAGGCTCTATATCGAATGGAGATGGGAACGAACGAATAGTTCCTGACCGATATGTACTTACATATGTATATGTTTCTTGCGTTGCTTCCAGACGTTCGTTTCCGATGTAACTGTTTTCGAATTAAATCGTCGTGAATACACACGAGCTGCTTATAATACGTCTACGTCGAAATCAAGTAGAATAATAACATTTCCTAGATGCAGGTATTCATTTTGAACGTTCACGGTTCACTTTTACTTTTCTCAAAATAATACGTTTCCCTCGGTCCTCAAGCTTCTGTGGTCGGCCTTTCCGAGGAATTGATTCAATTCGATTTTCTTCATTATATCTCCGTATAATATCAGTTACGGTACTCTTACTTACTTTTAGAAGATTACTGATTTCCCGATACGTTTTCTCTTTTTCTCTGTAAAAAATTACTAATTGTGCCCATAATTATGAAATTGGTCTAAGTCATATATTCCTTGTTTCGAGATATTTAATGAATTGCATTTGAATAGATTAAAGAGTATTTTTACATTATGCAACATTTTAATTTAGAATTTCATTAGTCTTCATTAATGGAAACTTATTATGAATATGAAATATTGTGGGAATTCCATACCAAACTGTTTTTAAAGTTTAAATTGATTTAGATCATTTTCAAAATTATCTGAATGTCCTATAAATGACTTAAAGCATTAAAAAACTACGAGTGTAGTTCAAAAACGTGCCAAAGAGGGCCACGTGCCATTTTAAGGTTATGTTTATATAATTTCTTTAAATTTTTTACTTAGACCACTTTCATAATTCACACTAAACGAATTCCATATAATGTTGAAATTACAACCACCATCTAATGGTTCATTTTTTACAATATCGTAGAAATTACATTGAATTAATTTAGTTTAAAATAACGTGGTGTGAAATAACTGATAAACTCATTTCTTTTTAATTTTGACTTAGACCACTTTCATAATTATGGGCTCAATTGTCGTACGTCAAATGAAGTATTTTTACTTTTTCGTCCCATATTTAGAATTTCTAACTGATCGTAACGGCTTTCGAACAGTAACTGATATCGTGAAGCGTGTTCTTCATCTTGCTCGACAATATGTTTGTAAATAACCGGTAAAGGTGTGTCGTTATTTGCAAGAAATGCGAGAATAAGTTATATGTCCGAATATTTTTTCGACGATAAATTACGGCATAAGTTAGTTCACTGTTTGATATTAAGAAAAGTATGTGCAACAAACAAATGAAATTTATATTATTACAAACTACAATGAATGTTCTGTTATATTATAAAACAATAACTCCAAATTTACTATTGCAAACGTTCGAAACTAGCAAGAATTTTTTGAATAGCACAATGTCCGAATATTAACCCTTTGCACTCGAGCGGCGACTCCGAGGCGCCACGAAACATTGGAACACTATTATTCTAAACAATTTTAACATCGCTATTTTTACATCTAAAAAATTGATAAAAATTCAACGGTTGCAAGGACGAGTAACAGTAACAAAACCCATACACATAAGCTGAAATAATTCAGGTAGAATGAAAATATCCTGGGTCAAAAGAACGCTTTGGTTTTCTAGTTAAAACAGTTTCGAGTGCAAAGGGTCAATAAGAGTCACTTACATTCGTAAATAGATTGAAAAGAAAGCGACCGAATATAGGATAAAACAGGTGCGAAAACGACGCCGGGCGAGCAGGTTGATCGCAACGAACACTGTTTCTACAACAAATGAAGGTGTCTCTCCATTCTAGTCGCGTACATGTGTATATGCACCGCTCTAGTTGTAAACACAGCTAGCGAACTTCGATAGCCGGTCAACTGCAAATCGAGTCTCTCTCTACTCTCTCTGTCTGTTCTCTTTTGCATGGGCAGCGTTCTCCTCGAGCAAACAAAAGAACGTCTACACGCTAACGTTCTACACGCCCTTGGCAAGCAAAGGGCTGCTCGTTCCGTAAGTACCCTCGACGCGTATAATCCAAGCCGGTAGGGTTAGGTCCTCGTCACGGTCTATTACACGAACGCAAGAACTTGATGTGGCCCGCGTGTGTGCTCGCGAGCTACGTACAACTGTTAATCGGGATCGTACAAAGGAGTGGCCACCGATGACGTCACGACGTACAATGACGACGGGTACCTGGCCGGCAACACAAGCTTTCTCGATATTATCACCGTTTGTGCTTAATGATCGCGTATATCGAGTACACGCGCACACCAGCACACGCGTCCCTGTCATACGCGATGGTAAATTAGTGGTCTTATCCGGCCACTCGTCTCTCTTGTTAATCACCTTTTCTTGCGTCCCACCTCGTCGATTTCGTTATTTTTTTATTCAGAAGTCGTTAGAATACGAGTTTCCTGGTAATGATTCCTGACCATCGAGGATGATAGCACAGGTGATTCATACGCCAGTCGGGGAGATTCATCGGTACGTTCTACGGCTTAAAATTAGAAAATTCTACCGGGGGAACACGAGCTTTCAAATTATTCACCAGTCGAACGAAACTGTTTGAATTCCCTGTAAATCCGAACAACGGTGGAGACAGCATAAGTAAATATGTGCTCGCGAAGCAAAACTTCTGTGAATAATGGGATAGGACGCGCGTAACACCTGTCTTTAACAGCTTATCGTTGAAAGGTCTATATATAGATAATATCGAAACCACCTATACCCCTGTCCATAAGTAAACGGTCTTTTACATCGGTGAAGGTAAAATAGGACACAACAATAATTCTTTGAAATCTCACGAATGGCGATACATATTTCATAAATCTTATCATGCGTTGCAATTCACTGTAGCAGCCCGATGATAATGCCCGCTAATGTTTCTCTAAATGTCTGTAGATGTACGATCCTTCGTAAAAATTTATTCACATTTCACGATTCGCACGCGTCTTTTTAATAGAATGTGTGCGAAACGTTACACGGTTATATTAAAACATTGTTTGCCAATCGTTAAATTTATCCCCTCGAACTAAATATTCTCATGATGTCACAATTTTCCTATTTCAACAAGATAACCGAAATATTTAACGTGCTGAAAACTTTGAAATCCTAAAAAACGTGCACGAGATTGTCGGACAAATCGATGTAATATCGTTACAGATTATAACATACAAAGAACGCGATGCCGTTACCAAGTTGTAAACAAACAACTAAAAATTCTTTATCATTATGTTTTTTCGGTTTGCGCATTACTCTCTAAGGCTGATATTATTTAATATTTCGTTTATCGTCGAATCTGTAATCGTTGAGTTTCGAATGAACGAAACCCGTCGTTCGAAGCTACGCTAATTTATCGAGCCTTATTAAAATAAACTCATGGAAACGCAATGCATAATTGGTCGGTTGAAATTCTAAAAACTGAAGAATTATTTGAAAAAGAATCGGTTCCGTGGTTGTATTAACCACAGGGTAAGCAAGCGTATCGCGTGGAAAAATGTTCTGCTCCGATGTGTCGCAGATTAGTCTTCCATGGAAGTCGGCAACCCGCGAATTTAACCCCATCTGGTTGCATGTCTTATCGACTCGAAGATGCAAATTTAGAAATACGTGGCGACGTCGTGTCTAGTGGCTCCGATGCACGCGATCCTAACATACCGTACAAAGTACCCGCGGATAGATATTTTTGTAATTGAAACTAATCGATCGCGATGTTTGCACGTTACACGGCAGGGGATAATGGTTAGCGGTCCGACGGTCGAGCGATGGACAAACAGGAATATGAACAACCGGCCGGTATTTCCTTTTGTCGGGGGAACCTCGGGTTTCACGGAAAATGTAGCTAACGGTTTAATTAATTAATAACTTCATCCATTTACTCACGCGGCGATTGATGGCCGGCAAGAACACGAGAAATCCATTTGAATTACGTACCTGAAACAAAAAACAACGACGCACTGTTAGTCACCTGTGAATTAACGAAATGGGCGACAGCGTAGATACTACTGGCTTGACTTACCGCAAAGCGAAACCTATGCCCGTTCGACAATCAGACTTTCTATCGGGAAATACTTTATTTATTGTAATGTTTTCAAATTCACATCACGATTATCGAATCGAGATCTCGGTGCTAGCCAATTTGCTGCACTAATCTGTACAGAATATTTATAATCGAGGATTTAAACACCAAGTGGTGAGTAATTGTAACGACAAGTGGTTATTAATATTATTATTATTATTATTATTATTATTATTATTATTAATATTATTATTATTAGACTATTCTACGAGTCTTTCAAAAATCAGAGATCAACAATGTGATTGTCAATGGTGACAAAATATCAGTAACGTGTGTATGGAAAAGATTTTGCATTCTTAGGTTGATTCCAAACAAAGGTAATATGACCATAATCAATCGAAATCTGTTCATACGTTCGGCTAATATATTGTCACAATCTGAAACTCTTGCCCATTCGCCTCCTCGATCAACGCAACAAGCATTCTCATAATTCGCATGATATTCAGTGCGAATTTTACGGAAGTGTAAATTTTACAGAATTTTAAAGACTGTGTCGAAAGACTACCGAGGGGATGACAATGAATCGTACATTGTAAATGAAATTATATTGTAATACAATCAATTAATGCGTCATTTTTGCCTATTCAGTCGCATCTCTAAAATCAAATAAGAGTTCTGGTTACATTAAATATACATATGTACCGAGTTATCTAGATTTGAAATTCTGTTTTACATTATTTTTAACGGCATGACGAAATGAGCCGTTTATTTTGAAAGTGGAGTAAGTCCATTTAAAAAAAAATCGAGTCAACTATAATAATAGTTACATTTTTACAAGATCTTTTCAATCTGAAACAACTTGTTACTAATATATTTAAAATCGTTAAGATTTTGTAACACGAAAATTTGCTGGTTAATAAAGCGATGAAAAGGTTTATTTTGAAAGTGGCGTAAGTCCCAGTGTGAGAGTTTCAAATGGATATAGAAAATAATTATGCAATGAAATTTTATGAGGTCCCAGCTTTATGTTTAACTATTAAAGTAACAGTTGAATTATCACTGTGCAATGAATTTGTTTTAAACAACGGAACAGTGCCTGTCCACAGAAAATGCGATTTTTAAAAGGCTAAAAAATACTGACGGTGAAAGAGTAAATTGGTTTAAAGTATATTGGATGAGATTTTTGAGAAGCGATTCGTATAAGTTATTCTATGAAACGACAATGAACTAGGATGCACTATTCAAAACATTGAATTTACTACCGTAACAGGGAAGACCGAAAAACTTTAATAATATCCAGTTGGCATCGCTTTACAAAAAACCGAGACCACTCACAAACCTAAAATATAAGGACTTAATGGATTTATTACATTATATACCACCTGCACACCATAGTTATTTTAAACCCTTCCCGCGTACACAAACTGGAGAAGACTGAACAATAATTAACAAAACTGTATTAATTTTAATGTAAAAATTAATTAATAAAGAATGAAAGTTGAATATTTTTTTGATTTTATAACATAAAAGTGTATACATTTAGTTTAATTTCAAGGGAAATTTACTTTTCCTATGGACTTGTTGTTTTCATTCTAAATGACCCTTCAAAAAAATTCGCACCATAATGTTGTACGTATATATGCAAGGTGATAATTCGTATATGTGTGTGGTAGATCAAGGAGAAATCAATTATCGAAATATCGAAGTTGGGGGGCATTGTGTAGCAGTATTTCGATATTAAGCACTCAGGGAACACAGACAGCTGCAGCTTGCAGAAAGAGAAGCGAAGAGAAAAGAAGAGAAGAGAGAAGAGGAGAGAAGAGAAGAGAAGAGAAGAGAAGAGAGGAGAAGAGAGGAGAGGAGAGGAAAGGAGAGGAGAGGAGAGGAGAAGGGTAGAGACGAGAGGAGAGAGAAGGGCCAAGCGTAGGAGCGCGCCAGCTAGCAATATTTCGCGTTCATAGCGTTGCTAAGCCGCAACTAACCGCCTTGTTAGGAAGTTACTCCTCCTCTCGACCTCCACCCTCATCCTCTTCCACCTGCCAGCTCTTTCTCTTCCGGTTTCTGTTCCCTTTCCCCTCCACGTTCTATACTGCACCTACTTGTCCTTTTCTCCCATCCCCAACACTGTCTGCGGATGTGTGTTCCTTTTCTACTGCATATTAGATTTTTTCATTACCTTTGTCCGGTCACGATTTGTACGTTTTCCTGGCTACCTCTTTCCCCATTTCACGTTTATTATTTCTCTCGTCCTGCTTTTCCCTTTTCCCTTTTCTCTTTTTCCTTTTCTCCCCCTATTGTTCCCGTTTCGTTTGTCATTTGTACTTTCACCTTTAGCAGCTTTTCTTCCGTGTACCCTGGATTTTCTTTGTTTATTTGTACGTTTTTTCAAACCGGTACGCCAGATTTCACCGTTTCATGCGATCCCCTGTTACATTAGAATTATTATTCCTTCTGTTTGTTCTTTTTCTCGCTAATTGTCCGGGAATTTCCATCACCTGTCCGATTCCATTCGCGCCACGTTTATTTGTTTCGCGTCGTTCGTCTTCTTCCTACCCTTTCATGTTTCGATGTTTCCACATCAAGTTAACTACCTCTCTCCCTACCTCCAGTCACCCTTGTACCGGATACTAAATCACAACTTGAGAAATTCACGTGCTGCGCGTGGAACACCTTTAAAGGGCTTAGAGGAAGCTCGCCATAGCATGGGGATACTGCCGCCCATGCAAACCTTTGATAACTAAGTACGTGCTGCGTCTAATCCTGCTCTCTCAGAACCTCGCGATGCGCATGGGGTGGAATGAATTCGTGTGGCGCAGCGCGACGCGAGGCATCTTGTGCTTTTGTGAAATACACATTCTGAAATTGACTTCGTTCACCATCGAATCGTTATTATTTCGAGATTTCATTGATCCTAATTTAATCATCGCGCAATATGAAGAAAATTCTACCAAATATCTAGATTCTCTAGATCATATATGTGCCCATAATTATGAAAGTGGTCTATGTAAAAATTAAAAAAAAATGAGTTTATCAGTTATTTCACACCACATTATTTTAAACTAAATTTATTCAATGTAATTTTTACGATATCGTAAAAAATGAACCATTAGATAGTGGTTGTAATTTCAACATTATATGGAATTCATTTAGTATTAATTATGAAAGTGGTCTAAGTCAAAAATTTTAAGAAATTATATAAGCAGAACCTTAAAATGGCATGTGACCCTCTTTGGCGCGTTTTTTAACTACACCCCACTCATATCCAACTTTCAGACTTTAAGACATTTTGCAGTTTAACGATAATGGTAGTACAGTACTTCACCGGTGCGTTTCATCTTGCAAAAGTATTTCATTCGTATGTTAAAAATGAAATGTGATTTCGAGCTTCTACTAATCCGATCGATAGGTCAAAAGATGGCTCTATAGCATACAGGAATCTGATATTCTTTTGCATATTTCGTTCTTGCAGTAAATTGAAAAGTATCCTCAAAATTGAGACGTTTTAATATGTGTGTTTTTCATCGTCGGTACTGTTACACGTGTTTTCATCCTAATAATCTAGTATTAACCCTTTGCACTCCGAGCAATTTTAATTCCTAACTCGAGACATTTTTGGTCTTCGAATAATTCCATTGTACGTGGTTTATTTCCTTTCGTGCATAGCAAATTTGTTACTATTAATCATACGTGCAACACTTCAACTTTTACTAGCTTCTTAAATATAAACATTGTAATGTAAAAATTGTTTTGAATAATAGTCTGCCAATTTTTAATGTCGCATCAGAGGAGCCGTTGGAGCGCTAAGGGTTAAACTGTGTCGTCTTGTTCGGGAGAGTTTACACAATATAATAAAGTCACGTTAAACGTCATCAACTCGGGTCCGAAACGTTGTACTTATCGTGTGTATACAAATCAAAATTCAGGACAATGTCGGGCAACTTCGGGCTATTTCTAAAAAATCGGGGCTCCTCCAAAGGGTATATCACTTTGTCGAAATGAAAATAATATTATAGCAGTTATCATATTGTTGTTCGAACGATTAAACACGACTCTACTGTACAATGTTTCGAAACCGAGGTGGTAACATCTACTGTGTCACTATACACATTACTGTATATACGAATTAAAACTGAATTGCGATTACAGTTGACGCGCACGAGACATCTTCAAATCGAAGAGTAGCATTTTCCTTCCAAAAATCATTTTCCGCGGAAAATAATCACTCGAGAATTTAAAAAATATATCGAATTCACAATTTAAAAAATGTGTTGGGAAGATTTATTCAGGGTTAAAAATCTAAGTATGAGTAGAATAGCGTAACCTGAGTTGACTGAGTCAAGTGGCTCGTCCAATGCACGTGTGTAATATTGAAAATGAATGGAATATTCTTTATATAATATACCAACGAATTTGATTATATTCGAAAATTTTATTTTATTCGAAAATTAAAGAAAGCGATGACATCGGTGTCACTAGTTGAAAATAAAATGTCTTACTTAGAAATGAAAGTAAACTGGAATGTTTATTCGAATGTAGGTATGTGTTCGTGCGGAATATACTACCGTCGCAAAATTATATGTAATTTACACTTAAATGCATCGTGTATTACGTAATTGAATAGAGAAAATATATGTAAGAATAATTGATGAAATATTTGGGCAAAGTCTGGTGAAGGGACAAACAGAAGAGATTGGATTGAAGATCCGAGGAAACGACTCGAATACAGATAAGTTTTCGTGTCCTTAATTGTCGGTCCGGTTACGACGAGCGTCAGAAATAATTGGATCCCGTAGTCAAAGGGTGTGTATCATTTGAATTTAATCGAATCAGTCGTAGAACTTTCTCAAAGAAATCGTATTTCGCGCGGAAACCCTCGACGCTCATGGCCGTTTCTCTTTGATCTTGCCCCGGCGTTAAACATTATCCCCTCGGTGAATTACTTCTTAATTAAGACCGAAAGACTACGTTGTCCCGAGAGCGGGTCAAGATCGAGAGTAGAAAGTTGCAAACGGAGAAACGATTGAAGAAAACAAAGTTCTGACCCGTACAATTCGACGGGACATTTAATATTTATTCAATCGTTACTTCAAGAAAGTGAATACCTACGACACTTGTAGGTTCTGCTTCTATCGCTTCGCGAATATTGTGTATTTTCGTAATATACATGCGAGTAGAATTCTATTATCGGTGACCGCGGAATCGAATCAACGAAATTAAATACTACATTTTATTAAACGTAAATAAAAACGCCATTATCTGTTACATCCTACCACGCTGCCTTAGTTCCAATAAGATTTTTATTATTATTATTATTACTATTAGTAGTATTATCATTAGTAGTATTAACATTACATTGTATGCCAACGTCATTCCATGATAATCACTTATTACTGTCAACCGACGTAACTTTATCACTTTCTTATAGAACATCCCAAAATCTTTCACAAATCTATGATTTCACCCTTAACACGTTGAGTGCCATGTCAGCCATCAGTGGTTGACACTGAACTTTCTGTTCAGGCCGCGTCAACCACCGGTGGATGACAGTGTGAAATATGATATTGAAATGATGAAAATTTATTTAAAATTTACTTAATTTTTATCACAAAATGTGGCAACTCGTTTAGTCATTATATTCACCATATTGTGTCACATTTTTTTCCGTAACATGATTTACAATATTTTCGCATTGCAGAGACTTTTCCAGGTCTTTTTTGCAGTTTACGTTGTCGTTTTTTAGAAGTTGTTGTGATACTGCCAGATGGATTTGTCTTCTTCTCGGCTCAATTTGTAAGGTGTACGACTAATTTTTTCCGGAATTCAGTAATTTTAATATTTTTATATAAAATGTAACTATTTAGAACTGTAGTATTGAATAATAGTTGAAAGGCCGATTTCGATAAAGTCTTAAGACAAATATTTGAGAATATTTAATATAATATGCAACTGTAGTTAGTTTTCACAAAGATTGTAATCACAATATTAAATTTGTCGGAAATAACTTGAAAATTAGAACGTTTTGAATCGATGTAATTCGAAACAAATTTAAGATTGTATTATGGTTGTCAGAAATTAGTGATTTTAAGAAACTACAATATCCATTGTTCATATTTTTGTTCAGAGTATATTATTCAGATATATATTTTTTTAATGTATATATGTATGTAGACGAGCTAGTGTCTTTGAAAACGTTGCATAGCACGAACCAACTGCAACTCCATCCATGCTTGGTTTCATAACACGATAATAACGTGGTGCAAGCTACCGTATCTAATATCGTTATACACTAGGCGTGGCCTGAAATGTCGCAGGTAACTGTGGAAAGTTTAAACAAAGTTGTCGCAGAGGGGGGGGGGGGCACGGTGTATCGATTTGAATCGCGTATATTCGACGAGGTGCGAATTGTGATCGGAATTTCGCGAGAGATCCGACAAGAATTGGCGAAGGCGAGGAACACGCATTGTTTCCTCAAGGATCGGACGTTCTAGTCTATGGAGTATCTCGACTGCTGGGCGCATAAATCTTGATACGTGTCTTATCCAATTTATCTCCACCGATATACGCTACGTTATTAAATACGTGACCTTCCGTTATAACAAGCCCGTTGTAATTCTACTCCATTTTCACCGGTGATGAACTCCTCCGAATAGGTATGGCTCGAAGATGGTACATTAATCCTATAATACAACGTAGATCGTAATTGTGTTGATGCAACCGAGGATGAGGTGATTTTACACGTGTATGCGAAGATCTATCGAAAATCTGAAGTGAAAAGATATCTTAATTTTCTTATACAGAAACGAATGTATCGATGAATGAAAAATCGATGGTCGAAAAATGTCTAATTTTTTAATAATTTATTGAAAACTATAGATGCACAAGCAAACCGTTTAATCGGCATATCGCGACATTTGATCGTGAAATAATTAATTCGCTCGTATATAAAGACGCAAATATTTTAACTTTAACATTTTTAAGAAATATATTTCGTTGTTCTTCCGAAAGAGAAAATTTCATTAGGAAATTCGTATCGTTATCGCGGCTGCAACATTGATGATATTTCGCAGAGTAAAGTAGAGTAAATCAACGCGAAATGTGTGAATCGTATCGAGAACAGCGACAAAAAGTTGTACGAAACTGTAGGAAATGCTAATCCACGTAATGTACTCGTAAACGAGAAAGAATGCGTGGGCCAAGTTCTCCAACGGTTATAAACGTTCCGGCGGTGATGCTAACAAAAATAGTTAGAGTGGAACTAAAATGAAAGAGGAACAACATTATGCAACAGAGGGAACTGTGTATATCGTAAGAGGTGCGCATAAAAAAGATTATTTATGAAAGTGGTCTAAGACATATATTTTTTATTTTTTATTTTTTAGAAATATATGACTTAGACCACTTTCATAATTATGGGCACGTATCTGCGTCTTTTTCTTTTTCTCTAAAAGAACGCGTGAGAGTTTTAAAATTCTTCATTCAACCGACAAAACCATATATAAAATCGTTTGCTGAAAATTATCTGTGAGTCTGAAAAAAATTACAAATTCTCGACTATTTGTGCGTGAATTTGCTGGTAAGCGATCGAGAAAATGTTGTTCTCGAATAAAGTAGTGGAAAATAACATTGACTAAAGTTTGCGGTTAAAGAATGTAATTCGAAAAGTAAACTCGACTATATGTTACCGGTAAAGAAACGAAGAAAAGTAAGAATTACAAGGGACGTTTAGAACTCCTTGTTTCGAAAAGAACAAATCTGGAGAAAGAATCACGTCCGTCCAGTTATCTGCAATTCGGTTCAGATATAATTTTTATTTATTTACACAAGGGTCGGGCACCCTTAGCCTGACACAGGATCGCAACGCAGGTTGGTTTATATTTTATTCATCCCTTATTGAATTCGAGCTCAATCTCATGAAAGTGTCTCTACCGTGGCCTTCGGTCTCCTATTCTCTCTTTCCTCTGTCTGTTCTTTCTTGGATCGTTATCTGTTCTCCCTTTCCATCTCCCTGGCTTCTTCATGGATGGGTATTCCAATCTCCTTATATTTCCGTCTGCCTCCGCTCCCCTTCGTCCTCAACAATCCCTTGCACTGCCAAGTCTCCGCGATACTCTACCTCTACGACGTTCTTCTTCTCTTTAAATCTGTGCCCGACATCTTCGCTTCCTCGCCGCCCGATTGTTTTCAGGCCCGAAACCAGAACTCTACCGATCCATCGGTTCGAATCAACTGGGACGAGAATAAAAGGAAGATTGAGATCCAGCGGGCCTCGGGCGAGACAATTAATTTGTAGGAAGCGCGACAGAATACTCATGTGTGCCGATGGAATATTGGAAGTCTGGCTCTTGGAATTTATCGGGTTTCGAAAACGAAATGTTTACACAATTTGATTACATGTTCTTGTAATATTTTTATAAAAACGAAGCGTTTCGTACTATGTAACTATCATTCGAAGAAATATATACATATTAAAATACTTATTCGCGTCCACTGTTTTACAAATAAGTTTACCAAAAATCTACAGCAGATTTCTTTGAAAAAAATTTTGTCTTGCATTTTTGCATTCGTTTGCATGAAGCATCTTGGTAAAATTTCTGCGATACTTGCTTGCTTCTATCCAAAAACTAGGCGATGCTTATAAGTCAAGCAAGTTGATCGAAGCAAATATTATTTTTCTTTTTGTTCGACGCTAATGATGTTACAACAGCTTTGCATCAATGATTTATGTGTCTTTACGAAAAAATTCCAAAAGAGAAAGATAACAGGTTCGAAGAGCACTACATCTGTAGACCTTTAAATTTTGTTTAGATGCAGCAGTGCATGTGCAATTAACAATTGCATCATTTCTTTCAATAGAAATGCATATCTTTTTTACACAGATCAATTCTTCTGTATTTTTGTCACACAACACAAAAGTGTCGTACATATCTTGTTTCTCACTGTTAGTAAAATATATTTTCCTGTATTTAGTGAAATACAGTTACACTTTTTCAAATTCTTAGTTTTCGTACTCGAGTTACGATACGTGAATTGCTACTGAACGATGAAATGCTTACTCGTACAAATCAGTTTTTGTTGTGATAACAATGTCGAAAGGGTGTTTACCTTTATAACATAGTCATGAAGTGTTTGAGTATCTTCTTCAATAAAGACATTTTTTGAAAGTATCTCGATATCTAATAATATTTTGGCTATGGTACCCTAATCATTTTTTACGTAGAATGAACAGAAGAATCGATCTGTGTAAAAAAGATATACATTTCTATTGAAAGAATTGATGCAATTGTTAATTGCACATGCATTGCTGCATCTAAAAAAAATTTAAAGGCCTATAGATGTAGTGCTCTTCGAACCATTTATCTTTCTCCTTTGGCATTTTTTCGTGAATGCAATAATAACGGAGTTATGACTTGAAACAATTGCGTGGACCAACCTGTTAGTTTCCACCTATGCAGCGATATTACGAGTTGTCGCAAGCTCAAGACGTCAAAGCAGTATTCAACATTCTACAGTTGCAAATCGTCTGAACATACAGACTAATTTTTATCTACAGTACGATTGATTCCCCCGAGTTCGTGTACATTAATCATCGATCTTACTTTAGAACCACCTTTTATAAATGGACCTTGATCAATGATTCTTTCCTATATGCGCAACGACGCGTCACCCCCCCCCCCTCTCTCTTTCTCTCTCTATCTCCCGAGTTTCTGCAAGATTCTGTCGTTTCGTGCAAAGAAGCGTAACGCGTGCCTTAATCAGACCTGGAAACGTTGTTTCCGTCTGAATATTTCATCGAGCCTCCCTTCTGATCTTTAATTCCTTTATCCTCTCAAGGCTTCTCAACCGCTGCGATTCTAGCTACGCCCAGACAACGACAAATTCCATTCCTTCCTTCGTCTATTTGCCGTTTCTATGCACTCGAGTCCTTCTCGCCTTGCAATTTCAGGAGTGTCGAGGCAACACTCGTATCCAGACGCTATTAAATATTGAGAAACCCTATCCACCGTCGTCCAACTATCGGTTCGATCTCTCTCCCTAGAAAGAAGCTTCCTAAAATCTGGAATGAAACTTCTCTACAGAAGTTGAGAAATGGAACTATCGGTCGGCCAGAGTGCTCCACGGATTAGACGGTTAATTGGAAATGTTAAGCTGGGGATGGGGAAGTTTCTATTTCAGAACCGAGCAAGTTATTCCGATGTTCGAACCGAAAGGGAAAGTGAAAGAGACGCATGGAACATGCAAGATGCTTCGTGTGTAGGCAATGATTTCGTGAACTGTAACTTGACGATTATAACATGCGCTGATCCGTAGAACCTAGAGTATCGTATTTACGTCCAAGTATCGGATCAAACGCTCTAGAAGGATATACTTTAAAATCTGGAACGCCGTTTCTGGCCAGGGTTTGGCAATCAATTTGCTACATCATGTCGAACGATTTCGAAATTCATTAATTATATGTAGAAATTCTACTCAAATAACCAAATAAATTCTCAGGGCAAACGATTCTTTATTCGATGCTCCATCTTAAAGCATTTATATTATTCATTTTCAGGGTACTCGTTTTGTAACATTCTGTAATTGTTGCACAATAATTTGTTTATAATTTTAATACTTTAAAAACCATGTTTTCGTTCGAAGACAAATTAAAATAAATTACGTTTCTCGCGAGTTTTGAAAATAAAAATTAATGGGTACACCCCATTTTCGTATAATTGGAACAAAATTATAAAACTGCAGGACAGTTACCTATCCTACTACAAATTTCAAAATTTCGAACAACATTATCCTTTGCACGATAGGGACGATCTCACTTATTTTTTCATATATTCGTGAAATACCGTTGTGGCGCATGCATTACAATTGGCAACAACTTATCTTTCGTTTAGATTTTTCAACAGCAATCTTACGCGTGACTGCATACGCGCGACTTCAAGGAATGTTCGTTACAATTATCTCGCGCAAGCATTCTTACCAACAAAATATAACCCACACCAATGTATTTATGCACGAGAACTCGAAGCCTGTCCTATCCTTGTTTCCGAAGTGGTCAGCTACCGGCTACCGACACAGATGCAGATGTATCGATAGTTTCTAGCTAATATCTCGAAAAGAAGCGAAATCGCCGTTAATATGCAAAAGAAAATGTTGACAGCTTTCAACTTTGAATGAGAATCGAAACGACTTGACGATACACGAACTGTATCATAGATATCGCAATATCCTTGTACTTCCTCCGATTTTCTTCAAAAGCAACTCATCTTGCACGAGATAACGCGCGTACCAAAACTAAATTACCAAATCTTCGTCGACCGCAAAATATGCGACAGGAAAAAATCGACGAGCAGTTGCGTCAGGATTGAAAAATTTTTTGCGTTTGCGTTGCAAAATTGGTTCTGGCGTGCGACAACTGGCAAGCGTATCGTGTGTGTAAAATAAATTTTTTTCGGCTCGCTTCCAATGAAATTAAAACGAAGGGTAGAACGTGAAATGGGAAGCAGAGAGACAATGAAAATATTTTACGCTGCCTGGTGAGACGCTCGAGAACCGAGCGAAGGGCACACCGGTATGAATATACGCGGCGTCCGGTTTAGCGGCTGAATATGTCTTGTTTTTCGTCGAAAGACGATTCGAACGTCTATTGCGAGAGTAGAGGAAGTGGAACGATGAATTTAAACGGTCGACCCAACAGACGGAGAAGGAGAAAGGAAGAGAGAGCAGGGTCGAGGAGGAAAAGGAAGGAAACAGTGTCATCGGCTAAAACGAGCGTAAAAGGGACACCGAAATACGAAGAGAGAGAAAGAGTGAGAGGGCTGGGGAGGAGAGACGAGGAGATGAGAATCGAGACGAAAGGGAAGCGTAAGAACACGTTAGCTTTGGTAGGACGACAATGTTCTCAGGCGCATCCTCGAAGAGTACTGCTACTGGATGGAATCCGGGTTCCCTTAATTACAACGACCCTCTTCTCTCCCATTAATAAGCGGCCTAAACAAACTGCCGTCATATAAATACTTGGATTTCTACCTCGTCCACTCTCCCGTACAAGCAGCTTCGTTCTCCGTTGTCATTCCTCTTCGGTCTCTCTTCTACACCACCACCCTCCGCCTCCTCCCACCTCCCACTCTACACCACCTCCTTCTCACACTCTCTGCCCTCTTCCCTATAATTAAATTTGCACTGCGCTTCGTGAGTTTGGCTCCTCCGTTCATTTAATCGGACACCGGGCGTTAGTATAATTAAAAGCACATCTCTTTTGGAATTCACCTCGTCCAAATCTCTCACACTCTCTGTCCCTTTCCCTGTACACGAGCTTCTTTCTCTGTTTCTCACATTTCTATGTCTCATCCAGCAGCTCCCTCTCCCAATCCAACTCCACAGCCCCCAGCCCCAGCTCCGGCCGACTACCTTCTCTTTTCTAGATGAGCATCCTCTTGTTCTCTAATTGCGAGGCACTGGGCTGTCTGTACGTGTTTTTGGCGTTTCTATGCGAGAAACAGGACCGTTCTCCTCTGTAAAACGATCTGCGAGCAAAGTAGACGCATGCGAACCGTTTGGATGCCGGTTCGTTCGCGAACGACGGGGTTAGCTGAATATACTCGTGGAACTTGTTTCAACGTGGCTACGTTTAGTTTTCGTTCTACAGCGAAGAATTTTCTTCAAATAAAAAGATAATTGAACGATAGCGATAGACCTCGGCTGCTGCTGCTGCTACTGCATTTTTCTCCGCGATGTTACGCACTTGTATAAAAACGATCGTTCAGGCTAATCTGTTAGAAGATACTTTTTTTGTTCGTACGAAAGTAGAGATTGACCTTTTGTGCAAGTCGTTCGACTACATTTGAATATTTGGCGAATCTTCAGAACAGCTACCCACGCTACGTGATGATTGCTTTATTTATTCTACAAATCGATATTTTGAACAACGTTTTCATTTACATATTAGCGGCGATCTTGTTTAGTTTTCGATAAATTTGCGATCGGAACTACTTCTATGAATTTTGCTTCTACTCGCGCGTTCGTGGCAGCACACGCGTTGGCATGCACTGACCGATCATTTAAAAAGGAAAAATGGCGCGAGTTTAAAGGTCTAGCGTACAACTGCATATGCGAGGCTGCAAGAAACGTCTGTGGTAACTCGATTAAAAGTGACCTTATTGGTTTGAGTTACATTTTTTCGTTCGGTCGACGCAAGACACTCGACAACGCTTATGCGATGTACAGCATTCGAACAAACACTTTTTGCAGACGCGTGTATAGTGTTGTGCACTGAATTTATACTCTCGCTCGATCGTCGTATCTAAACGGAAGATACGCGCGGTCATCGATACTAACACGTGCGCTGTTACAAAAGCATAAACAGAATTCACTGTAACGATACCGACAAAGCAGAAGACATCGAATAGGGTTTATTTTCTTCAATGAAAACTACAGTGAATCACTTTAATATTCGGACACTATACAATTTTCACTTTGCCGCATTGTAATTTTGTTCACGATGAAGAAAAAGAAAATTAATTCGAAATTACATTACTGTATAGAGTCTAGTTAATAAAAGCATAATTTTTATTTATATAATTACTAACGTTTACTAAGTATTCTATTTTAAACGAAACAATGTCTAGTTTTAACGTACAATAATATTCGTACACCTCGGAATGTAACAATTTGCGTGAGCTAGTGTAATATTTAATGCAATTGTGATGTACAGTGGCACACGAAAGTATTCGGACACTCTTTAAATCTAAATAACTTTTTCAAAATTGAACCAAACAACTTGAATTTTCTGGAGCAACTAGAAGCATTGATTTACCAAATGATATGCAATAATAATTTTGAGATAATTCTAATAGGTAGAAATTACGTGGGAAAGTAGGAAAGATATTTTTTAAAACATTTTTATTTCATCTCGTAATGAATATTTAAAATATGCGTTTTTCAGAACTGTGTTAGTTATACACATGCTGATAGTATGTAGCTCGTGTGTATGTCGATCGATTTCAATGAATTTTTCTGCATGTATATAATTATCGTAGATCTACCAGATGCGTCTTTAAAATTTTTAGTACGTGGCTCAAATAAAAAGTATTTAAAAAGTTCTTTTTTTATTGGTCATGTAATTCATACCAATACCAATATTTACAAAATTCATTTTGCATATTATTTATTAAATCAATGCAACTAATTGCTCAGGAGAAGCGAAGACGTTTGGTTCAATCTTAAAAAAGTTATTTAGGTTTGAAGAGTGTCCGAATATTTTTGTGAGCCAGTGTATGACTGTATAAACATTACAGTCTGTGCAAACTGTCTCGAGCCTCAGAAAATCAGTTGTGTTTAGATACTCACAAAGTTCACTGGTAATAGTCGGACGTAAGAGAAACACTTCATAGAACGTACACCAACTTGTCATTTTTTACAATGCAAAAGGTGAATCGTAAAGGAATATTGCAGCAATGCTTAAAATTAGTAAAAGTACAGTGTGAGATATTATTAACACTTTGACTGCCGCGTCACCCATACATGGGTGACAGAATTATTTGTTCATGTGTAAAAACAAATTTATACGTTAATATATTCGTTGCACTCAATTCAGTCGACATCTGGAGACTACAAGAAGGTTGAAGGATAACTATGTGTCAGACATTTAAAGTTTTCAATTGTTGCTGCATTAAATAAATTACTTTGATTTGGTGGAATTTTTGAGGTTGTTATTTCGGCAGTTAAAGTGTTAAAAGATTTAAGTATGAAGACCGAATATAATCTATTCCGCAAAGAGGCCAACATCAATTTTGGACACGCGAGATAAAAGAAAAATTATAAGAAAAATAAAGAAAGATCCTACATTAAGTGCACCAAAATTAGCTGTCGAATTATTAGAAGAGACTGGAAAGAAAGTGCACCCCCAAACAATACGCAAAGCATTAAAAGAATGTGGTTATAATGGACGAGTTGCTTGGAAAAAACCGTATGCGAATGAAACTAATAGAGAAAACAAAATTAAATTTTGCGAGAGAATTTGTTTTAAAAGAAGAGATGTGGTGGAATAACGTTATTTTCAGTGATGAGAGTAAATTCAACATTTTTGGATCGGATGGGTGAAGAATGGTGTGGCGAAAGAAACATGAAGGATTCAAAATTAAAAATACGAAGCCGACTATAAAGCACGGAGGTGGAAATGTACTTTTGTTTGGGGATGTATCTCAACATTTGGAACGGGTGAATTAATTTTTATTGATAACATAATGGACGAAAATGTATACCTGAACATTTTCAAAAATAATTTACGTATTATATACATTTAAGCATTATCAAGATAATGACCCCAAGCATAAGGTACGTATCGTACAGGAATATTTACTGTATAATTGTGTAAACTTATTACAACTGCCACCTCAGTCCCCAAATCTGAATCCTATAGAGAATTTATGGGATGAACTAGACCGACGAATTAGAACAACTGCAATAACATTTAAAGAAATGTTAAAAGAACGACTGAAAAAGGAATGGAATAATATCAGTACAGAATATTTGAAAAAAATAATTTGCAATATGCCTCAACTATTAAAAGAGGTAATTCGTTAAGAAGGATATCCTACACTATATTGAATTACTTTTCGTTTGTAAAAATTAGTAGAAAAACTATCAGTCTTTAAAAGTGTCCGAATATTATTGTAACGTTAAAATCAGACATTGTTTTGTTTAAAATAGAATATTTAATAAACGCTAGTAATTATATAAATAGGATTTATACTTTTATTAACTAGACATTATGTAGGAATATAATTTAGAATTAATTTTTTTTTTCCTTCATCGTGAACAAAATTACAATGCCACAAAGTAAAAATTGTATAGTGTCCGAATATTAAAGTTACTCGCTGTATATCTATACGTACAACGATCGGTTCACAAATCGAAGCAATGATGAAAAATTTTTCGGCGACGTCCCTTTTTTCCCGCAAGTCGTTCGTCCGACGTAAATGTCAAATAGAGCGGCTGCTAAGAAGCAAAGAGGAGCTAGGAAAGAAGTTAACGACAGGATAAAAAGCGAATACGGATCGTTGAATCGTCAAAGGCAACGGTATCGTTAACTTCCTGCGCGTACAGTAGTGACGCCGCATCTCGGTTACCCGACGGCCGCGCTGCCGCCTATCGTTAACGAAATTCCCTTCCCGCAGCTGGAAACAAAGCGTATTCAAATCGCAACGACCTGTCGTTTATATGCATACAGCTCGACCGTTCGTTGTCTTTAAATGTCTCACGGTGGAATAAAATACTGATACCCTTCGCGTAGCTACCCACCAGGTTTTCTCTTTCCCTATTCTGGTTCACGGGTTGGTGTTACGTACCAAACCGATGCGATGCTTCGAGTGTGGGGAGAGAAGAGACCGGGACGACGGTGAGAGGCCGATGAGGGAGTCCTGGCGGAGGAGGGAAGGGGCGGTAAAAGCGGAATTCGTTTAACTGGCATCGAATACATTTCTTTCGACGGTAGACGTCAATTAACCGTACTCTATTGAAATTGACGTTAAATGTAAAGAGAGGAAAGAAAGAAAGAAAGACAGACAGACAGAGAGAGACAGAGACAGAGACAGAGACAGAGACAGAGAGAGAGAGAGAGAGAGAGAGAGAGGTGGAAAGGAAGAGAGTCGAAACACAGGATGAGTTTACTCCATTCAATCATGCGAGTCAAGTACACACAATGGCTTGATCAACGTCATGTTCGCCCCAGTCATCGCGCTAATGTATAATAAATACTTCACTTTGGTTCTTCTATTTCCTATTATTCGATTAATCGATTATACGTTAAAATCTGATGGATTCGGTCAGCGTATATTCGCGATCAACGGATGCTTGGCAAAGAAAATATTTATCGAGTAGCGTGCGATTGATCAATATGTGAAAATAAATAATGTATAAATAAAAGATTATAAACGGTTCGTTGTAGCAACTAGTCGCAATCGTTAGAAGCCGATTTACGTGATATGTAAGAAAATGGCGTGAAAGTTTCATAAGTTTGTGTCCACAAACTGTAAAGTGTCCAACGTAGCTAATCTAGAGTAGGATGAATTTGCGTATGTAGTACCTACATATATCCGCTCATCTAAAATTAAATCTGGGGAACCCTTACTTCTTTTATGTAAATTGTATAAAATTAAATGATAAAAATATGGATGGTATAGATGGCATGGACGTTAAACGATTGTTTATTCAACGTTTATGTCTTCAGATAAATACAATACAAGAACCACGTGTTCATAAAAACCAGTCATAAAATTGATCACGAAGTTAGAACCCTTGGATCTCGCTCTCTTGAGAAATAGTATCAACGCGAAGAACTGTTTCTCTACTCGATGAAACAGACGTCGACCACTAAATTAAATAACCATTAAATCCGCACGATCGTGCGCGAGTCTCGCGTGTCTTTAATTCTATAAACGATAAATTCTCCGGACCGATAGGAAAGCGACGAAGAGGCGAAGGGTGAGCGCCAGCAATGGAAGTGGAAGCGGAGGTGGAGGAGGATTCAGACCGTGCAATTTCCAGCTGTTTCCGATCTTCTACTTCGTTACCGTATTCTCTGGAACATTTTAAAGACAGCCTCCTTCGGACTACATCGAAAATGCGATTCGTTGTACGCGCAATTAGCGGAAGGATGTTAATTAACCAGCAACGATATCGCTCGTCGATCGCGTAGTAACCGAAAAGGATGCGGGACTGAAACAGACGGTAACGGTTGCAGTGCCAGCGGACCTTGGTTTTCTCGATGCGTGGAGACGCGGCTTAAGGTGGTCAACGAAGCGTGTATCCGTGAGCACAGAGCACAGCCGAACAAACCGGCGTGGCGTGGCGTGGCATGGCGTGGCATGGCGTGGCGTGGTTTGCCGTGGTGTGGCGCGGCCGGCCCGAGCGCGAGCGTGTGTAACCGTGAACGTCTGCGGCCCGTGGGCGGCGTTCCGCGTGCGCCCGTCATTATTACGTCTTTCAAGATTACCGCAATTGCGTTGATAAACGCACCGGCACGAATTCAGCTCGGTGACTCTTCCTAAATTGAGGCTTCCCTTTCCGCGATGCCGCGGCATCAGGGTTTCCCTGGTTGAAATAATGGACGCGCACAGATCGGGTATATCAGACGCTACAGGCGCCGAGTAAAATTATTAGATTACGCGATGCTTTTAGTCGTCTACAATTATAAAACTAAACAACGAATCGAGTTAACGTCTACTAAATTATCTGCAATTGTATAAAAAACCTTATGGCCGTCGTAAAACGAGAATTTAAGGGGGGAATACACTTTATAAGATGAAAATTTTCGATTTTCTTTTTGTTTGAAATTGATTCCAGTATGTGTCTAGAATACGTGTATAAAGTTACGGAGCAAAATTTTATGTATTTTGGAAGATACAGCTAGCCGAACAGTTAAGCGTCAGGTGCAAATGGCGCAAAACTGAAGCGATAGCTGAATTAGATAATTTTAATCATCCTAGTCCACTTCAACCAAATGTCCTTAAACATTTAAAACCAATATATGAAGAACTTTCAAAGGAGGATTTATTAACCAGGTGTCTAGGTGGACACACACAGAATTGCAATGAAAGTTTCAATTCAACAGTTTGGCGCCTAAATCCAAAGCATCTAAATTCCGGAGCAAACATTATCGAACCCTCCGCCTTTATTGCGGCTGGCATTTTTAACGAGGGCTACTCAGCTATATTAAAAATAATGAATGTATTAAATATTAATATCGGGCAACAATGCAAATTCTTTGCCGGTACGTATGACGCGCAGCGCATAACGAGACAGGAACGCCGCAGACATAACAGCACAAAACAGGCACGACTCTCTCGTAGGATGCACCAAATGGAGCAAAATGAATTTTTTGAAGCCACAGAAGGCTTACTATATGGCCCTGGTAAAGCGGATTAGTTTCCTCCAGAAGTAAGTGTTCAATAACTACTACTCTAACAGTCGAAAAACTTTAAACGCGTTTTTCTCAATATTATATTTCTGAATCTTTAGGTGCCCTAAAGTGTACTAGGTGTATGCATAAGTTTTTTCCGGTTTTTTGATCAAAAAGAACACGTAATTTTCAAGGGAAATTAATTTTTTTTTTATTCAAAATATTGGCCATCGGCTTCTACACATTTCGTCCATCTTTCAGGTAATTTATGAATACCATGCCAGAAAAACTGCTTGTCTTTTGCGGCAAACCATTCGTCGAGCCATTTTCCAACTTCCTCGAAATTGCTGAAGTGCTGCTCTGCGAGCGCGTGCCCCATTGACGCGAAGAGGTGATAGTCAGATGGTGCCAGGTCTGGGGAGTACGGCGGGTGTGGTAGGATGTCCCATCCAAGCGATTTCATAGTGTCTTTCACTTGTTTTGCTGTGTGAGACGGCGCATTGTCGTGTAACAAAATCACTTTGCCATGTCTTTTGGCCCATTCCGGTCGTCTTTCAATTAATGCGTCGTTTAAATTAATCATTTGTTGGCGATAGCGTTGTGTATTAACAGTTTCTCCGGGTTTCAAAAGTTCATAATACACAATACCGGTCTGATCCCACCAGACACAGAGCATGGTCTTCTTGCCGAAGCGATTTGGTCTTGGTGTTGATGGACCGGCTTCGCCATGTGAAAGCCATGATTTTTTCCGCTTTGGGTTTTCAAAATAAATCCATTTTTCGTCACCCGTCACAATTCGATACAAAAAGGATTTCCTTTCGTAGCGTTGAAGCAGCATTTCACAAGTGACTTTGCGATTTTCCATTTGACGTTCATTCAAATTGTGTGGGACCCATTTACCGAGTTTGTTGATCTTTCCCATTGCTCGTAAACGTCTGCTGATTGTTTCTTGTGATACTTGTAATGCTTCTGCTAATTGCCGCTGAGTTTGAGTTGGGTCATCATCCAATAACTCCTGCAATTGCTCGTCTTCGCATTTTTGTGGTCTACCAGAGCGCTCACTGTCTTTCACATTGAAATCACCACTTTTAAATTGTCGAAACCATGTCTCACATGTTCTAATCGATGGAGCGTGTTCACCATATGTTTCTACCAACAAACGATGACTTTCGACAGCCTTTTTCTTTTGATGAAATAAGAAAAGCAATGCGTGCCGCAAATGTTCTTTTTCAGGCACAAAACTCGACATGATTACTGAACGATAAAACAAAGACGCCAGTTCTTGGCAGACTCAACTTATGTGTGTTTGTAGTTTTATGTTAGACGAACAAAATGGTATATGTGTCAAATTAATACGCTGCGTACTTTTCACTGGTGCCACCTCTTAGTCAAACCGGAAAGAACTTATGCATACACCTGGTATTCCTCCCTTAATAGACGTTATGCTCTGTCTAATTATCAGACGAAGATTCGGCTTACTCTTACTATTATACCGTTGTGCGAACTGTTTTTAGAATGTAAAGTTTTCAGAAGGATACAGAATATTTATTGAAAACGGAAAATTGTTCCGATCTCTTGTTTTTACTAATACTCGAACCTTTGCAGCTCCACACTGTAGAAGCTGATCGATAAAACACAAACAAACTATAATGTGTATGCGGTACATTGACTACTTTTATAAAAGCTGGCTTCGAATCGTCAAAATTTTAAACTCATCCAATTTATTTAGTTTTGCGATATTTGATTAAAGTTTTTAGGAGAAACGCAACAATTCGAAGTTAAACTATTACTCCACGCTAAACGATTTTGTAAAAAATGAACATTTTCTTTCTTCGCGATCTTCTCATGTGCTATAGAGTGGCACGCATGCATGATCGAGAATTTCAGAGCTTTCGAAGAATATGGAAAAATAAGAATTCAATTTCTTTACAAAGTTGTTTATTCGAAGACAAAATAAATAATTGTTTTCTCTTTTAGAAATAATTAACGCCACGACACTTGTAGCGTTGACAACACTTTATTTATGAGTTGACTACGTCGCTTCGCTACAAAATTCATAGCAGAAGTCATTCGTTCCTACCACTTTCGAAGAACCTAGGATAAGAAGACGTCTAGCTAACTAACTAACTAATATATAGCACAAAGAAATAACGGGCACGATAAGATGTGCAAACGAACGACACCGACGAAACACATCGTCTTCAATACGAACAGTTTGACTTGTCAGTCAAGAGGAAAATTACTGACCGACCTTATGGGTGGATGGAAACCGATACGTAAGCAAATACGCGCGCATAGAACGCGACGACGTTCATCGATGCTTGTGTTATTTATATTCTCAAAGGTGGAAAGGTATCATCCGTTACCATCGTCGTAGTTGAGTACTTATCCCGACGCGCGTGCTTCCCAAGGGAGTAACTCCAAAATGGAAACAATATTTTTTATCTATAAAAGCTCCACTGTAGATAGTTCATTTCCCTTCGTTCATACGAAATTAATTACTATGACTCGTATTTAGAATTTTAACATTTTTATCAATTTCTCAACTGCAAACCTATCGGTGTAAAAGTTGTTTAAATAATGATATGACAAGTTTTAGTGTCGCCTTAGAGGCGCCATTCGAGTGCAAAGGGTTAATTGTTGCTTTCGAATGTTATAATAATACGTTTCTGCCAATTCAACATGCCCGTTCTGGATCACATATTTTCTACCATTTACTTTGATGAAAAATCATCTATAATGGTAGTCGAATTGTTGTCGGATAATAATCCCGCGTTGATAATTATAATCTGTACAGTTGGCGTTACTTAAATTTTCGCAGAGTTTCCTTCGATGAAAGGGAAAGCATTTAAACGACACTCGAGACTCGATCGCGAGGCATTGCATACCGAACGAGATTGATCCAGGAAAAGTGAACACGAGCTACGCATCTTGTTTCGCTGAACGCGCGTTGTTGATCCTCGAATAAGAAGCTATTAGAGAGGCATGTACAGCAAACCACGTTAAGTAAAACTTTCGATATTTTGCGAGGTTTCTTAATTTGCCCACGCAAAGAGGAGGCAAGCTCAAAAGTTTCCACTCTCCCCGTCAAGGGAATCCACGCTAATCAGTAACGGAACGAGGAAAGTCTGGAACGAGAACTTTTAAAGGCGAACGCGAGAAAATTCAACTTCATTGACGGCAAAAACGCTCAAGAACGTGTTGCCAAAGTACTTAACGAAGAGGAACTTTGGGACGGCAACAAAGACAGGCAGCAACGATGACGACGACGACGGCTGCGGCTGCGACGACGGCGGCGACGACGACGACGACAGGAACTTGCCAAAACCCTCTTGTAAGAGGGCTATGTACACCGTTCCCCATTAAAACGAAATGCTGTTTCGCTATTCGCGGTGCACCATTAGGTGTATGGAAATGGCGCATAACCCGGACGATAAGTGCGGAAGGGGTTGAGAAATGAGGAAGTTCCTCCTCGGTAACCGTCCCGGTTCTTCGGCTTATCTTGGGCGACTCGTCGACATACATGTCGTCCTTATCTCCTTCGTACCATATTACACGCTATATACAGCCTTGGGTGGCTATCTTTAAGTGAGAAACCTAGCGCGAGCTTACAATGGAAGGCCGGGTCGCGTTAGGCATAAGGCGGTGGCGCTTAACTTTTCAGCTGATTAGATTTTTAGCTGATCGTATTTCACCGCGCTACGTCCCCGACTGTCGAAACTCGCCTATAGATCAGGTTTCAACGCGAAATGTTTCTACGCTTCTATTTCGAACTGTAAATCTCCTATTTAGTACTATTCCCTGTTAACGCTACAACTAATAATAGAGCGTGACATCGAGTAGAAACGAGCACGAATCACAGTCGATGATTGGTCACATGATATTTTACTCGCGCGTATCACGATTCTAGGGTCCATTTGACAAATTACTGAAATTTAACATAGCGAGATTCTCTGTACCGCCAAATCAAACGCATAATTTCAAATTTTACATTTTTCTGGTGGTCCGTTTCAAATGAAAACAATGAAAAATATACTGTCGATACTCTTTTTCGCCATTTAGAATAACATCGCGGGGCAGGGATAGTGGTGAATAGTAAAAATAACAATACGTTCTCGCCTGAAACCGTCCACATATCGGATATATTTTATTTTGCGGAGCGTTTCTTTAACACTAAACCTACCAAGCGCGGTTAAATGACCGTTTTTGAAATTTCGTTTAGAATTTCTCGTATACAACGTTACTGTATCACCATGTAGCTTATTGACTTTTCCTATAATATACATACAACCCATTTTTCAATATTCACAACTTTCTTTATTGTTTACTTTCCGAAAAAAATTTATAGCATGTCTAGTCTACCACGAACGGTCACTTGACCATTTGAAAAATTCATGTTATGTACGACTATATTCTTCGGAA
>CM052098.1:10666045-10700570 GCA_028453745.1 Agapostemon virescens
TATCATCATGTAGCTTATTGACTTTTCCTATAATATACATACAACCCATTTTTCAATATTCACAACTTTCTTTATTGTTTACTTTCCGAAAAAAATTTATAGCATGTCTAGTCTACCACGAACGGTCACTTGACCATTTGAAAAATTCATGTTATGTACGACTATATTCTTCGGAAAGCGCACTCCTGAAATTGTTTTACGAGTCTACAATGTAATTGTGGATCTACAGTGTAGACAAACGCGCGATTAGAACAAATGCATAGCGTTTTTTGTACGACAGTACGGTTTTGCGATCCGAACAGAGAGCATCAAAATTTCACAGTGTATAATAGAAATTATTACGTGGTATAAGTGATAGTTTCGACAAAGTCAACAGAGCCAACAATATTTTGTGGTATGATTTACAACTGTTTTTTTGTATTTCTGGTCTCAATGTTTTTGCCCTGTTTGATTTATATTTTTATATATTAGTTTTAACTTTATAATTTGTATATTCATCCCCAAAAATGTCAAGACATTCGAGGAATATCAATTTATTAGACAAAATAAATAATATCGACGAGGATTGTTCGGAAGATGACCAAGAAGTTTTCGATATTGATAATGATACAGCAGAATAATAATTGTAACTTTGAAATTAGCATAACCATATACGGGCCGTGGGAGAAATATAACAGTTGACAATTTTTTTACAAGCGCGTCATTAGCGAGTAAACTTCTAGCAAAAAAAACTACGCTTTTTGGAACGATCCGCAGAAATAAAAGAGAGTTACCAAAATTAGCGAGACAGGCAAAGGATAGTATGACACGCTTCTCAACAATATTACACAAATCGAATGATTTTATTCTTTCAATTTATAAAGCTAAACCCAATAAAAAAAGTATTGATACTTAGTTCAATGCATTCATCCGTTGAAATTGAAAAAAGTGACACCCGTATACCAGAGATAATTAGATTTTACAATAGCACAAAATTCGGTGTAGATGTAACCGATCAAATAGTCAGAAAATATAGTGTAAAATCTAAATGTCAAAGATAGTCTTTACAGGTATTTTTCAATATCTTAGATTTAACCGTGATAAATGCTTGGATTTTATATAAAGAAACGACGGGTGAAGAAATATCGAGGCAAGAATTTTTATTTCAATTGGCAGAAGAGTTTGGGACAGAATATCAGAAAGAGAGACAGCTAAGCAAAGAATGTTCATCAAAAACAATAATAAACACAGCTACAGATTCTTCTGGACGGAAATCTTGTCAAATAAGATATTGTAAAGTCAATAAGACTAACAAAATTTGTATAAAATGTAAAAAATACATATGTGGAAAATGTGCAATACAAAATGCTGTAATTTGTAAAAAAATATGCTGAAAATGCATAAAGGTAAATAAAACTTTCTAAATAGAAAAGCGGGGAGCGGGTTTTTATTGTAGCACCAGAAAAATAGTTTGTATACTATCCAACTGGCTAAAATCTCTTTCTATATTAATCGACTGTATGAAATTTAATGATTTCAATACACGGTACTCTTCATTCTCCAACTAAAGCAACGTAGTATTAATCTTATAGAAATATCTAAGAAAATAAGAAAAGGATACTGAAAACAAAAAGTAAACTACACATTGAAGATTATGACTTATGTCATCTCGAGTTGCACACTCTCTCGTGTCAAGGCAACATCTGATAATATTCCGGTGAAATTTATACGGTCGAAGAGATAAACAAGAAAGGTAGCTTCACTGGCAGGAGTATAAGAACTTGGCAAAGAATTCTTGATCACTGAATCACTGTACTTTCTAGAGTGGTCCTAAGTATCTGTTCCATGACTGTTTCTTACTAGAGACACAAAATTATTACCGTCAATTACATCAAATTTACTCGATCCGAAGAAAAAGAAAGAGCAATAGAAAGGAAGGAAAAGAGAATGAATTCTTCCCTGGGAGACTACCTTTGAACTCCGTGTAATTTATTATGAAGAGTACCTAGGTCGCGAGAAAACCGGGAGGAAACGTCGAGACGATTTTCCGAACTTTTCGACAAAAACTCGATGAACAAACGTAGGAGACGGTGGTTGAACACGATCGGTAGCTCGAGGTGACATACTTAGGATGGATCTAGTTCTGCGGCGTACCAACTGATACTGCCATTGTCATTGTAATTTCACGGTTGAGTACACAGCCGACTCGAAGGAGGAACCGAGCCAACCTATCCGCCGAGTTGTGATCGATGATGCGCGTATACCTGAAACTCTCCTGACAGAGAGGGACTGGTTTCGCGTTAGCAGCGCACCGGTTAAAACAGGAAAACTGGAAAATTTTGTCATCAGAAGAGAATAGGTATAACGTGTTGCAGTTTTAACCTCGCAATTTTTCCTATTTATCATCTACACTTCAGCTTATGATGATCTCCACCTTTTACCGTCATTACATAACAACACGCAAGAATGTACCCGATCGCATTGGATCGTAAACTGACAAAGAACGATGAAATTTTTTGTTTGCAATTGTTGTAAACAAATTGCAATATTTTTACAGCAGGCATATACTCTTTCGCTACAAGTTCCTGAAAACTCATTTTCATCGGTTTGTTGATTAAGTTCTTATAATTTAATGAAAACGATTGATACTTTTTCTTTTATATCTGTGAAATCAACGATTTCGAAAGTATCTGAAAGTTCTTTAAGATTCGTTCGTATGGCACTAAAGACTGCAACGTATTTAAAATAGTATGACAGTTGTAAACTCTACTTTGAAAAGTGTCGGGTTTCGCATGGAACGATTTACGCGTCGAAGGAGCCTAGCGTGTAAATATAGCGTGTTTCGGCTATAACCATAAGTTTCGATCATATTAACAAATGGAAAATGATTCGTATTAACAACGATTTAATCACTGACCATCCAGTTATTTTGAGTTTGATTAACATACTAAGCTTATTGATCGCGGTGGATCAACGGAGCAAGTGAAACCACTCAGGACGTCGATATTCCACTGTGTGGAATTCGGTGCACGGTGAAGGCTATCCTCTGGAATGTGTTTAATTGAAATTACGCAGCACCTCCTGTCACTTTGCCTCTGTGAAGGTACATGGTACCTGCCATAAATAAGAAAATATAAATCCTATTGTATGGAAATATTTTCCAAGCCGTATACGTAGACGTTATATGCGTATGTGGGGGAAATTCCCCTAGCGCAGGATCCTTTCAAGGTTTTCTTAAATAAATTGAAATATATATCGGTTAATCTCTTCTATTCCACGTTACTTATAAATTAATAATTAACGTTTCCGGAATCATCAACACTTTACCGACCAGAAGCCTATTATTAGAACTTCCAATAGTTGCACTATAACAAAATGAAGCCTAACAAACTGCTTTTACATTGTAATTTGTAACCAAATTATTAAATAACGTTATCGAGGATGTCATGTTGATCTACAATAAAAATTGCTGTCAACGTTGAAAGATCCATTGAAAAGTTGTCAACCATGGACAATGGACCTTGAAAAATTTAATTCCTAAGTAAATAATATACAATACAGGTACTAATATTATGGCACAGAAGTTTTAGTTTCCTTTTTAAGAAAATAAAAAATTCAGAGAATTTACACTTTTTAAATATATTTAAAAATAATCACAAAATTCATTTTTAAAATAGTGGCGACTACTGTAAACATTGTGTAATCGTCTACATAAAATCGAGTATCATTTAATAGAAACATACAAATAGAAAAAACGGTGTCTATTTACGTTTTGTTTTCATAAACCAATGCATACAACTTAAAGTTAATTTAACATCTCTCACATTCCAGTGGCAATAAAATTGAAAATTACTTTTCCTAGGACCACCGTGCGCAATATTTTATCAACTTGACCCTTTAACCCATGTTACGACGAATCAGGCTCGTGTTGAAGACTTTAAATACAGTCTAACGAATATAAATATTATGCCTTTCGTTTTGGACGAAATCAGTGTTGTTAATTTGTAATAAATATTTAAACATCGAAGTAGATGTAACAGTATGAAAGATATAAATTGTCTTTTCTCTTCTGTAACATTTTTTAGCGATGAAAATGTTACGATAACTTCAGTTGCAAAGAATATCATAAAATTAATCGTGTTAATCGTATTTTCGATTGACAATAAGTGGATTTTTTTATATATGGATGTTTTCTGACTGTTTCTAATCGTCTTAATATATTTTCATTCTAGTTGAACTACATAAATATATTTCGTACCGTTAAACGACGCTGTTTTGCGTTAATCATAGCTACAATTACGTTGCCCCGCTATTGCCTGTAATATTGGTTTGAATAATTAACAGAATCGCTTTGATTTGTGATGGATTGCGAGTAGAGGGTTTTCGTAAACATATTTACACTAACGCATCTATATTTTCTCTGTACAGCCAGTACTGAATTTTCTTCTCCGTAAACAGCTCGGATCCCCTCGAAAACAGATCGATACAATAGCAGTAACAGTAGTCGCATTTCTTTGATCGAAAACGTATTTTCTGGATAGGAACGTTTAAATTTCACAAAAAAAATACCACTTGAGATATGAACTGAAACAATGATTCTGTAATGTCCTGCACAGTTGATTATAAAATGATTCTCTTGTTTGCTGCTCTTTATTTTGCCGTGTGACTGGCCGAATTAAATGGCTCTTCAAAATAAGGTAAAACGATCAAAGATTAGTTAAAAACTACGGCAATTATTCAATTGTCTAAGTTATTTAACATAAAAGATTAGAAGAAAATTCATTAGAGCAAATTGATACATGAATCCATGTATACATATAAAGAAGATGTTAATTGATTTATTTAGATGCACAGCACATAGTAGAGCCGATGCGTTCTTTGATCTGTATTGAATTCATTCAAATTTTAGACAACGTTTAGTGATATCAAATAATAGAAGGAACAAATCAATAATTTCTATCAATTCTATGCATTTACGTGGGACATTCTAAATCAGTTATCATTTGGAATGAACCTATTATTTTCTACTATACCATTCCTGTAAATAGTCTTCGCAATTTCAAGACTCGCACCCAACAATAAATATAGCTTTGCGTGTTTCGCGTAATCCATGGTTTATCCTGTGCAACGTTAAAGTTTTCGATGAAAACGTTCTTTCAACCGCATCACCTTTAACACTTTGACTGCCACGTCACCCATACATGGGTGACAGAATTGTTTGTCCATGTTTAAAAAGAAATTTATACGTTAATATATTCGTTGCACTCAATTTAGTTGGTATCTGGAGTATACAAAAAGGTTCAAGGATAACTTTGTGTCATACGTTCTAGATTTTTAATCGTTGCTTCATTGTATAAATTACTTTGATTGTGTGGAATTTTTCAGGTTGTTGGTTCGACAGTTGAAGTGTTAAACTTCAAAAGCTCTTAAAAAGAGTACTCCTTGATTACGCGAGCAGAGATTCAACGGGTAACTAGATTTTAATTTTTGAAATCGCATCTATACTAACGAAATACGCAATGATTTATATATGAGATTCATAGAAACGTATGATGTGGTGCGACAGAATTGTATTGTGTTTTTAATCGATGCTATTAAGAGCACAGAATAAGAGAAAATGGTGTCACGTTGATGATAGAATCAAGCAGAAAATGCCAGTCGCGCACAGTGTACACGTAGCAAATGAATCGCTCGGTTAAACGTTGTAATCACAAGGCACCCACGATCACGAATCAGGATCTGCGATCCGCAGGACGCATGTAAACGTACGTGATTACCTACGTGAGCCTGCTAGGTACACACTATAAACAGAGTACGAAGACGAAACTAGCAACTGAATTTGACAGAAAACCGGGCAAAAAGAAAAGTGGGGAGAGGAGGAGGAAAAGAGAGGTGGAGACAGAAGGAGAGATGTAGCGTCTGTTGAAAAGGTATCAAAGAGCCTAATATCGAACATATGTAATTACGTAGCATGGAAAAGTTTGACTCAAATTGATGTAATTGATAAATTTTTTAAAAATTTAACAATATTTTATACATTGTTAAAATGCGACCATATGTACCATAAAAATGTTGACGAACACAGTTTACAAGACGAACGACTGAAAGTCATTACTTCTTATTTTTTCTTGACAGAATCAATCATATTTAAAACGACAAATAGACGTCAAATAGAGCTTCGCTACGAATTAATTGATTGATTCGCATTTTTAATAAATACTATATACGATAGTCAATGGGTTCGCATTGCGTGTGCTCTGTAACATTGCTTGCTGGATCGGTAACCCTATAAATTCATACCTTATTTTGTAAGCTGTAGATTTGTAAGTGCAATTTAAAATTTAGTGGCTCATGTTTTCAACCATTATCCCCGATCGGTATAGTTCGTGTATACTATATGTTAAGTCATGCGTCCATCGTTCTAGGATGCGGTCGATCAAGTACCATACTTGGAGGAAGTACGTATTTGCTACAACTCAAATGAATGGGGACAAGCGTTGAATGGAAAGCGAAACACTACCAACTTGGTTTTTAATGAAAGTTTGTTTTGAAGAATTGCGTGTGATAGTTGAACGTTACAAGTGTCAGCGTGACTGACCGATCGCATTTGATTTGGCTCGTTGCATTGCTGGATAATATAGTACATTTTGTAACCAGGCTTTAGCCAATGGCATTGCTTAGTTTAGTCTGTTGTCCAGAGCGAGCGTCTTAAGGGTAGTGGAAGAGTGGGTTCTCCCGAAGCAGCGTTAATAGCGGTTCGAAGATGGCGTCGGCAGGTCAGAGCTAGATGGTCGAAATGTTGTATGGCGTTTAACTATTTGCTTATATCGAATTGCAGGTGTTCGAACGCTGTTAGTTTTCCTGAGAGACAAGCTTCGACTCTATATTCGAATAAAACTAGTAATAATAAGTTAATATTGAGTTAGTGAAAATTAGATTCGGAACACATTATTTGTTCGAAGTTCAATGATTCTCAAATTTGGACGAACACAGACACGCCGTCAATGCATCGATTAAATTTATTTAACTTATGCAAGCGGTCCTAGATCACACTTTCAGAATGACTTCTATCAACGCTGCCATCACCGACTTGGCATTATTCTATGACTGTGCGTCGATGTAGGAGCTAGAATTTCACGACCACCGGTAATTGGACAAATTGTTCGTCATGAACAGTGCCGTGCGTGCCACGCATTCATTTGCGAAACTTCTCGTTGCGATGCAATTAATTCGAATGAACTGTACCGCCCTTGTACCCCCTCTCCCTCGATATACATAATATATAGTATACATACACATCTCTCTTATATATTCACATCAAATTTGTATGCGTGTGTGTATGTAAGCCGTTGGTTTTCTCTTTTCCTAAGAGCGTCTGCATCGATTTCACGCGTAGGATAAACCTGATCACGGAAAGGCTCGACCAAACAAGGGTTAGGAACATCGTTCCAAGTTACGGGCTGCTTCTCTCGAAACTTCTAGCAAACTTTAGGAGTTTAAGAATATCAAGGTGTTACAGGAAAATCGCGTGTTGCTGGCGCCTGATACCCTTACTTATTTAGCGGAAGCTTTACGGGGCGATAAATTACCATTTGGGGGAACTTGAGACGTTGTTTCAGGGAAATTGCATTAACGCGCGATCGACTGACAATTTCGATAAATTTGTGATTAAACGTTGTGTATGCGATTCACCGTGAAAACGATTGTTTCGTAAGCGTTCTGCGACGTACACGTGTGTAGGAGAACCTCTGTAGTTGCACGTTTTATAAAGAGGGTCCCAAAATTAACGCAACATTTGAATTTGCCGCCATTTTTGCAGTAGATTGTTGGCAACCCCTGACAAAAGAACAATTTGACAGCTGAGAGTTTAGGGTTAGTAAGAATGGAGCGTTCTATACGATACAACAACGTGTTTTCATTATTGAACAATATTTCAAAAATAATGAAAGTTTGGCGGCCGCAGTTAGAAAGTTTTACAGAAAAAAGATGTTTCAGAGTTCTCTTTCATCTTGGAAAGTTGGACAAAAGTTGAACTAACGAAATGAATAAAAACTACAGGACATCGGTGAAATGTTTATCTTAAAGGTTGAACAAGAATTGTTGTTTCTTCTAAAAACTTTCATCGGATATCGGATATCACGGACAAAGACGAAAATAAGGGTGCAATTATTTTTGAGATAACGTTACAAGCAGTAGACATGACATTCAGTTCAGAGATTCATGAACGCTAGAACTGCATTTACGAGAACGCAACGAAGCGCGATGTCATGCGAAAACTGGGTTAGGTAATTTATATCGTCCATTTCGTTAGATGTCCGCGTTGCATCTTACCACGTTTCCGTTGCAGTGCACGAATCGATATTACTTTGGTCGTTCTTGGTTTTATTTTCGCGTCGATGCAGGACGTTATGGTACAAGGAACTGGGTTTCTTATCGAACGACAAACTTAATGGAAGTTTTTCATTTGTTTACAAATAGCACTACCATTTGCAACTTGTTTACCGTAAAATCAACGGCGACTTATAGATTTGTATCATTGAAAATTATAAATACAAAATTTCAAATAATTAATTAGATTCGCTCGTGTTATCCGATTATACGTAAACATTCCATTTTCGACCTAAGACTTCTAATACTTTTTTAAAGAGGATGCGAATTTACGACGATTAACGAAACGAATGAATGCTGTTGAAACAAATTAAGCGATATTTATTCCATTATTGAGTGAAATTCTTTATACCAATTCTTTTATTGCAATTTATTACAGTATAGTTGAAGAACTGACCCATTTTCGTTTAAAAATAATTTTTCATTAGGTAATCGGAATTGCGTGAAATGCGACACGCGATGCGCTTAACCACCGTCGAGTACGCCTCGAGAGCGATCACGTAATGTTTCGGGTATTTTCTCGGAATCGAACAAAGATGAGTAAACAAAATTAATCGGAATTTAAAGTATAATGTGTCTAAAAGTAGTGTGTAAAGAATCAGAGAGGCGTTGTTTCGTATCGATGAAATTCAAGGCCGGCAGCATCATCGCGTCACGCGAGGTACTCGTTGGTGATCTTTTAACCGTTTGCACTCGAAGTTGTTTTAACTCGAAAACCAACGCATTTCTTCCGATCTAGGATATTTTCATTCTACATGATTCATTTCATCTTGTGCGTGTGGAATTTTTTTACTATTACCGGTCCTTAAGCATAGCGATGTAAAAATTGTTTTAAATATTGATCTGACAATTTTTAACATGGCCTTGGAATCATCATGCGACCGCTAAAGGTTGAAAACTTAAATCAAAGTTGATGAACACTTAACACGAAAGGTTAGGACAATTTGTTTTGTGGCTTATAAAAGGTTTCATAATGCTAAACATCAATGTTAAAAATCAAATTTACCGAATACATATTCGGTAAATGACGCGTGTTTCAGGAATTTTTTCTGGTTTAAAAATAAAAATTGCGCATGGTATTGGAAACTGCATTGTATTACTACTGTTTTACAACGTACATTTATTTGGAATTATTATTCGGTACTGTCTCGAATCACAACCGCACCAACACTGTAGGAGAAACGCGTCTTCTTATACTAATACTGCTTAAAATTTAAAGCTGAAGTTAGGGCAGTAGTATAGGACGACATATTTCTCCTTTATGGCTTGAGTGATTCAACATGGTAATGGGGGTAGCGGTTCCCAGTACTCGTAAGCCCAGTGATCGGTTGCCTAGACCTGTCGTAGACTGTACATCATTTATAATTGAATTACATATGTATATTTTGGACAATTTCATTGATTCGTTGTGAAAGAGTAAGCGACTGATACTTTCGAAAGAACAATAAGTTAACGAACGATCGTTAATAAAGCACATGTCGTTTCAATAAATACAAACCGTTGACGAATATAATACTACCAGTTAGCGCAATATACAGGGTGTCCCACATAAATGGGAACACCTAAATATCTTTCGTATTTACAGTCCTATCAGAAAACTTCAGAAGATAAAGTGACACTATTGCAGGGGGGCAATATAATGGTGAAGAAAAAAATTGTTTACCTCGTGTTTTTTAATAAAATTTCAAGGTCACTGATGTTTTTTTAAATGGAATAGTATATTTTTTTAGATGGAATAGTATATTTTTTTAGATAGCATGATAGACAATAAAAAACTGAATTTAGTGGATACCACCTTTTTGACCTTGAAATGACCTTGAGCAAGAATAATCATGTTGAAGCGGATGAAATGTGTAAGTTTAAAACTTACGTGTTTCAGCAGAGATTGCGCGTTGCTTACGTGTATAATACAGCCAGAGAAACAATTTAATTACTGCACAAGTCATTTCTTGGTCGTGTAATGTTCTGTTTTGGTGCTCAGAATTGGCCGTCCAGATCATGCTATTTAGAGCTATTGGACTTTTTCTTTGCGATTTTTTTAAGTCTAAGATTTATGGCAAGAAGTCCACGATCACCCACGCCTTGAAGGAGGAAATTGTGCGCTGTATCAACGAAACGGTCATGGAATATTTTGTCAAAAGAGTGCGTATGTGCCAGCAAAGCCGTAGAGGCCATTTATCCGATATGCTATTCCATACGTAACCCTATACTGTATAATTTATGCATCCATAAAAATTCACAACTTTTAATTAAAAACCCATGTTTTCTATGAAAATTTTGGGACACCCTTTATATGCTACAGGGAAAATTGTCTTTTGAAAAATTGGTGATAACTCTGGTTGCAAAGAAAGTACACACAGAGAGATGGTGGAATTAGAATAGAATTGCTTGTTTCGTTCGCGTATGGGGGGGTTTAGTTCCATTCAAGATATGTATCGTTTTTGTGCACAATATGCTACCAAAAGAAGGGACAGTCGTCGCGGCGCGGCGCGTCGTAGCATAACGGTGGATAGCGATAATTAAACAGTCTCTCCTAAATGTTATAATACGCGCAATTTGCTTGAGAAACGCGCGTGCAAAATTACGCACGGTTCGTAGTGGTTGTGGCGTTCTCGGCGTGCTGCAAAGGGAAAATTAACGAAATTTCATTTCCTCGAATTCAAGCGATACAAGGCGCCGGCCGCGGGCTCGATCAAGTCGAGCTGCTGCTGCACAGCCCGGCGACGACTTGTATTTGCCGTTCGAGGCAGTTATTATATCGTTATTCCGTCTCCATGTCCAACAACGCCGCATTAAATTCCTATACCGCGTTGTTTCCATAGAACTCGACTTACCGATAGTAGGGTCCGCCAACATTGTCTGGACACTATTATTTTTATCGGTAGGTCGGTCGATGGTACGTCAATCTGGAGCACGAAACTTCTCCTTTTCATACGATTTTACTCGTAAACGTCGTTTCTTCTTTTCCGACGTTATTATTAACCCTTTGGGTACATTTGACGAGTGAGACTCGTCATCTGCTTACTTGGGCGAAGTTACGGTGGACGAGTCTGACTCGTCATCTGAATTTAAGAAGCAGGCGTTGATGTTTGCGGCACCCATTTCACATTTTGTGAAACCAAAACAAGCATTGTCCAATTTCGTTTAGAAATCGCTGAAGAATTATTGGCGCAAGTGGTCCTGCCAAATTATAATATCCGTGAGCGTCCTACAAGCAGCGATGCGCCGCATCGTTTTATAGCGAAAAATTGGGCACATTTTCCGGAGAATATTCCGGCAATATAATTAAAGAAACACCCTACAAAACGATATCACGTATATTATAAACATAAAATAAGAAAAGAAACCACTTGGCAATGCAAACAATGTCAGGTACCTTTGCATTTATCGACATGTTTTGAAAAATACCACACAATAAAAAATTATTAGACTTTATATATTTATTTATATTTTGTAACTAAAATGCTGTTTCAAAAATATATTTATATCACCAATATAAGTATATTCCAAATAAAATGTATTACTTTTACATATTAATCCATATTGCGACAAATTAAATCCGTTCCATAGGCATACAAATCTTCAAATAATTCAGTACTCAAAGGGTTAACGCTTTAGGACTTTCAATAGTTGCATTGTAACAAAATGAAGCCTAACAAACAGCTTTTACATTGTAATTTCTAACCAAATTATTAGATAACGTTACCGAGGATGCCATGCTGATTTGCAATAAAAATTGCTGTCAGCGTTGAGAGATTCATTGAAAAGTTTTCAATCATGGACGATGGACCTTGAAAAATTCTGAAGTACTCGCCGGTCGGTAAAGTGTTAAGGTTGCCTGTGCTTTGCAAGGATACGGAAAATGTTTCAGAAAAAATTCCATTTTCATTTAGTTTTTCATTCTTCTTTGTTTCGACACGATATATTTGGAATTCTTTTATCGTTTCTAGGGTTAACTTTCTCGGTCCGTTCGATGCAACGCCTTTGACAACTTTTTGGCTTTCATGCATTTACATTTACCTGTAAGCTCGATAAAAATAGAACACATAGCGGCCGTATTGACATTTTATGAATTCAGTAGAGCTGGTATAACTTTGCAAAGTTGCGATTCGGAGAACGAATTCTTGCGTTACGGGGTAACATTTCTCATCCGGGATTTGACTCGAGCACAGCTCGACGAAGAGAATACATATGCGATTCAGCGAAAGCAAAATAGACGCACTTTGTCGACACTTCGCGAGCTCGTAAAATAAATGGATTGTCGAGATTCTTTCGATTACAATCAGTTCAAACATCAGCTAAGTAAGTTGGTTTACTTTTATACGCATCGTACATAATAATCGTCTTATCATTTTTATTTACATTGCATTTATAAAAGTAGTCCGATTGCCGTCGTATTTGCACATATTTTGAATTTAAAAAACGCCTCAGCAATTCACTGGTACTATGTTCTAAAAGATAAGACGAAAGTGTCTAAATTAAAAATTGTCTTTACAAAGTACGTCTGTTCCTTCTCTTTTTTCGTAGTTTTATACTCCTTCCGTGCCTACCGAGATACAGTAGCGCACGAAAGTATTCGGACACTTTTCAAACCTAAATAACGTTTTTAAGATTGGACCAAACGTCTTGACTTTTCTTGAGCAATTAGTTGCATTGATTTAATAAATGATATACAAAATAAATTTTGTAAATATTGGAATTGATGTGAATTACATGACCAATAAAAAAGGAACTTTTTAAATATTTTTTATTTGAGCCACGCAGAAAAAATTTTAAAGACGCATCTGGTAGATCTGTGATAGTTATACGCATGCAGAAAAATTCATTAAAATCGATCGAAGTACGCACGAGCCACGTGCCATCGAAAATGGTAAAAATCGCAATTTTTCACGATTCTTGATCAGTTTCTGCTTAAACTACAGAAATTCTCACATCTTTCTACGCGTGCCATTTTTTCCCGCGTCAATCGATTTCGGTGAGATTTTCAGCATGTGTATAACTAACACAGTTCTGAAAAACGTATATTTTAAATTTTCATTACGAGTTGAAATAAAAATGTTTTAAAAAATGTCTTTTCTACTTTCCCACGCAATTTCTACCAATTAGAATTATTTCAAAATTATTTTTGAATATCACTTAGTAAATCAATGCTGCTGGTTGCTCCAGAAAAGTCAAGTCGTTTATTTCAATTTTGACAAAGTTATTTAGGTTTGAAGAGTTTCCGAATACTTTCGTGCGCTACTGTAAATCTCCGTCAAGCTCGAGTCACCGAATGGTAAGAAAAGAGTGAGGATAGGTTGGGCAAATTTAGCGTTTCAGATTTAGTTGAATTTAAGCGAATTTACATAAATGTATTCGTTTTTATAAATACTTTAGCCATGTCTGACAAAATGCGTTGAACGTTGAATTTCATACCCAGAAAACAGTGAACGGCGTCGAATTAATTTTCGAAAATTTTGCCTCGAAGGGAAGAGAACAATTTTCTCAATGCTTTACCCTCGATTTTATATCGGTCAATCGTTAAATCGGTAAGTTGCGAGAGGGTGAGTCTGCTTTACTATGGAACAACCTCGAGAGCACGGTCAGTTAATTCTGAAACGCGGAGGTTGCAGCGTTCCCTAGGAGCGGGAATGCGCACCGGGGCTTAATCAAATTCAAGATTAAACTTTGGAGTTTCGTAAGTCGTTCCGCGCCAATATTTGTCGGGGAGCGGTTTTAATTTCCATAAGTACCGTAATCTCCAAGTTTCCCCTACCTTTTTCCCTCTCCCCCACGCGCGTTCGTACTCATTTACTAATATCGTAAATACCACGTGTTCGTGGACATACCTTCGTGTTCATCCAACGCCTAACGAAATGTTACCATTTTTATTACAGCACGTTTCTAAATATATGTACCGCTTGTAATTTACAAATAATACATTTTACCGATTTCGGCAACGTACAAAGATAACTTTGTGCATTGGCTTGCATCTGTAACAAACAATAATAAAGGGCGGCGAATAAACGAGAAAATGGAGAAAGAGAAAGGGACAGCAGCAAAACACTAGAATTAAACAACAGAAATACTTGCAAATATTTTCACCGATTCATAAAATTTCAATAAAGCGTTGTGCTACATAATTCGTTCCCTAATCATTTTTCAGTTGTTTCGATTCAGGAAATATTGTCGCTTTATTTGTTCTAGTAGAATGGCAGACAACATTCCTAGCGGGATAATCACGATTCAATTAACAGTTTCCGTTTTTATTTCAGCGAACGTAACGCCGTCGATATTGCGAGGTTAACTTTGCCCGAGTAGGGAGCATCTGGTTCCATCCTGACTTTAAAAAGATTCGAGGGACTTGTCCCCTATTACTCCTTCGGTAGTTCCACCTAAATCTTGTTTCCATATCGCTTTGGAAAAATATATGTGAGGGGGATTGTTTGTAAAATCGGTTGGAGACAGTAATATTTTACGGTGCATTTGTAAATCGGTCGTAACAGTACATCTGATTAAATTCGTTGCGCTATAAGGCGCACCTGGTGCCTGATGAAAGATCTCCGTAAAAATGAAATGAGCAGCAAAGGGATTGCTGTTATGCTAGATTTATATTCTTGCACGTTAAAGTCGTATATTTTTCTTCGTACGCGTTCCTCTTAAATTTAAATAATACAAAAGAAAAAAAACAGTGGAAAGGGTACGATATCACGAGCGAAATAGACCTTCGCGTTTTGCAATATAAACTTTCAAACAAACTTTCACGAATCTATAACGTCGACTTGAATATGAAATAGGAATAATTATGTTATCGACAAATGGAACGATAGATTTTTTTATTGTGACAAGTTCTCCGGCCGCAGGGAAGCGATAGAACTCTGCGGTATACCTAATAATATCTGTAACTCGAGTAGCAGTAACTCGAATCGATACCGGTGCAGTGTAAAATATCATTGACGATGCGAATAATAGAGGAACGTATGACACTAATATACATAATGCATGTCGCTTAAACAGCAATCTGTATTTTACCGTATCGTAACTTATTAATAAAATTGTTTATTGAAACTATGTAACTCTTTACATGACTCTGGGATGCAAAATTCGAAACCATACGAAAAATTGTTAATTACCTCAACGTACCAACGATAGAGACAAAATTTTGTAATTACGAAAACCAAAAATTACACTAGAAAGATTAGAATAGGAAAGCAGCATAAGAAAAATCACAAATTCAAAATTTTTTATTTGTCTTAGTCAATTTGTGTAGAACATAGTTTACTTTCTATCTTAATAAGTTCTTATAAAAAAGTAAAAAAAAAACAGTTCTTATGTCTTATATGTCTTATATATGTTTTTATCATTTAGACATAATAAATCTAGTCTTTCTTGGCACTTATACATTTTTATTACTAAATAAACTACGTTACAAACAGTAAAATTAAAGAAAATGTCCGTTTGTTTATGGGAAAAAAAATAACAAAAAATCGGTGCGACAAAATAATGGCACATATACAAAAAAATACGTGATTTACGTACATAAAACATATAACATTATGTTTAATACTTTGTGTGGCCTCCCTTATTTTCCAGAACAGACAACATACGTTTCGGAAGTGACTTAAATAGTTTTTAAATATATTTTGGCCGTATTTTTGTCCATGTTTCTTCTATGCATGTTTTTAATTCTGCAAGGCTTTGGAATTGTCTTCCGCCTTCGTAAACATGTCTTGCTAGTTGTGCTCAACAATTTTCAATGATGTTGAGATCTGGCTATCTCGCTGGCCACGTTAAAACACTAATTTTATTTTGTTCAATGTATTGCTTAACGCATTTTGCAGTATGCACGCTTGCATTATCCTGTTGAAATATAAAATTTTCTCCGGAAATTGTCTGTCCGAATTTAGATAATTGCTGGTCTATCAAATCTATATAAATTTTGCTATTCATAGTTTTCTTTATAAACTTTATCTCAGCAACTCCCCGATACCCAATTCCGGCCCAAAGCATTACTCCTCCGCCACCCATGTGTCTGCGGCTTAATATTCTTTGTTCTTTCCGCAGATCGTGAAAATAGTGTGCGAAACCATCAGGCCCATCTAAATGAAACCTTTTTTCGTCACTAAAAATAACACGACGCCACTTTTTTCTCCAATGTATATGTTCTTGTGCAAATTTCAGATGCTCTGATTTATGCTGAGCGTTTAAAGGTGGTTTTTTTCTCAACTTCATTCGAACTAAGTGCGGACATTCTTTTATTATCCTTTACACATTTCGTATATTTGTATGTACGCCAGCTGCTTTAGAAATTTCTCGTGCTCTTCTCGAAGAATTCGAAGCTTCTTTTAAAATTGCACGTTTTCCGCGATTGCTTATTGCTTTCGGTCGACCGGAACTCTTTTTTGTACCGTATGTTTTGGGATTTTTTAATAAATTATACACTAATTTTCTGCTGTGATGTATAATACGTGCAATTTTCGAAACTGAGTAATTCTCTTTATACAATGTGAAAATCGTTTTTATTTCAGCATCCGATAAAGATTTTCCACTACTACCCATAGTGTAATTTCAATAGAAGATAATAAGAAACATACAAAATATTTAATGCACAGTCACACAGTACACGATACATACAGTCTGACGGTTTAGTGTCAACTGTAGAGAAAGAATTTTAAGACTGTGCCATCATTTTGTCGCGTCGGTGATCCCCGATTTTTACATTTAAACTAGAATCTGTAACCTGCGCTTAAATCCGCCTGTGTAAGTAACCTTGAAGCTCCACCGAAGTACATATACGGAAAAAAACATATAAAATTTCATCACAGTTTTCAGAGATAGCAATATTTTACGAGTGTGCCATCTTTTTGTCGCGGAGTGTAGATAATTCCGTAGATGTAAGGATGAATTTTCCGTGTTAGCAAATTAATAACGACCGTTGTAATCGCTGTAAAACCAAGAGCACTGCAACCGGATATTGGTACGACAAGCAATGGTTTTTGTCGCTGACGCTTTTTCCCTGGTATCGGATTGAAAACTGTGTTAATAATGCACGAAGAGCGAGTAAGTCAACGAAAGTGCGAAAGTAGCTGTAATTATTCAAAATTTCGACGCAATTGGGGACGTAAACGTAGGGTGAGGAACGGTGGTAGAGGGAGATAGTGGATAATTTCGGTTCTCGCGCGACAAAACATCGCGGTCGACCCTTTGCGTAATTGGCGGCACACTGCTGTTTATAGGGCCACAACGAATCGTGCGGCCGGCATTACGTACGACCCACACACACACGCGCGCATGCACACGCGCGCGTACACGATCGCGAGGACGTCCACCGAGCGTTGATATACCGTCACTTTCCGCTCCATCCACGTATTTATGCAGTTGCAGACGTTTCTACACATCCGAGATAAACATGTGAATGCGGTTCACGAAGTTTTTTTATTCATTATTTTGATTGTTACGATCCTAATCATCCTAGATGAAATAATGTTTGTGGGAAGGTCGAGAGATTTAAAATTAATCTGTTGTCAGGTTAACAAAACAAGAGGAAATAGAAAATAGAAAATATTGGGTAGTCGGAAAAGTATTGAGAGATTTTTCTCATTCTTTGATTAAATGTTTCTTTTATACGAAATGAATTTTATTCAAATATATATTGGGCATTATTATCTATGATCTTTTGCCATTTTTGGCTTGAACTTGTGTGGTTTATCGGCTAACAACTTAGCCAAGTAATTTTCACAATCCTTTTTCGAATCCAACTTTTTACCATCGAGGTAGTCTTGCAGAAATCGCAACAAACGATGATCCTAATGATGCAAGGTCTGGGCTATGCGGTGTATGCATCAAAACTTCCCAGCCAAGCTCAAAAATGGTTCGATTGCATTACGTTTGAGTAACGATTCGCAGATGTAAACTCGATCCATGAAATTTTTCTCTGTTAAATCGTGAGACACCCAAACATCGAGCTTCTTTTTTGTGTCCAGCTTTTTGCAAATGATCCAAAACGGTTGAATGGCGAATGTTTAGTCCTAGCAATCTAATGACTGCTTATATGCCGATCTTGCTCCATCATTTGCATTATTCCATCGACTTTTTCAGGGATTGAGCGAGGTGCATCTTTAATATCGACATTTCCAGAACGGAAGCGAACAAATCATCTACATGCTGTTTTTGCCTTTTTCGTAGTAAAATTGCAAAACATAGCGAATCTTTTCAGAAATTTCACTCATTTTCACAATAATATTAATTTTGACACGATCGACGAAATACAAAACTGTCTGCATGAAAATTGTAGACTGAAATGTCGCCTCTCGAATGCGCGTTAGTATGACGCAATCTGATTAGTGTTGCCCGATATACGACACCAAACAACATCTAGTGACAAAAGTCTCTCAATACTTTTCCGACTATCTAATATATTAGGCGTGGTTACAGGATTCGGTTACGATCGGTTTGACACGCTGGGACTTGACTTGTAACGGGGTTCTTTGCAAATGTTATAGCGACATCAGATCATACTCTGACTTTTACTTTACATTAACTCGCTCGCTTTACATTAACACTCCTACCGAATTTTAACACTGAACACTCTCCGTGGACACGCGGATTATCATATAGGTATTTTTCAGTGGGCATTTCCTCTACGTCACCCAATCGCTAGATTTTCCGAAAAATATGCGCCCTCCGAAATCAGCGGAGTAAGAGAAGGTCAAAACCGAGGGGGTGCATCGTCTGGGATACACGAGTTTTATGGTGCGACCATTACTCTCTTGAGGAGGACTCTTGACCAAATTAGAAACTCGTCGCTGTTTCCTTAAGCCACCCAATTGACTAAGTGTCACGTCTACATCATAAACTCGCTCCCTTCGCTCGGACCGCTCATCCCTAATACGGCTCTTCTACCTGAAAATGCCTACATGTTCACAATTTATTTGTCACAACGAATCATCGAGGTTTTCAAGCTGTAGGTGGAATCGTGAAAACCATGGCTGTCAATGAGAATTGTTTGAAATTTTCTTGAAAATCGTTGAATGCTCATAACTCGTCGACAAAAACATACGTGCCCATAATTATGAAAGTGATCTAAGTCATATATTTCTTGTTTCGAGATATTTAATGAATTGCATTTGAATAAATTAAAAAATATTTTTACATTATGCGACATTTTAATTTTAAAATTTTATTAGTCTTAATTAATAGAAATTTATTATGAATATGAAAGTTTGTGTGAATTTCATACGAAAATGTTGTTTTCAAAGTTTGAACTGACTTAGACCATTTTCAAAATTAACTGAATGTCCTATAAATGACTTAAAGCAGTAAAGAACTATGCGTTTTATTTGAAACAATAACTTTAATGAAATAATTCATGAACATTTATTAATTATTTTTAAAAAATAATCCATTTTTGTCATTTCGAGTTTTTAAGATTTTTAAAATGTTCCTGAAAAACTGGAGGGATGGATGGTAGTAAACACATAATATGTTTATGTTTTTCTTCCGTTACTGGTCTAGTGGTGGTGTATAATGGAAGTAATTTAATATTTCCGTATATTTTTGGTCTTCCTCTTTTAGGTGAAGAATCAAAAACGTGGAATTTAGAATCATTTAAAGAAGTTTTATAGAACATTTTATAAGGTTCATTTTTCAAGAATCTCATCCATTGAATTTGCAGCCAAGAGACAGATTCGCCCGCGGTATTTTTTACTGTTCTTGTTATTGACTCTTCTAGTGATTTCGTTGAAATAAAATCCGGCTGCGACATTCGTTTTATCAAAAATGTATTAGTTCTTCTACACTTTTCTATCAATTCATAATAATGCTCAGGGTTGTATAAGTAATTTGCTTTTTTATTTTCATTTCTATCAACCCAAAATCACGGTCATTCGGTAGAAAGGAATGACCCGATACCAAAAATTTCTGGTTTACTGTTTCAATATTATTATTTGATGACTGAGCAATTTTCATCCATGTCAATGCTACTTTAATGTTACGATTTTGGCCTGAACAAGCATCACTGTAAGCTATTACGTGTTTTTGAGTAATTATATCCTCCATATACAGAGGGCCACGCGCCATTTTCAAGTTATGTTTATATAATTTCTTTAAATTTTTGACTTAGACAACTTGCATAATTAATACTAAATGAATTCCATATAATGTTGAAATTACAACCACTATCTAATGGTTCATTTTTTACGATACCGTAAAAATTACATTGAATTAATTTAGTTTAAAATAATGTGGTGTAAAATAACTGATAAACTCATTTTTTTTTTAATTTTGACTTAGACCACTTTCATAATTATGGACACATATAAGTATCTATCTTTTTATTATGCATCGTACTGCGAATACTAGTATTCTTATGGAGTACAGTTTCAGGAATATGTAGCGATACTTCCAAGAAGATGGTTTTGCAAGTAGAACCAAACCTACCTACGCATTGGTTGATAATTCTGGCCCGAAATGAGACTGAAGGTCGGTAGGAACGCGGATCAGGCACATTCACCGATAAACAGTCGAGTCTCACGGTTTCTCGCCATTCGCCGAATAGGTTACTACTGCTTTGGACGTGTGTATCGCGTGACAGAGAAAGATGACGATACGCATCGGACTAACCACGAGAGCGAGCGCGTCAAAGTAGAGATTAGGCGGAGCGAAAACTTTACTCCTGGCGAGTCTCTATTCGTCGGACGCAGCCTACGCATACTCGAGCAAGCGATGACTCGCTGAACAAACACGGGTAGTATCCAGCGATGAGCAATATTATAGGATATCTAATATTAGGATTCATTAAGACCTTCAATTTTGAACAGAAATCGTTTGATACGGATCGCGTATAACGATACGTGTATAATCCTGATGAAAACACATCGGGCAAGCAACACGTGTGCACCAGGTTGCATCGATACACAGTGTGTATTCAGAGGATCTACCCATCTATTTCTCGAACGAACTGTTAGGTAAACGAATGCAAAATCAAGGAATTATTGGTAGGAAAAGGGATGCAAAGAGTGAGAAATTGGAGTGTATACCGAGAAACCTAGAAAGAGAGAAGCAGAGAGCGGTGACGGTGGGAGGGTTAGGGGGGAGGGGAGGTGAAGCGAAGATAAGGGTAAGGGAGAGGATATTCAAACACTGATAAGAGACTCAATTATCGAACTATCACAGGGAGGCTCGTTCCGTTTGCATTTCCAATTATTTGCTGGGAAACGGTCTGCCAATACCGGGTACTCTCGATAACGCTGCCCTCTCGCTTCTCGGACCGCCTCGCCGGCTTTCCACAATCTCTTTCCCACTTTCCCGCTGTTCGCAGGCTTCTCGCTCTGTGACAATCCATCTGACTTGCTCGCACCACGATTCTCTTCCTCTTCTTCTCCCTCTCGACCTGCAGCCCTCCCGCGTCCTCCCGCATCGCGCCGCGCCGCGCCATGCCGCGCCGCGTGTCGCTCGCTATTCCCTGAGGCATGTGACTTGCACAGACGCACACGCACGCGCGCGCGCGTACAGCGTACTCTACGTTCAGGGAAAATGGCATATAATTACAGCGAATCAGATTAGCGATTTGTAATTGCACGCGTCAAGAGAGATTAACGGATCGAATTCGTAATTCACCAGGCGTCGCCTGTCCACGGCGAACTTTTTATGGGTAGAGGCTTCTGGGTAGCTACACACCGGTATGCACTTTACGCAGTACGCGTTCAACTAAAAGTCCCTTGAACTTTTCGATCTTTGAACCGATTAACTAATGCTTTCCATAATATTTCACAATTTTAACCCTTTGCACTCGAATGGCGCCTCTAAGGCGACACTAAAGCTTGCCATACTATTACTTAAACAATTCTTACATCGCTAGGTTTGCAGTTGCGAAATCGAGAAAAATGTTAAAGTTCTGAGTACGAGTCATAGTAATTAATTTCGTAGGAACGAAAACGAAATGGACTATCTACAGTGGAGCTATTATAGATAAAAATATTGTTTCGGTTTTGGGGTGGAATTGCTTCGAGTGCAAAGGGTTAACACTCTTTATGCAGTCTACAGTCGGAAGCATAATACGAACGGAGAAAAAGTGGAATGGCAATTCGAAGCATAGACTCAAACCTGTTCGTATGTTGGCAAAGCAACGCTTATATTTAAGGGAAAGCGAAGGCAAATATTCCGACTCTGTTTCGATTTTGGTAATTTATGATAGGGTCAGGGTTGAACGTTGAGATGAGAAACTACTCCAACGGACAAACCCCAGATGATGGCTGTCGCATTTAGAAAGTTTCGAGCGCTTAACTTAACAAGGTTCGATATTTAGGGGTGGTGCAAATAATATTATAAAGACACACGACTTGTTAGTACGCAGAACTGAGTTTAACCCTTTAAGCGCTGAGTTAGGCTGCGTAGCTTTTACGAAAGAGCGCAAGTTGAGCAGACTGAATTTTCATTGCAAGGTATATTGATTGTAACTGAAATAAATTATATGGTGACCTCAAAAGCCTTGATAACCATTTATTTCGGTTACGGTTTTGCAATCGCAAATAACGAATGACTTAATGCCAAATCTACTCCTTTCTGACGGAATATATTGTTTAAAAAATAATCTTCCTTTATAAAGTAAAAGACTTTCGTCTATGCATAAATATTTATATGGATAAAATGATTTAGAAAATGAGTTTCTAATGTTCAGTAACCACCGGTTTTAGTTTTATCAGCGGATCGTGCGAGCTTATATTATTGTTATCACTAAATTGCAACATTTTTAGCAATGATTCATATCTAACTCTGCTGCTTAACTTTGTTTGTACGCGTACAATAATTATTCTCTGTTTACTTAATTTAAAAATAAAAGTAAATTTAAGTATTTAAAAGTAAAATTACTTGAAAAATAGTTAAAATATTTAAACGCTTCTTAAAAGCTCTGAACAGTTTAAAACGTATGCTTTCCAGCTTCCCTTTACAGCTACAATAAATTCAGTTTCTAAGTTTGACATACTTCTTCAGAGATGACTAGTAGTAGCACTCGATGAAATATCGGACATTGAGGAGACGTTTACCATTCTGTAAAAAAGTACTACATGGAATATCCGTTTCCTACGTTACACGTTAATTTTAATAGAAAACATGTAAACTACTCGTGTTTTATCGCCGAGGTCCCGTTGAAAATCCATCGACATTTTTACCCGGGTTCGTAACCTATGCCGAAAACAGAATTTACAATGCAGCGTACGCTTGTTGAAGAGATAAATTTTTGCCATTGCGTAACGGGGAGTTTATTATATTGAGTGAATCGAGTTTACGGTCACCGACGGGGATCATAAATTTAATAGTCTACTCCCTTTAGAGGGCAAAAAGAAATTGCCAGTGTATCCATGGCATCGGTTTGTTGCGTTTATGGCAACCGGCGAAATTAACGACGCACGCTCAGAACAACAGTACCGAAATAGAAACGCATTCGATTGACCGATGAAATGTAGATTACCCGAAACGTCAGCAATGAAAAAATATGGATTGGTGTTCGCGTTGGTACGCGACTGTCTCATGCCCGTCGGCATGCGTTGCTGTGCAGGAGGAAGTCTGCAATCTGCAGAATTTTCTCTGTCCTCTTTACTGATGAAATAAGTGGACAGACCGACCTTTAGCTGAGATAAGTACAGGGGTTCTTGCGTGAACGCTCTATACCGCCGCGCGCTGTGATTAATTAGTTGAACGGTCATTGGTGTTCGTCTTAAATATCTTCTGACTGCTTCTAACAGCTTTCTATTGCTCATATATTTGCGCTCGACGAATTAGCGAGATCACGAGATACAAAATTAGGCGACCTTATGCAAAGGGAACGCTTGCTTTACAATAACAATTCTATTGTCTGTAATTCGACACACTTGAAAATGGCCCTCACTCGTTTCCTTTTTTATTATACTTACAAAAATAGAATAATACATAGTTTCATACATAGTTTTAGTGCAATTTCTCAGCGTAGAATATACCGGTACTCGCCGATAAAAATAGAAACGATAAAAACACGAGATCTAGCGACAGCGTGCATGGATGGCGAGCAGTTTATGGTTTACAGAGGAATGTAGTTTTCGATCGTTGGTAAGATGCGCGAATGAACCTGATGCGACATCAAGAATCGCTAGGATGTTCGAGAGGATTCGTGGACGAACCCGATGCAAAATCAGGAAGTCGCTGGGAGGTTGGAAGATGCGCAGACGAACGCAATGCTAAATCGGGTTGCCGTAGGATACGAGATCGGATAACTCCTGGGATATGTTAGTACCGGCCTCGTAACTTTAATATTATAAATTAATTCATACGACTCGAGCGGTAAGATCGTATAGTTGCCCGTGTATTACTGCTTGTTGGATGACGCACTGCGATATAGCGATGCGGGGAACACGGGAGCGGTTGATACTGGTTAGATTACTATAAGGTTACTGGATTCGAAAAGGCGACTAGATCTGATCTCGCTAAATATAACCAGCTTCAAAAAGGGATTCGTCGTAACGACGTGTGTATCTTGTCTTTTCCTCTTGAACTGCCACAGAGTATTAAAATTGGAAGATATATACAGGGTGGTCCACGCAATTGTTTCAAGTCATAACTCCGTTATTATTGCATTTACGAAAAAATGTCACAGGAGAAAGATAAATGGTTCGAAGAGCACTACATCTGTAGGCCTTTAAATTTTTTTAGATGCAGCAATGCATGTGCAATGAACAATTGCATCATTTCTTTCAATAGAAATGCATATCTCTTTTACACAGATCGATTCTTCTGTTCATTCTACGTAAAAAATGATTAGAGTACCATGGCAAAAAAATGATTAGATATCGAGATACTTTCAAAAAATGTCTTTATTGAAGAAGATACTCAAACACTTCATGACTATGTTGTAAAGGTAAACAGCCTTTCGACATTGTTATCAGAACAGAAACTGATTTGTACGAGTAAGCATTTCATCGTTCAGTAGCAATTCACGTATCGTAACTCGAGTACGAAAACTAAGAATTTGAAAAAGTGTAACTGTATTTCACTAAATACAGGAAAATGTATTTTACTAACAGTGAGAAACAAGATATGTACGACACTTTTGTGTTGTGTGACAAAAATACGAATGCCGCCGCAAGACTGTACCAGGAAAAATATCCAAACCGTCGACAACCATCGCGACAATAGTTTTTCAAATTGAATAACAGTTTGCAACACTATGGTGCATTTACCAAACCCAAAAGAGAAGTTCCAAAACCAGTAGTAGGAAATGAAAACAACAGAGTGAACATACTCGCTTATTTACAGTGGAAACCGCAAGTATCTACACGAGAAATATCGAGAGAATACAGTGTAAGCCTCGGTAGTGTGAAACGAATTTTAAAATCAGAGACGCTCCATCCGTATCGATTTAGTGTTGGACATGCCTTACATGCTGGAGATTCAATGAGACGTATGCAATTTTGTCAATTTGTTTTAAACCAAATTTAGATGAACGAAGATTTCCCGCGGCAGATTTTGTGGACGGATGAATGTACGTTCACCAACAATGGTATTTCTAATCGTCATAATAAACATACATGGGCAAGAAGAAATCCATTCCTTAGCAGGAACATACGTCACTAAATAAGGTACACTATTAATGAATGGTGTGGGATTTTAAATACCAATATTATTGGTCCATACTTCATCGATGGTGCCCTAAACGGAGAAAAATATGGGCACTGTGTGGAATTTTAATTGTCATCTCTTCCCGACGACATTCCTCTCCGAGACAGGCTAAATTGTAAATACTTTCAACAAGATGGTGCACCGGCACACAACTCACAAGTGGCCATGCGGTTTCTAAAAAATAAGTTTTACAATAACGGTATCGCTACAAATACATCAATACGTTGGCTAGCCCGTTCACCTGATTTAAGTCCCCTTGACTTTTTTCTGTGGGTTTATTTGAAAGATAGAATTTATTCAAATCCCATAGATTCTGTAGAGAATCTGAGAGAACGAATCATACTGGAATGTACAGCAATAATTGCAGATAATTTAAACGCAGTTATGCAAACAATAAAAAAACGTTATCAGAAATGTTTAGAATGTAATGGAGAAGCGTTTGAGCATCTTCTTCAATAAAGACATTTTTTGAAAATATCTCGAGATCTAATCATTTTTTTGCCATGGTACCCTAATCATTTTTTACGTAGAATGAACAGAAGAATCGATCTATATAAAAAAAATATGCATTTCTATTTAAAGAAATGATGCAATTGTTAATTGCGCATGCACTGTTGCATCTAAAAAAATTTAAAGGCCTACAAATGTAGTGCTCTTCGAACTATTTATCTTTCTCCTTTGGCATTCTTTCGTAAATGCAATAATAACGCAGTTATAACTTGAAACAATTGCGTGAACCAACCTGTATACCGTGAGACCGAAGCGATGAAAGACTTCCACATTAGAAAATCATGAAGATGTTCTCGAAATTTCTGTATTAGGAAGTTGTATGGAATTGTCGTTGTCACCGAATCATGCTTTAAGCAGGCAGATAGGTTAGGGCGTTTTCCGTTTTCAGAAAAGAGATTAGGATTCTAATCGAAGTGAAAGTTCAGAAAATTGTCCGTATATAACGCGTTAGTTAAAATTCTTAGTATATTTACAATGAAAATATATATAAATATGTTTTAAAATATATTTTGAAAAACATGTAATCTAAACATACTCCTATTGTACAATCGTAAGTTAGTCCTTTGTCTAATACTCGATATTACCTCGAAGAGCAATCTTTACAAATGTTAATAATCATGCACAATCAATTTGACAGTTAGACCTGCGAGGATATATGGCAAATGAAAACTTTTGAATATAGGCGACAAATGTGTTTCTAAGTTATCTAATTATCAGTAGATAATCAGATAATAGATAATAAATCACAGAATCTCGATTATTTTCACTATAACTGTTTATTTTTATTATTACTATTCTGTGTATGTTACGTAATCTTTAAACAGTGATTGTTGAAATTTTAATAGATGTCCAGGTTCGACTTTTTGAAATTCATAGTTTTGTTTTTAACTACTGTTTAAAGTTACATGAAATATTTATCGTCTCAAATCACCGAATTCTTTCATTCATTTCGCATTTTATCGCGTTGGCGCCGACACGTACTATCGGTGGTACAAAAATGTATATATTTTTATCGGGTGCCATGGCGAACGCGTAAAGATCGATTTACGAATATTGTCTGTTCAAACGCGAGACGTTACAACCGGCTCGCTTCATACAAAAGCGATGTTGTATGTATGCGATATGATTTCGTCTATGAGATGACGAAATGGCGAATTATAAAATAACTTTCACTTGTCTTCTGGGCAGAATCTTTTTTTCATTGTAGGTATTACTTTTGCCTGCTTGGTTATACAAGAAGTATTCAAATGTTCTATACAATATACAGTCATTCCAATGTTTCAATACCTTCGGACGCGCGGCGCTTCCGTCGGAACATGTTTTGCGAGAATGTCGGACGACGACGTCTATCCGAAACGAAATCGTTCGAATCGAATCTAACGTATGCGTATAAACATCCGCATTGCACAATATATTTCTGAAATGAGTTGTTCCGTGTCCGAACGGATAACCGGAGATATTCAAGAAAGCATAAACGAAATGAAGAAATTCGAGGAGACTGGAGACGCAGAAGTATTTTCACTTTTGCAGGAGCAAAAGTCATGCAGAATTACGTCATCGGTGCACCGAGCGATTTGTCGGACGCAGTTAAGAGGAGGAGCGAACAGAGCGAAAATGAGAAGAATGAGTCGAGCGGGGAGCGAGATCCCAGGGGTGTACGATGATCGATTGAAACGTTAACGAAATAAAGCGGCGCGTCAGTCGCCGCGGAATCCGTCGTCCTCTTTCTGCCCTCTTGCGCGTCCGCTCGGTGGTGATTAAAATTCGCGGAGGGGAAGAGAGGCCGGTGTGGAAGCGGAGGCGGTTTGCGGACGCGGACGCGGACGCCAACGCCAACGGAACGCTGGACGAGAAGTCAGTGTCGTCGCGCCGTCAGTGTCGTACCGCTCTACACTGCTCTATTCTGCTCTATTCTGCTGCACGCTGCTCCACGCTGCTCCACGCTGCTGCATGTCGCGCTGCGTCGCGTCCCTCCACGGGGCCACGGGACATTAATCATGCGAACTGACGGGGAGTGACATCAAACGCGAATTTACAGCAGCCAGGGGTAGAGAACCGTTCGATTTCATGGGGAATGGACTGGGCAAAATTTGTCAACCGATTCTTCCTGCTTTCTCTCCGACAAGAGATTCGCTATTGCCTATTAAATTCATGCTATAAGGCGACCCACTTTGCTAATAGATTTTCGTGTATACCGATCAACGAACATTCGAACTTATGCGATACGAGAGAAGATGGATAACCTTACGCATATATCGTAATAGCGTCGGTTACAGTTCGCGCACCATTCATTATATTAACCCTTTGCACTCGAATGGTGACTATGGGGCACCATAAAAAATTGCAACGCCATTTTTTTAATAGCACAATGTCCGAATATTAATAAGAGTCACTGTAAATCTCGTCATCCATCTAAGGCGTTATCTTTTACTCGAGAATAGTTAACTATAATTCTAAAATAACAAAATACAATTATGTAAGGGATTGCCACTGACAATATTGTAAGCGTTTGCCGATCAAAGCGCATCGTCGCGGTGATCCCAGAGGCCACCGCGTTCTTTGCGGTGTCGCGACGTGATCTAGCAAACTGATGCCGCGACTTTGAACGAATCGACATCCCAAACGCTTCCGTATTTTTCCGTGTAACTCGGCTTACAATTATGTTTAGGAATTAGATGAAATTATTAAAATTTGAAAAGTTTTACGGAAATCTGAAAGATGCTCCCGTTGTCCAATTGCTTTTAAATTTTTAACATATCGTTTTCTCACCAATCTCCTAATTTAGGAGGGTAAGACAAAAAAATCAAAAGTAAAAAGATAAGGACTCCCTAGCCATAGCTGACGCGTAGACGGAGGATTCATTCGCGTCGATGTCCTAACGAATAGGTGGGAGAAACAACGATAAAGCTTATACGTAAGTTATTTAGCCCTTATACATTTTACTTGTCAGCATAAATTATTATACCAATCTAAGGGAAATAATCTTATACGGCATACCCGATGCGCGTACAAAGCTTCAAGTATAACGGAGCATTTGAAAGGGTCCGTCCTACCTGACCGACAGTCTGTTCCTCAACAATGCTCGCCTCGACGCTATTTCCCCAATGCATATATATTTTCATCGACATTCTGTTTTCACCGACATCAGTTATCATCGACATTCTGTACCGACCTACGTACATATGCACGCGTATAATCGTATATATTCAATTCGTGTGCTTTTGTGGCATTGCTGTGTTGGATTGTCTGGTATTCGTCGCCATAAAACTTTCCTTTTAAAATTAATTACACACGACTCTCTCTCGCTCCCTCTCTGGTGACGAATGCCAGATGTGGACAGAAAGGCCCAAGAAAGTAAAAATGGCTTTATTCCTCTGCCTGCATATTTTGAACTTAACTTTCCCTTCGCAAAAAACTAAGTTGCAAAAAACCAAGGACAACCAGCAAACCGCCTCATCTCGCACAGCAGCCAATCCGGACGAAAAAGTGCCCTCGCTATCGCACTCCGCAATAGCCAATAACATGTAATCCTTAATCAAGATTTTAACCAGAAATATTAAAAAAGATCAGATCTTGTTGTACACGCTAAGCAAACAGTTCGGAGCTCTTGCGCTATTTTTTAATGAAAGTTAGGTTTCCGTAAGTAAGAGTGCCATTTAATTTTCCCTCTGGCGGAATCCAACAGCTGGAACAAACTTCGAAACAGCCAAAGTGGCGAGGAAAACGTGTGAAGTTAAAGGCGAAAGAGTAGTTTCAATTTGTATCGCAGAAAAGTGGTTTAAGAAATTCCATGCTGAAGCTAATAAAAAATGTTGGTTTTCAACGGAAAAACACACGAACTTATAACTCGCTCTGATACTGGTCAATATGTCGGTGAAAACAGAATGCCGATGGAAGCATATATTGGGAAAGTAGTGTCGATGTAAACATTGTCGACGAACTTACTATCGGTTAAATAAAACAGACTTATTTTTCGAATTTTTGTCTTTCTTTGGACTTTTTGCAGAATCCAATTGAAGCTAGTGTATTAAAATGGTTTGGAACAACTAATTTTGTTATTTATAGCAAAGTTAGTATCTACTGATTTTGAGCTGCTGTAACTTTGTGAAAAAGAATCTGAGAATGATGGAACTAGGCTCGTTTTATAGGGTGAAGCATGTAGAAAGGTTAGGCAACCTTGTTCCAATTTATAGTAATTTTTCCCATTCATAGTCTGCAGACTTTCCATCGTCGACCATTGAGTCCTGAATAGAAAGCTGTCTATTGACTTTAGGCTGGTGCAACGTCGTGAAAAAGAATCAGAGAATGATGGAACTAGGCTCGTTTTATAGGGTAAAGCATGTAGGAATGTTAAGAAAACCTTGTTGCAATTTATAATAATTTTTCGCATTCATAGATTGCAGTTTTTGCATCTTCGACCACTGAGTCCTGAATAAAAGGCTGCCTACTGACTTTGGGCTACTGCAACGTCGTGAAAAAAATCAGAAAATAATGAAACTAGGCTCGTTTTATAGAGCAAAGCATGTAGGAATGTTAGGAAACCTTGTTGCAATTTATAATAATTTTTTGCCATTCATAAATTTGTAGTATTTCCATCTTCGATCATTGCACTTCGAATAGAAGACTGTCTACCGACTCTGAGCTACTGCAACTTCGCCAAAGAAAATTTGAGAATGATCTAACTAGGCTCACGTTGTACAATTAAATCGGGACCATCCTCGAGAAATTTCGATGCTAGACTCACCCCACCAGTACAGGGTGGGCGGCAAAGAAACCAATTATGGTTCACATAGATCGTTCTACATGGCCGCAGTCCGGAAATTTTATACAAAATATGGTGAAAATAGTGTTTTAACCTCGTCAACTGTGAAAAGATTACTTGAAAAATTCAGGGACACTGGATCAGTTGGAGACGCTAAACACACCGGTAGTCCAAAAACAAGCCGTTCAAATCTCAATATCGAAGCAGTGCGTCAGAGTGTTAGTGAAAACCCAGGAACATCAATTCGGCGTCGTGGACAAGAATTCCAAATTTCAAGAAGCTCTCTGCAGCGTATACACACAAAGATCTGTGTCTGCATGCTTACAAAATTCAATTAACACAACTGAAGCCTAATGACCATGAACAGCGAAGAGAGTTCGTGAAATGGATTATTGAACATCAACAAGTGGATGCTGATTTTTCGAGCAAAATCATTCTAAACGATTTGTCGTTTCACGTCGAATCACGTTTTGTCACTTGAAGATTGGTTTTTGAGAAAACCGAGTTTGAAAATTTAGCGGTAACGCACGATAGAAGTCACCCGATGTTTCTGTCCGATACCTTCCGATTCTACTTTCTTCAAATACTAGGAGACGTTGAAACTCGGTTTTTTCGAAAACAGAACCTTTAACGCGTTGAATGCCACGGGGATCACCGGCGACCGGCACCATTGCGTCGTTTAAGAATGATTATCATTAAATTAATGGCATTGTACATCGATTTATTATTGTGGAAGGTAACCAGATTGTAGTATGAGGTGAGAGCTTCGTTGTACAGTGACTAACAATTCTCTTTAATAACGCTGATCACTTCTATGAATAGAATAAACGAAGCTTGGATGAAATACACGAAATTCGCTGGGCATTCAACGTGTTAAGGAAAAACTGTTATTCCATTTTGTCAACCTGTTCCCGCATCCAGAACCACATAATTTCATAGACACTCTCTATAAGTAAAATCTATTATAAACGGTAGCAGGTCCGATTCGATCGTGCAATGAAAGACGCTAATCGACGAATGGGTCGTATTTCGTGAATATTACGACTTATCTGAAATGGGAAAATGATGATGGGTTCTACAGGAACTGCCGCGTCAAGTAGAATCTGGTGAAAGGTAAGCGTATTCGATGGTCGGCGTGCGTGCGGCCTGGCGTTCTTGAATCCCTTATTTTTCCGCGCCGTATCAACGTGAAATTGCACACTTCGAAAGCAAAGTTAATATCTGGCCTAATACGCGGTGGCGAAGAATAAAGCGCGCAACGTTCGACCGACTTTTGTATCGCACCTCGATCTCTCGACCCTCTTTCATCACCGATAAAGTCCGACCACGGCTGCTCGAAAGCCGAGTTTTCACGAGATGCGCGACGCGGTTACAAGCACGCGACTTCGCGGCCCCCGAGAGACCTGGCACACGTTCTCCGGAATCGAAATCCGCGTTTCTCTGCTCAAGAGTGTCTCTCGATTACCTGACTTTGCCGCTTCTGACCTATTTGCGACGTTAAAATGATTGGAAACCATGCACACGTTTCGTACTGTTACTCGTCGATCTAGTACGGTGTTCGCCGGTCATCGGCGATCCCCCATTCAACTCCCTTGTTCGTACGAAGATTACAGTCGAGTTTGTAGGTCAAAATCGTACACGGGCCGATTTTAATTTCACTTGAAACATTCGATAGCCTACCAAAAAAGAAAAAGATATTTCTTTACCAAGTAAATTAATTAAATGTAATGATTGAAAAACACCATCGTGCGATCTTATTTACAAAAAGAAATAAAAATAAGCGAATAACATATTTTTCGGTTTATGTCTTGTTTTCTAGATAATCAATTCGAAATATTCGGCAGTCACGCGTGTTGTAAACTAGTTTTGTAAAATTGTGAATTCTTCTTCTTTGGAATGCTAAGGCACGCATAACTGTCGAACTTTTCACCTCGATGTTCAAGAAAAATGCAGCAACTGAAAAAATATTATTTGTTTTTTTTTATTGATGTTTTCAACTGGTACCGTCTATCCTAAAACACACTATATAAAGAAACTGTCGAAAATGTTTTATAGATTACACCGAGATGCGACGAAACGTTGGCAGATTTTGAAAGTAGGTAAGCATATTTTGTTTGCAGCAAAACCTCGTATGACAAAAAGTTATCCTACTTTCTCTTCGATTACATCACAAATTACAGATCATCAAGCGACGATATAATTTGCACGTAACCGGTTATACGTAAGTATTTGGTGTCTTTGCATGTTTCGATAGCGAATATTACAGAACTGTTTGTGTGACTTTTACAAATACATTTGTACATGACTTTCTTAAGGTAGCCAAATGCCTCGTCATCTAATTAGTAACGCGCATGAATGGATTAACAAGATTCTCTCTGCCCCTATCTACTTTCTAGCGAAACCACTGCCAAGGGAACGGACTTGGAAATACACAAAATGTATTTTAACTTTATATAAATTGTGCACTAAAGAAACGTAAATATTATAAATATCGACTTTCCCTTATGCAAGGTGTTGCACCGCACTTGAAAAGTACTGTAGACGCAAAATTGTAACACCAAAGCCAGCAGACGACTTTATATGAACATACGTATGCGAATATGGGTCATCGCATTACGAAAAGATGATTATGTCAATCCATGGTAGAACGTAGCGTATATTCGCATCTGGAAATGGATCTTTCCACCAATTTGTTTTTAAAGACAGGTAAAATACCCACGCACTATGAATCATGATCCTGCAGGATGTCCGAGTATTTAGTGAATTTTGTTTATCTTGTCATGTTGAATTTTCCATACTTCAAATTTTGAAGAAATACAAGTTTACAAGAAACGTTCTTTCTAACAGTTCTTGGTAATTTCTACATAGTTTGGACGTGCTAATGCACACGACAATAATATAAAATTACCGAAGGTATATGTAAAAATTGATTAAAACTATTGAAATTCAATAATACGTATATACAGGGTGAGTCACCAAACGTTTGCACCTCAAATATCTTTGTTGTTTCTAAAGATACGTAAAATATGGTAAAGACAAAGTTGAATGAAGCTCAATATATGCAATTTATATATACAGCATCTGCAAACTTCAATATATGCAATTTGTATATACAGACATCTGTAAACTTCAATATATGCAATTTGTATGTACAGACATCTGCAAACTTCAATGTATACAATTTATATGTACAGACTTCTGCAAACTTCAGTAAATACAATTTATATATATAGACATTTGTAAATTTCAGTGTATGCA
>CM052098.1:10700970-10731987 GCA_028453745.1 Agapostemon virescens
CAGATGTCTGTATATACAAATTGCATATATTGAAGTTTGCAGATGCTGTATATATAAATTGCATATATTGAGCTTCATTCAACTTTGTCCTTACCATATTTTATGTATTATTAGAAACAACAAAGACATTTGAGGTGCAAACGTTTGGTGACTCACCCTGTATAGTACTACAACGGTGAAGATTAGGAAATATTCGTTGATAAGATGAGTAACAACATTCTGGCTTGTCATTATCCGAAAAATTTTTATATTCCAAAGATTGCATTCAGGAGCGCGATACTGTTTGAAAAGTCTCGGCTTCGTCCTTGCGGCTTACAATTCGCAACTTATGAGCCAAAGAAAATAACGACACTGCGGGGTAAGAAGGGGACGGTGACGGATAAGAGGGGAAGACGCGGTAAACTAGATAGTAATAAGAGAGCGACTAATCTCGGTTAAGAAGAGTAAATAATCAAGCGGAGTGAATGGCTGGCAATTTAATCAGACGCTGGCCAAGATTTTGAATTAAGCGAGGGTGCCCATTTAATCTGGATAGCAAATTCAAGCTCTGCCCGGCTGCTAATTCGCTGGGAAAAATTCATTTTACATTTTTAATTTCTTATTTCGGCTCAATTCGTCCGTTCGCGCACCATTTACATCCACCATTCCCGTTTCATTCAACCCTTTCCGGCGAAACATAATACTTTATCAAGAGTGTCCGAGACTCTGCTAGAAACTGGAATAACTGAACTGTGCTTCTCCTTTTTGGGTCACCAGGTAGCTGAATTACAGTTCGGTTGAATAATAAACGGAAACTCGTGTCCAAATACGCGATTTATCGGCTCGGAGAAGTTCGTCTTCTTGTAGAAGAATTTTATCAAATTTGTGCGAAACACCATCCTGTGTGTTCGATCCGATACGTTCTTCCAATGTCGTCCAATGCAACGTACGCGATAGTACTTTGAATGCCTTCTTCTCCGAAATAACTGCAGAAATTTCTGCGTCTGGAAAGTAAATTGTCGATTCGATTGTAGTACAAGTGACGCAGATAATATCGTCAAGAAGCAGAAACAAGCACGGACGAGGAGACGCGGGTGGGAAACGTACAATTATCAGCTGCAACTATCGTCATGCTGAGCATACAGTCGACGATAGAATTGCTTGAAGATCGTAAACAATCGGGACTCGTTACCAGAACGGTAACTCGATAAGCCGTCTCTTAATGAGCGTTTTTAGCGCGTTCCCGAAGAAGTATTTGCACAAAACTGTGCAGCTAATCGGAGCTTAATTAAATAAGGAAGGACGAGAGGTACGGGATAAGAATGAAAACAAACGAGTAGCCAGGTAAATAGACGTTAACGAGCCCTTTGTTTGGGCCTACATTACCGAGAGATCGATATTTTTTATTTCGAGGAATGATTAAACTGGCACATCCTCTCTGACGAACTTCCAATTTCAGGATTTTAGGACTTGTCGAAAGAAAACTTAGCCAATTCTGAATCAACTAGAACACTTCAAAGTTTAAACAATTGAAAGTTAGTAGTTTGTACGAAGTTATTAATTATGTATTCCATATATGGTTCGAAAAGTTCATAGCGTTATCTCAAACAATACTTTCATTATTACGAAACTACGAAAATGTTTTATTACAGAATTCGTCGAAACGCTTTAACCCTTTGAAAATTAATGTCGACGTGCTATTCGCCTTGTAACGAACAGCGTTTGTAAATTGTTTTGCAAAGGGAAAATCAAACTTGACCATTGTATAAATCATTAAATACATCCACGAAAATATAACAACTATTTAGTTGGTTAGAGTAACTCCCGTAGTATCGATCGAACGATGCAAGAATTGTAATCAGCAAACTGTTGTAATGAGTAAATTCAAATTTTCTGTAACAAGAAAATTTATAAAATATGTATCGTTCATACTTTTTTGTTTCTTCAATGGTAGCAATCCTTGTATTATCCTAAATTTAAATATGACTTTCGTTGATTTTGAAAAATTATAATAATTTTACAAAGGTTATAGATTTAATTCGATATAGTGGTAGAACTCTGTTTATATGAACTCGTCGAGGGACAAGCAGGATCACATATTATATAATAATAGTTCACCTTGTTCTTCCAATTAACTATGATTTCGCGTTCGGTTAATACTTTATGTTCGTACAACGAGATTTTATTAAACATTCGTTTCTAAATATATACGTAAAATAGTTATAAATCCTAGGAATAATTGCTCGCCTAGTCTGGACAACGGCGTACCAATTCGCTTATATATTTTTTTTAATGGTTGATTTTGGCGAACTTTCAAAACGCAGTTCCCTTCATAAGTAACATCTCTTTGACTTCTAATAAAGAAAATATACACACTTTCCATGAAAATAATGTAGAATTAAAAAATAGTAAGTTCCGTAAATTACAAGAAAAATTCATGTATTTCATTAATTTACAGTCTCTTGATAGAAGATAATAAAAATGCACTTCATTTTTCAAATTTCAAAAGAAATTTGTTTACTATATTCTGACATTTCCCTCAATTTTTTAGTCAATCGTTTGTTTTTCAATAAAAAGTAATAAGTTTTAACATAAAAGAAGCAATCCGTCTAGATCTACAAATTTTGTTTAACACATTATTTGATAGAGATAGAAGATATTCGAGAAAAACGATTCTATGAGAATTTATTTAATTATTTCAATGTTTAAAGACCCGAAGGAACGATTTCCCGTTATCCGATCGAATTCAAACGTCGCATACATTTTTGTTTTATCAATTGGAACAATCCTGCAAGGGCGGTTGGGGTACTACAAAAAAAGTAAATTTCTAAAAGAAGAGTCACCACCCTAACGAGTCATCCTCGGTCTCTCTTTACCCTCGCTCTCTGCATGGAAAGTTCCGGTTTTGTGTTTCTTTGTAATTTGTCGAATTCCTAGCTTCAGACTCGTCGACTTCTACCGAACTTCTTCACATCCGGTGACTATAAAACAATAAACTACCGATTGCTCGCTGATCCACCAGCTCACAATCAGCTTTGGCTCTTGATGGATCGTGATGGTCGTCTAAAGCGCTTACAGATTATGTTACGTCGTAACAACATTATATATAAGCGCATATGAATTTTGTGACACTGTACAAATTGAGCACCCGGTATATTCCTACAAGCCAGCGGATTGAAAATCCCCAGCAATAAACCATCCCTACGTCCAACATCTTGCGACCAGGCGCAACGGGCAAACCGAACGTTTACTTGCGATCGCGCTGCTTGACCAAACCATCATCGACTCTGATTGGTGCGCTTGCATGAACCATTTTTTGTATAAATACTGCACACTTTTCTAGGATATACAAGAATTAAGTAGCATGTACTAGAATGCACCATAATAGTCCAGAATATACAAAAATATACTAAAATATCCCAGAATATATTAGAATAAAGCAGAATCTACCAACTTATGACATAACATACATGAATTTAGAAGAATATATTAGGATGTACCAGGATATGCAATAATATACTAAAATGCAACAGGATATACGAGAATTGACTAGCATGTACTAGTATGCACCATAATAGTCTGGAATATACAAAAACATACTAGAATATAGCAGAATATATTAGAATAAGGCAGAATATATCAACATGTGACATAACATAACAGAATATACAAGATTATACTAGGATATTCCAGGATATACAAGAATTGACTAGAATGGACTAGAATACACCATAATATTCCCGACAATACAAGAATATACTAGAATATAGCGGAATATACTAGAATACAGCAGAATCTACCAACATATAACATAACGTACCAGAATATACAAGAATATAATAGGATGTACCAGGATATACAATAATATATTAAAATGCTCCAGGATATGCAAGAATTGATTAGAATGAACTATAATACATCATAATATTCCAGAATATAACAAAATATACTAAAATATCCCAGAATATATTAGCATAAAGCAGAACATTTCAAACATCACTGAAACAACTTCAACTCAACTAAACCGCTCGTTTGCAAATCCGTATTATTTTCGTAAGAAAAACCAGTACGTCGGAATTATTAAACTCAGTTCTGCGTACTAACAAGTCGTGTGTCTTTATAATATTATTTGCACCACCCCTAAATATCGAGCCTTGTTAAGTTTAGCGCTCGAAGCGCAAGGATAAATATAAAACGTTCTTACAAAACGGTTTACTATTCGTGCGCTCGTAAGAGATTAAGTACTGTAAATATCTACCTACTCTTACAATCGCAAAAGAAATTCGTTTGTATTATTTATCGGCTTTATCGCGAAGTGGTGTCGCTCGTACGAAGGTGTTCATAGAAATGGAACGACCCACGGCGACAGTAAAGATAGCAGGAATCCAGTTACAATACAGATAATCGGGCACTATTAAAATTTCTTTCGTACAAATAGAATACGTATAAACGGAGCTTCGCTGTGTTATTGTCACTTTGAATATTTGACACCGATACTTTTTCAGTGCTCAACGTGTGCAATTAATGTATTCGTTAGCCAATTACTTCAAACCAGTCGCATTCTGCCTAATCACGTTATATACGCCAAATGATTTCGTTAAAATGTAACATGTAGTTTGTGAAATGAATTATTCAAATCAATCTGCACAGGCAGCCCCGGAATGGTTTACCTCTTCGAAAAAAACATTTCGAATACAATACTGTCAAAGAAATGCTGTTCGTATACGCAATATTTTCTGGGAACTGAATTAAACAATGCAATGTATCGATGCGTACATAATTTGTTTTAATTATATATTTGTTTGTTAATTTGTTAATTATATAAATAAAATTTATACTTTTATTAACTAGACGTTATGTACAGTCGGTGTGAAAAGTATTCGTACTGTGACCAATTTCAAATAAAACTGTGTGCGTAAACTTCCGTTATAAATTTTAAGGAAACAAAATGATTAATAAATATTCTTGAGTATTTGTAGAAACAATTTTGTGAAAACTAAATTTTATTTTCTTCAAGATTAAAAAAAAAATATACATCCAGCATAGATAAACGTAAGAAATAGACGCACAGAAAGTATTCGTACGTCTCTCATTTCTTGTGCTTACTTGAGATATAAACACAATATGACCTGAATGTGACGAATAACAACAAAGATGACTAGTTTGTACAGAGTACTAGTAGAAGCAAGTTTGAAATTTGTAATATACTACAACATGAATCGCAAAATCATTATTCGATTACACAATCAATGTAAATCATTTAGTGAAATTTCTTCCATAGTGAATAGAGCAAGGTCTACTATTCGAAGTATAATTGACAGATTCGGAGAACGAAAAACTGTTTCAAATAAGAAAAGAAGTGGCCGTCCGCGTAAGATAAACGAGTATGATCGACGACTAATTATTCGTAAAGTGAAACAGAATCCACGTATAACTGCCGAACGAATTGCAACAGAACTTAAAAACAACAACGGCATAAGTGTGTCAGCTAGTACTGTGCGTGACTATTTAAGAAATAGCGAATATCATGGTCGAGTAGCACGAAAAAAGCATTTTGTGAACGAAACTAACCGTAAGAAAAGATTAGAATTCGCTAAGCAACATATTAATACACCAATCGAACATTGGAATAAAGTAATTTTTACTGACGAAGGCAAATTTGATATATTTGGCTGTAAAAATAAATTTACAGTGTGGAGGAAGAAAAATACACAATTCAGAAAAGAAAATTTGCAACCGACGGTAAAACACGGCGGTGGATCTGTATTAGTTTAGGGTTGTATGAGTGCAAATGGAGTGGGGTCTCTACATTTTATTGACGGTATTATGAACCATACAGTCTATACTGATATTTTGAAAAAACATCTCCATGCTAGTGCAAATAAAATGGGTCTTAAAGACAATTTTATATTCACCCACGACAATGATCCAAAGCACTCTACATATAATACAAGGCAATGGGTATAATACAACACATCAAAAAACTTGCAAACGTCGCCTCAATCACCAGATATTAATCTCATTGAACATCTATGGGATTATCTTGAACAAAAAATACGTAATCATAATATTTTATCGTAAGAAAGTTTAAAAATCGTTTTATTAGAGGAGTGAAACAAAATAACACCGGCTGTAACATCTAACTTAGTAAATTCCATGCCAAGAAGACTCGAAGCTATTATAAAATCCAAAGGCAATCGTACACATTATTAAAATATAAAAAATATATTGTATTTTTATAGTTTATTTTTCAGTATTCACAACTATACGAATACTTTCTGTGCGTCTATTTCTTACGTTTATCTATGCTGGATGTATATTTTTTTTTAATCTTGAAGAAAATAAAATTTAGTTTTCACAAAATTGTTTCTACAAATACTCAAGAATATTTATTAATCATTTTTTTCGCTTAAAATTTATGATTGAAGTTTACGCACACAGTTTTATTTGAAACTGATCGCTGTATGAATACTTTCCACACCGACTGTAGGAATGTAATTTAGAATTAATTTTTTTTTCCTTCACTGTGAACAAAATTACAATACGACAAAGTAAAAATTGTATAGTGTCCGAATATTAAAGTTACTCACTGTACATTTATCGGCGTAGGTCGCACTAACAAAAGTAACAATATACTTCTAGCGTGCAAATAGATTTGGAAGAACAACACGCGAATCAATCCCGGATCGAATGAATTTCGCGAAAGTTTGCGGTAGAACGCAGTCTCCGATGCCTCGGATCTCCTGTTTCTTGATTCCTCGGATCCTCGGGTACCTCGGTTCGCGAGCTGCTCGAGAGACAAGGAGACGCGAAAAGGCAAGGAAGCAAAGAGGCAACGAGGCAAAGAGGCAAAGAGGCAAGAAGACAAGGCGAACGAGCAAGGCGTGGGAAGTGTAGGTGGTCTTGGGCAACGTCTGCCCCTCGATTTCTGCGGACGATAACGGGCCGTTGACTCTGCTCCACGTGCACGGGAGCAGAAAGGGCACCGGGGTGCCAGCCGGGTGAGAATTCGGCGCCTAATTTGGGAAGGTTCGCTCCAAGGGTCTTGTTCGAAAGGACGACCCGATAGAACCAGATAACGCCGAATCGTGAGCGTCGCTTCTACTCGTACTCCTTCTTCCCACGATCTTCTTACAAATCACAGAATCGTTATCTTCGAGAAATTATTTACTTGAAACGTCGGTTTTTATTCAGGTTTCGATGCGAAGCGAAACCGTTGTTGTCGCGGAATACCGAGAATTTTCCCGCTACAGTCAATATTGGAATGAAAAATATGAGCAACGCGGAATGGGTTCCCCGTTTTGTTTGGAACTTCGTGCCTCTGTCGGTTACGGCCGAACGGTGCTTTGCAATATATTTCCTTTCGTGGGCCCATATTTCTTTAAAACTATCGCACAATGCATCGATCATCATTGTTTTTCTCACTAAGTCTAAAATGGATCAGTTATTACGGAAAATGCGGTATTTCCTAGCGACACGCGTGAATCGAAGAACTTGTGACCTAACGACCTTCTAGAAAGCCTCTTATACAAAATTTATGTCTAACCTGAGATAGCGTTCGCTTCGATCGGCCTGCCATTAAGATGTACCAGAGATATGACCAAAATCCTTACCTGAAACAGAAAAAGAGAAATGCGTGTTAACGATAAAGTTAGGTAAGAAAAGAATGCGAAAGTATAAATTTCGAATAAACATTCTTCTCCAAAGCAATAAACGGAATTGTCTTTCCGCTACTTACTGCGGAAATAATATCAGCTTTTTTTAGCGAATTATACAAACTTCTAACAATTTTAAACTTCTGCTTGTTCGCGCTTTGGTACAATGTTAAACTTTTGTTGAGTCTTGTCGTGTTTTGTCCGTCGTCACCTCGGTTTGGTCATGATTGGTAGAGGGTAGTCTGTGGTGAAGTATACTCGAAGAAGTGGAAAACTGTCGATGAAGGAATATCGTGATTTATTATTGGTTATCTGTTTGTCGTTTCTTTGAGTGTGTCGCATATGGTGCCCATCTTTGGGGTAAAAACTGTCCGCGTACGGTGCTTGTAAAATGATGTAAATGGTTTATTCCACCCCTTTCGGGTATGCTAACTATAATAACTTGTTGTGGGCACGGCGTGGCACGCTCAACCTTAGGTGTTGTCGTCACAACATTGGTCTTATAGTTGTTCCGCGTTCTTAGTACGGAGTTATAGTGGAGCGGCGAGGAGAGCGTAGCGGAGAGCGGTGAGCAAAGCGATGCGGTGCGTGTTTTGTTTCTATGTGCGCCTCTATTATACGCCGCACCGCTCTCGTCACCGCTCCACTATATACAGTTGCATTTGATTACATTGGTTTGATTTTGCCGCGATGTTTACCTCGCTGCTATCCTCGATCTTCACCGCTCCACTATAATCCTGGCCTTACGGTTTCCGATTTCGATAATATTGTGCTGCGTCCGTTGTCACTATGGTATCGTTGTGACTGGTCATGGGTGAGTTTAAATGGAGGAATATAAACGTTTTTTGATTGGATGTGGATGCGTTGGAAAGAGTATGCGTCGAAGAGTGGGAAACTGTTAACGAAATTTCTGTGCGTATCGTTTTTGGTGGTCACGATGGATGTCGTGATAATAATTATTTGCCCGTGGTCGTAACGGCTAGTTCGACGTCAATGTTTATATTATACTACATTATCCTTCGCGCAACAGCGAGGCGCGTCAAACTTTCGGTGTTGACTTCGCAACACGCATGTAATGTTTCTATGTAGAACACAAACAACTGGAACGATAGGCGCAATTAGAATCATAGACTTATATTTTCAACAAAAGGAGTCGTATTTTTCTGAAGTGATGTAGCTTTGATGTAGAAAAGTAAAATTACGGACATATTATGTGCATTGTCCGAGCGCATTTAATACCAATCTATTAGGTTGTCCCATAAGTTTCTTCCGCGCCACGCTATGAGTGACTCTAAGTGGCCGTGTTTATATAAACATGCAGGCTTATCTTTTAGCCGTTTATGGCATCGGTTTCAGTTGTCCCAGAGCTCTTTCAAAGTACGTTTCGTTGGTGACAAAGTCTCTTTTAAAATTTTTTCTGCACCGTTCAATATGGAGAGCCAAAAGAAGCATTTGCGGCATGTTATGCTTCATTGCTTTAAAAAAGGCAATAGTGCAAAGGACACTGCAGACGAGATTTGCACTGTTTACGGGAGTGGTACCACGACTATTAGGACCGTCCGCAATTGGTTTAAAAAATTTAAAGCTGGCAATTTCAAGTTGGAAGATGAAGACCGCAGCGGCCTCCCAGCAACGACGGATACGGACATTATCAAGACTGTGCTCACTAAAAATCCGCGATATAGTGTGAGTGAGATAGTGGATGCCACTAATATTCCCAAGACAACGGTACATAAGCATTTAATCAAGATGGAATATGCGAATCGATATGAAGTTCGGGTTCCACACCTATTAACGGAGACCGGCCTTATGAACCGCGTCTCTACATGTGATTTGCTTCTCCAGCGACATGAAAGGGATCCTTTCTTAAAGAGGCTTGTCACTAGAGACGAGACTTGGATTTTATACCAAAATGTGCATCGAAAACGCACTTGGTCTAAGGAAAATAGACCTTCAACTGTTGCGAAGCCTGGACTTCATCCGAAGAAGGTTCTTTTGTGCATTTGGTGGAACTGGAAAGGTATAGTGTACTACGAGTTCCTTCCTCAAGGTGATACGATCAATGCTGACAAATATTGAAATCAACTGGATCAATTGAAAGCCGCCATAGCAGAAAAACGGCCAGAATTGGCGAACCGACGAGGCGTCGTTTTCCATCACGACAACGCAAGACCGCATGTTGCGTTCGCCGTAAGGCAAAAATTATTACAGTTTGATTGGGACGTTCTACCTCATCCTCCGTACTCCCCAGACCTTGCTCCATCCGATTATTACTGGTTCCTCTCCTTAAAAAATTCTCTCCGTGCTAAATCGTTCAAATCCATAAGCGAAATAAAAACGCATCTGGATGAATAGTTTGCAAATAAGCTTCAACAATTTTGGAAAGAGGGCATAATGAGGCTTCCTGAGAGATGGAAGAAGGTTATAGAACAGAACGATTTCATATATAACATAATAAATCCACCGCAAACAACAAATATCGTGTATTCATTTCGCATCAAAAAAAGGGAAGAAACTTATGGGACACCCTAATATTTTAATCTTTCCTACTCCTAACCCTGTAGGGGTTGCAACTTGTTCCAGTCGTGTGAAACACCCAGCATACTTAAATATACCTAAAGAAAATTTATGAGAAAATGTTCGAAAGGTATATACGACGCTTCGTAACCTGAATATCTATCGCTTCATTTGTGTGCCAGTGTAAAATGTAGAATCGTTTCCACGCGTTAATGTTTCAAATCAGTTTAACAGAGGTGTTATATTTGTTTCCGTGGCGATTGTGAATTTCCGATTTAATTTTAAGTTCTACGAAGTCATGGATTATTCAAAGAAATCTAATAATTCATCTCACAGAGCAATTTACAGTTCCAGGCGAATTTCTTCGGGACCGAGGAAGGTAAGAAGGGAACATTGAAAGTCAGGACGCAGTATCGCGCGAAAAACGATCTTCGTGTATCGCTAGGTGACTCGGCAGTCCCAGCACGCTCGTCCGTGTTCGCCGGAAAAATCACGAAGGCCACGCAGAAAGAAGCAAACAAAGAAAGAAATAAGTTTATCGTGCACCGCCGCGCCGGCTGTACGTTCCGCTTTTCGACGGGAACCAGCAAAATATAATTCGAGTCGACGCGGGATAACCATACGTTCGTTTGACTTCGCGTGTACGCGGGATCGCGTTAACTCGCGGTCCTATCCAATTTCTAAAATAAGATTATTGAATTCGTAAATTTCGATCATTCGTACTCCGTGGCAACTCACGATGATCACGTACGCGAGGCAATGCTAAATAGTACAACTTTACGAAGTATGAATTTTAATAAATTATTTTACGTAAAACATTAGTAATATAATGTAGTTAATGTAGTAATGTAGTTTGTACAACGTACAATTTTTACTGAATATTTGAATTGTTTGTTGAAACGGAAGCATCAAATCTAATATAAAACACATATTGTCGGAAACACGTGACATTTGTCGAATGTTTATTCCATTCGTTCGACAATTAACAAATATATTCGGTACCGTGAAGCTTTTTAAAACGCATAAGAATTTTTTTCAAATATTCACAATTTTGGCGGCTGCAAAGTGAGTGGAGAGAGAGAAAGAAAGGGAAGAAGGAAAGGGGAGCGTTTCGTCCTGGGTCCGCTAGAGGACTTGTCGGTAAGGCTGACTAGCGGACCCTGCCTTAGACGCTGGGTATTTTTTTTTTCGCAGAGGAAATCGTATTACGGATACCCCGGCCTCTGTGGGGCCAGAGACCGAGGTTATGTGGGACTCACGAGCGAGGAGTGCAAGGCCAGCATACCCACTAAACCCTCTGCGCCCGTCCCTAAAGCTCCTGGGGCACCCCAGAATCAAGCACCCGCATATCTAACTGGGTGTGCCCCGCATAAACATACCACCCAGGAGAGGCCGGCCTTCCTACCTACTCTAATTCATGAGAAACACCTGTGCAACGGGGGCCACACGTGATCTCGCCTAACCCGTCGGGGCGTGTCCGATTGGATCCCGTGGCGCGGAGAGTTCGCTCCCGCACCCGTTGCGCCGCCTCCTTTTGGGACAAAACACGCCCACAAAAGGAGACGAACGCCTGCCAGGACGTCTCTCGTCTGACGATCTGCGAACAGACCACCGGAAGGGAGAGGTCCCAACCCACCGCGCGTCGGAGGGCACACCGCTCAGATGCCCACGCTGGACATACCGTCAAGGTGACATAAGGTTGAATATCCAACTTGATATTACGTGAAGAAAATTTTTAAGTATAACTTATAACATTCTGTTGTGCAATGCATATTTTGGAAGCTGTAATGGTGCACATGTTACGTGCATCAACCTGTATATGAACTGGAGGCGGATCAGAAACTAGCGGGAAAGTCTCGTCCTACTGTCCATCTATCGGTGAGCGCAGGAGGTACAGCCACCACACAATTTATCTGAATTTTTCATATTAAATTTGACAAACTTCGTTTCGAGTTTAAACAAAAAATACCAAAAACGTACCGCTTTGACTTTTTCCATATTAATTCTGGGCACTTTAACTCAACGTGGCACGATAGCCTGTTCCACGAAGCCATCCTAATTGTAAGAAATGCTGAGTTGCGATGATCATGTTTAGAAGACAAAGTCTAGATCAATTATAGCAGCATTATACGGAATGGGACATTTTGAACAGGCTACCCGAATAGCTCGTTGACTTTTGAAGGTAGAAGGAAATGCATCAAACCAAACGCACTCCGCATCGAGGGCTCTTAATCGAATGTTACTCATTGTTTTTTAGATAGAGGCGTCAAAGAGATATGCAGGTCAATTCTGTCTTCTTTTTTTTTAATGGAACGGCGTGATTTTTTATTTAGGTTCTAATCGAGTGTTTCGAAACGAATACAATGACCTACTACGAAGGTTTTTTTAATCCTCTATCGTGAGCAGAGGTGACGTTATGAAGTAAATTCGATTTAATAGGTTTCGACGGAGTTTCTTCTATTGAATTGCACACAAAAATTGTGAAAAATTTCTGACATATAAAGACGTTTTATGTGCATTTTTATAAAAATTTTATAAAATACGAATCCCCCAAAAATGCAAATTTCGTACAGAAATAGTTTTGGCATACCGTTGAAATTTTAGTAGCACCGTATTACCAATCTAGTGACTCCAGAATGGTTCGGAGTGCAAAGGGTTAATATACAATTTAAACACTTAAAAGGCCAAGTAAAAGGCTCTGACAAGGTAACAAGTTAGTCGGCATCGGTCGTTGGTAAAAAAGATGAACCTGGAAAGCACGTAAAAGCAAAAGGAACGAAAGAAGATGCACAGGCAAGAAGATAACTTTATCGGTCTGTATCGCGGTGCAGTTGCAGCTGACCGAGTATTATTTTCGCGGTGGACACGGGATTCGAGCGGGCGACGGTGGACGGTCTACGGTCGTCGGAGCGAAGGCATCGCGTTTTTATCAAAACGGTGCGATTGCCGGAGGCGTCAGCGTAGCGGTCAGGTAAAGAGGGTATGGCGTATACGTGAGCACGGACCAACGAGTTCAAGCCGTAACAAGAAGCGCGATGTGATTTGTGAGCGGCTGAACCGCTTCACCGCGATTCCCATCATTCCGTGATGCATCGCTGCGGCACGCATCTGATGACACAGCTACCTCGCTTACGAGCCTGTCTATTCCTGCCTGCATCGCTACGGGACATGTGCCCGCGCTTCTTCGTGCCAGCATATGCGAACGGAGACGATTAACCGAGGAGTTCTGTGGAATTTGGAGCTTTGATTTTTCAAATAATTCTATAGACTTCTATAGACTGGAAACGGGCTAGCTATACGCGCACGTACAGTTCTAGAGATAGAATAAGGCTTTGAAAGCGTTTATCATGAAGCGCTACCTGCAAAATAAAGTGCAGGAATCTATAAAAAGAAGTTGCGCCGCGTATCGCGGGTGAATGCTTCGGACATTGTCCCGTTATACTTGTCGTTCGTTATGCACATGCATATACACATTTATGTAATGTCACTTTAATACGGACGATTTTATTTCGGCACGGCGCTCAAGATGAAACCGACAAAATCCGTGTCAATATGATAATGCAGAGTAGACGGAACCAGAGACGTACGCCAAGAATTTTCATCTTTTACGATTTTTAAAATCAACGTCGATGATTTAGTTGAAACAATCATGGCCACTGAAGTCATCTTAAAGAAGGTTGAGTCGGAAAGTATTCCGTTTCATTTTGAACAGCAAAAGTAAATTTTAAACAGAATGAAACTTTAAAAACTACTTTTACATTTTAGTTTAGCAATAAAAATTCCTGTCAGCGTTGAAAGATCGGTTGAAAAGTTTTCAAGATATTAAATTTTAAGATATTAAATACTAACTAGTTATAAACAAAAAGTTTACACTAAATTAAGCATAAATTATGTCATATCTAATTTTTTTTTTAAAAAAAAAGGACTTACGCCACTTTCAAAATAAACGGTCCATATACTTGCGTCAGTAAATCTGAGCGCGCGACTTCGACAATCGGTAACGCACCGTCAGTTGTCCACAATGCTCAAAATGTCCTGGATTTTCTCGACATAAAATCTGAACAGCACGATCATGCTGTTTGAGACTCAAACAGTTAAGAATATAAAGTGTTATCATTTGGAAAATAGTGTATAGTTTAAAGACAATTTTCTAACACCTTCGAGGACCACCCTCACTGCTGGAGGAGGAAGTCCCCATATCTCCAATCACCTTGGAATTTCCCGTAATTTCGCTGTTAACGGAAACTCGAAGTAACGCCGACATTTTTTACTCGGGTGGCCCGCAAATGTTTTATTACCCTTGTGACCTGGGTCCGGTGACGAAGGCCCAAGGGTAAAAACAGTTCGTCTGCGCGATTTCTAAAAAACCGAAGAGGTCAGCACGTTCGGCACGAGGCAAACGATGCATTGGCCGCCGCTTATGCTGACCCTTGGCCGCTGAGCCAGAATCCGAGACCGTCGCGTACCTTGCGAACGGTACCCGGTCCGAAAGTCGCACGGAATGGTTCTCTGGTCTCTTTTTCGATTCCATCATCTCGAGCCCTCGAATACCTTCGGTGCGACACTCGACGATTAGCATGCTTCTAATTGCTCGAAGGACGGCTAAAAATCGGAAAAAGGACTCGCAGCTGTTTCGCAGCCGATGGGCTTGCGACGACCTTCAATTTTACTGATGGGCTGAGGGGACATACGGACTCTTTCACGGAGTCCAACAGTGTACTGTTTCTGCTAATAACAAGCACAAGTAACAACCCGAAGATCAAGTTTTTCGTCGTCTACTAAAAGATTATTTCGTGCGAATCAAGTGAGCTAACCTAATGCGTGCTAGAATATTCTCTATAAAATGTACGTGCATTCAATATTTATAAGTGAAATTATTTGTTCGTCGATGTCTCCAAAGGTTGGGTTAACGATGCCGAAGTTACGCGCATTGACGTTCATTCTAGTTCCTCGCAACGGCGGAGATCAAATACGAGGCGGACGAATGAAATAACGTGTACGGTAAGCGAAACAATTTATACAGGGTGGTTGGTAACTGGTGGTACAAGCGAAAAGGGGGTGATTCTACATGAAAAAATAAGTCGAAAATATAGAATAAAAATTTTTCGTTTGAGGCTTTGTTTTCGAGAAAATCGACTTTGAATTTTCGCAAAGTACACGTGCACTTGATCATGTCTCGTTATAACGGATCTCACTGTAGATCGTTGTCTCGATGGGACACGTAAATTACGAAGTAATCACAAAGTTTATTATTACAAAAATTACTTCTGCACTTCTAATTAAATTTCTATGAATACTTTCTAACGTATTCGATTGTTTTAAAGTATGAAAGTTTTAAATTCAAAGTCGATTTTCTCGAAAACAAAGCCTCAAACGAAAAATTTTTATTTTATACTTTCGACTTATTTTTTCATGTAGAATCACCCCCTTTTCGCTTGTACCACCAGTTACCAACCACCCTGTGTATAAATAATATAAATGCATATTTTGTGAAAGACACCAGTCGGTGGAGCGTAAAATTAACATTAATTTAAGTTTCAGAATTATAACCGATTATGAGAATACGTAATACGCGTAGCCATCGAGAACGAAGAAAAGGAAGCTGCGAAAGTGAAATAAGAGAAAGGAAAATGCATTAGATGGGAGGAAAACACGTCTACGGCGATGCCGCTTTATCCATTAAGGCTGTACAGAAACGTGTAGCCCCGGGACAATATTGTATTTTCTTGCAGTTCTGTACCCCATGCGGGTAATCACGACGTCTCCGGCATTTCTCTCTCTACCCCGTGAGTGGTCGTTAAAGCGGTGGAGAAGTTGACGATCACGAGCTTCGATCAGAACGCCCGTGCCGCGCCGCGCCACGCCACGCTGCGCCACGTCACGTCACGCCATGCCACGCCACGCCACGCCGCACCGGTCGGAATATACGGGTGGAAACTTGTGGTCTGCCTTGGACTCGAAATAGTTTCCTGTTTACAGAACGACAGCTTCGACTGTTATTTTCGTATTAACTCCTAGTACGTTTCAGTTCGATCCGTGGCTAAAAGTTATTATTTCCCATTTCAACAAATTCGGTATCAATATGGTACTTGTTTGTCCGCGAACAAGTAGATAGAATACTAAATTCATTTCGTCAACAAATACGCCAAACGTGCTATTGCTCCGAAGTAATGTTTATATCGGCGAACTGCTCGGCTAAGATACGCGTACCTATGGTCAAAATTGCAATACTTGTGTTATAATAAATCTTAATTGTTTAAAGTAGACAACGAAGAGGATACTTGCAAATCTAATCCATCGTAACAAGGAAGGTGAATATTTGGCTGTTCGAGGATGCATTATACAGAATATACAGTGAAGTCGCGTTAAACGTCCTCGCTTTGGGTTCGAAATGTGGTAAACACCGTGTAGAGACACGTTTGTTCGAAATCCCTTTACCTTTTGCCGTCAGCGTCGAACCTAGCGACGCTCGACTTGGTCGAGAAACGTAATATAATATCGACCGAGGAAGATCGGTAAGCCAATATCAATGAATGACAAAACTTTTTTATCTCAAATTATTTTATTTTTTTCATGAAACTTTTAGCATCACAGTCGTGACATTGTTTAAAATAATGCCAAACGCGGTATAATTGTGGTCATACATATTTGTTTGATTGACGGTGATATGTTTTTAAAGTACATACACGTGTAGACAAATATGCAACGAATTGTGTGTCATAAGTGGTCTCACTTTAATCAGAAAACTGTCGCGAGCGTGTCGGTGAAAGTTGCACGATAAGATGAATAAAAAGGAAAGAGTTTTGTGATGGCATCAGTATTGGCTCGCCGGTGTATACCTGACCCGTATCATTTTACAATTCTTGGCCGAGTCGAGCCGACGAGATCTTGGATTTCTCGAGAGTTATACCATGCGATAGAGGGGATAATTTGCAGCTATTTAACCTGTAAATACTTTGTGCATTTACAGCGAAATTACTGTACATACAAACTGTTATGCTTTTTCATACACATTTGTTTTACTTCGCGTGCAATATTTGTATACTATGAAAGTAGTCTAATTAATCAAGTGTTACGTCGTAACAACATTTAGATATACTACAAAACATACACAATTTCCCATAGATTTAATTTAGGCACCCAGTACATTTTATGCCAAGGCATTTGTACTTTTCCACTGCTGTAAACTGCCGAAACTTCCCGTACGTCCAACATCTTGCAACCAGACGCAAGGAAAACTCAGGATAACTACCTGCGATCGCGCCGCTCGACCAAGTTACCGCCAATCCTGATAGGTCCACTAGTTTGCACCACATTTTGTATAAATACCACACATTTTTCTGCACTCGTTTAAATTCCAAATTCAACCGTCACTGAGACAACTTCCCTTCAACTTGCTCATTTGTAACAGTAACTTTAACACATTGAGCGTCGGCCCCGCGATATTGCGGGTTTTGTAAGTCTGCCATTTGAATTGAATCCGAGAGCTTGAACGATTTTGTTTCTATTAAATTGTACATGACGAATATTCAATCAAAATATACTATTTTATAAAACTTTATAAGGTTTTAACACTAGAACTACCGAACAATAAATCCAACGATAATTGCTTTGTAATAATAACAAGACTGCATCTGCTCAAACTTCATTCAATTTTTATTGTAACATGTAGTTCATTAAAGAAATACATCGGAAAATTACTAATGAAAATATTTTTGTAACTTCAATAATTGCGAAAGAAAAACTAGTCAAAATGACTGGTTTGGTAGTTCTTGTGTTAAATATTTTCTTTAGCTACTCGTTGTTCAGCAACAAGCAAATGAACTTATAATTAATTGAATGGTTCATATGTCGCCGGCGCTCAATGTGTTAAGTGTTAAAACTCGTACCCGAGTCTATTAACACGTTCCCGTGCCAGACCGTTTCTTAGAGACGCAATTTTGCGATTAAATAAGTAATAAAATCGCTGCTGTTTCAACAAAAAGCAGTCGAAAATGAATGATCGCTATGCCGTGTGGTGCGTGAACGCTCTACGCTATAAGAAATGCAGAATACATGATATTAACACTTTACCTATTAGGAAGTCTATTAGTAGGCTTTTCAATATTCGCGCTGTATCAAAATGAAGCTTAAAATTCTATTTTTACATTCCAATTTGTAACAACATTATTAGCATTGTTGATCCGCAATGCATTGTTGATCCGCAATAAAAATCGCTGTCAGCGTTGGAAGACCCATTAAAAAGTTTTCAGTCATGGATCATGGGCCTTACAAAAATTCTGAAATAATCGCCGGTCGGTAAAGTGTTAAGATGTCTGTATTTGACTCTACGATAAGTTTTTAAAAAATTCTTTGCTTTTCAATTAGAACTGCAAACGGCCTGAACGGAAAGTTCAGCGTGGGTCATATACGCCCCACGTGGCACGGAATGTGTTAAAGTCGAACTGTTATTTTCAAGCAAGTTGTGTGTTTTGTAAAACTATTAGTACCATTCCTAAATATTCTATCATTATTATGTTAATGCTCGAAGCGCACGAATAAATTCAACTCGATAGAGTCACTTTCACTAGAGTCGCTTTCATAGAGTCACAAAGATGTAATACAACGTGTCGATAGAAATATTGATTAGGTAGAAATGATCTTCCATTATTAGAAAACAAAAACACGTCCGATACTTTTTAACCCTTTGAGCGCTGAAAGTAAAACACTTTCGTCTATGCATAAATATTCATATGGATAAAATGATTTAGAAAATAAGTTTCTAAGTTCAGTAACCACCGGTCTTATTTTTATCAACGGATCGTGCGAGCTCATATTATTGTTATCATTAAAATGCAACATTTTTAGCAATGATTCGTATCTAACTCTGCTCATTAATTTTGAAAACATGTCAGTTTTTATAACTTTATCAGTAGACCAATATTCTCTTATAGATGTTTTTTCCTGTAGACCTTCACCCTCTTCAGAAGATGAGCTAAATATTCGAAGACGTTTTCTTCTTTACTCATACAATGGAACTGACTCTTCGGTTTCCGAAGCTACAAAAGAAGATTTGATCATGTTTGTTCTAACATCCAACCTATTGCGTTGATATTTACCGCTTGTATCACTGCTTATTTTTAATATCTTGGTTATCTTATAGAGCTCCTCGGAATCCGAAGGCGAATTCCACATCCGTTTTCTTTCAAATGTTTCAATTTCGACTGTTTCAATTTCATGTTCATAGCCCATGTCACTACCACTTTTACTAAAGTACTCAAGCTTATTCTTAGACATTTTAGGGGTAATTAAAAATGAAATTTTAAAAACGCAAAGAACAAATTTCCAGAAAGTAGCAGCACTTAATCTGAAAAGTCTTTGGTAGCGATATGTTAACTAATGCACAGTGAATGCACACACAAATTTAATGAACAATACTGATGAACGATTGTACAAAAGCACATTTAAACGCTTATTGTCTTTTTATATCTATATAGGCTTACAAGCACCAGTCACATATATCTGTTCATAGATTTCTTTTTCCCAAATTGAATAGTTTTGTGAGAACGCATATATGGGTTCATAGCCAAAATCGAATGGTTACGCGAAAACGCATATATGAATTCATAGTCAAAATTGAACGGTTACGCGAAAACGCATATATGAGTTCATAGTCAAAATCGAATGGTTACGCGAAAACGCATATATCAGTTCATAGCCAAAATCGAATGGTTATGCGAGAACCCACATATGAGTTCATAGCCAAAATCGAATGGTTGTGCGAAAACGCATATATGGGTTCATAGCCAAAATCGAATGGTTACGCGAAAACGCATATATGAATTCATAGTCAAAATCGAATGGTTATGCGAAAACGCATGTATGAGTTCATAGAACAACAAAATATACACTTGATTCGCGAACTCTTCGATCGAGCTTCATCGATAGGCGCGGAAGATGAATATGCGCGAGATATTCCGACCCTCGAGCTGTCTTCGACGCATGGGTGATAATAGAGAAATTGCACGGAGCAAAGCAGACGGATGAACAGGCAAATGGACGGACATACTGACAAGTCATCGTATTGTTCGATACCTCAATTTTCCGTACTGTCTCATTCACGACAGAGTCTAATTACCCTCGAGGCTTACCGCGTGGTTTAAACATCGGCACACATTACGCGTGCACACGTGTGTACGTAAATGGAAACCGCGATATGTGGGGATCTGGGTGGGAGAGCAAGAGAGCGAGAAGTTGCTCCTCCCTAGCAACGTGGGAGGGAGAGAGCAGACGAACATATGAGAGCTCGATGAGATAAGGTCAGGCGCAAATGGCAAATTTCACGGGAAATTTATGACGTTTCATGGGGTCCTGTAATTATCGTCAGATAGAGAATCGTTTACCGTTTACGAACATATGGAAGGTATCGATGTCACACGGACGTTGATTAAGCACTCGAGGATAATATACGAGAAAAACTGACGAACGAGGAACATTTGTGCTAGCGGCGTAATTACTCGAACGGAAAATAGTATTGTCCAAAAAATTTGACAGATTGATCGCAAACGAAATTAGAAAGGGGAATTTTCGATTCTTCTGTTGAAAAGACGACAATATATTGGATAGTCGGAAAAGTATTGAGAGATTTTTGTCATTTTTCTATTATACGATTTTCTTATTCAAACTGAATTTTATTGAAGTATATATTGGCCATTATTATCTATGACCTTTCCCATAGTTGATTTATATTATCATTCAAAATCACAATGCGATTCTATCACGTATACTGAAACAGCCTGTACATTAGTTTCTTTCTAATAATTATCGATTTGAACATCGTTTATGGACTTGTGGTTGAAAAATCATACATTTTTACACAGTAGCGTCGAATTAATCCTTCGAATGAATCGCGTAGAGCGATAGGAAAAAGTAACGACAAAATATGAGACGGCTACGAGTAAGTATACCGAAAATTTTTATTTCTACGAGACTCGATAAGTTTTCCGTTAATCTGCTAACCGCACGGAAAGAGCTTCGCGCATCCGGACATCTTTACATTATTCTCAGGAAAGATTCGTAATACTTAATCTATGAATAATGCAACCGGTTCTTCTAGTAAAATCCCACCGCCACATACTTTTAGTTAATCTGACAGTTCGAAGTAGTTTTCAAATAGTTCTGGCGAACGTAAGTCAAATTGAACTCAATCTTCGCATTATCCACTTCCACCGGGTGATCATCCTACCGGCTGGGAGAGAGACTTTCCGTGTACGGAATCGATACGTGACGTAACCGAATCGCCGGAATTAATAGCGAGTAGTTCAGGACCAGGTAAAAGTACGAGGAATTGCTGGAAAAATGTAATCACGTTCTCGCCAATTTCTCGAAGCTCCGTTGTTTCTGCGATTTCCCATGAATTTCCACCGAGTCCAGTAAATTACAACAATTGTTCTTCCTTTGAATACGACTAGCGCAAGAGAAGACCAAACGACGGAGCTTAACAGGTTTCCTACCATCGACCGACTACAGCGCGTAAAATATTTTCCACGACTGAACGTCGCGTAAACGAGTACGTTCCATAATCCTAGTCAGTGCTGGTTCATGTCGAAATGTACAAAGAATATGTATACAAAGAGATATGCTATAAGAAATCGGTTATACCAGCTAGCAGATGACCGATTAGACGACACTTTCCAGTTGCTACCTAAAATAACCAGGTCTTGAAACAAGTACAGATTGGGTAGAAGCTGTGGAAGTTATAAAATAAAACATATCAGGCTCATAATCGGATGTTACTAATTTTTTAATAACGGAGGACGTCAAGAAAATACGAAGGTAAACTTCATTTTTTTAAAAATGTAAACAACGGTACGGATTTTCATTTACATTTTGATAAGATCACTCGAGGTCGCTAAAGATCAACTGTAATAGAAAATTAATTGTCTGGAAATATTTCAACAATTTAGATGCAGCGTACTAGTTATATACTCGCTATTGGTACAAGTGTTCGAAACGACGACCGTAAACACGAATACATAGTCCAACGCGTTGCAATACCGTTGACACTGCCTAACAAATTTCATTTGCATCTATTACGGAGCAAGCTCTTTCTATAGACTTATTCCTTTTAAGCGGAACAGTAGGAGCAGGTTACAGTGGAAATTTTGCAGGCAAGATTTGTCGTCTATTCCGAAAAATAAATGATTCGTAAGTTTTACTGCACTTTTACGATGCATACGAGTAATCGGCAGACATATATTTTAACATTTTGTACGACTGTTTTCTCAATTTTGAAGTTTTTATCGTTGATTTTAGAGTGGTTTTAAATACATTTTTCCAATTAAAAATAAAAGGTCCTACACATAGTGACTCTTATTAATATTCGGACATTGTGCTATTCAAAAAATTGTTGCTAGTTTCCAACCAAACCAAACATTAATAAACAAATATTTTTCCAACAAATTTGCTCAAACGAAATTGTCCTAAAGGACTCAGTTATTACCAGACTGCCTTTACGCCAAATAAAAATTATCCTACAGGATTCACGTATAACAAAACTGCCTACTTTTATGCAAAATAAAAATCGTCCTGAAGGACTCAGTTATAACTAAACTGCCTTTCACGCAAAATAAAAAATTGTCCACGGTAAGAAACCCCGCCTGAACGAGGCCTCACATTCCGTTCCAACAATCCTTGAATTCTTCCAGACAAATTATCTGTGTTTTTAACCTCTTAGGCACGATACGCCACTATAGTGGCTTTCCGGATGTCATCTTATATTACGATTCATCACTATAGTGGCTTGAGCACACTCAATTGCATTATTAATTATTAAACTAAATTCTTAGAGTTAAAGTACAGTAACTCTTATTAATATTCGGACATTGTGCTATTTAAAAAATTTTTGCTAATTTCGATCGTTTGCAATAGTACATTTGGAGTTATTGTTTTATAATATAACAGAACATTGATTGTAGTTTGTAATAACAGAAATTTTATTTGTTTGTTGCACACACTTTTCTTAATATCTTATGTCGAAATTTATCGTCGCAAAAATATTGCAACAGCTTTGCGCATCGTGTTTAGTCGTATAAAAAATATGTCCAAAGTTTAATTTCATTTCGTTCAGTATAAATAAAATTTATTGGAGTTTATTTAGAATGTTTTACTTTACTTCCATATTCAATTACAAAATAATAGTTGGTGACATGACATAGTTTCTGTGTAAAATTGCCGGTCAGCAAAGTGTTAACTGTAGTTTCTCGATGGTTCGACACCGGTCCGTGATACCGATTCCTTTAAATATTTGCAATCGGATGAGTCGAGATTTCGTTGTCGACGGAATTTTTTAAAATGTAAGCGAACGCGCTCGATGATACTCGGTGTTACTTAAGCAACATTCTTCGTCCGCGGCGTCTTGTATTCCCAGCGGAGCATCGGCTGCGGACGAAAAGAGATTCGTCGGAGCAATTTCGTCGCGAAACAGAAATACGTTCGTCGTCGCTGTTCGAGTTATTCGCATTCGAAGCGAATATACGCGATTTTGTGTATTTTCCCCTTTCCTGCCCTGTTGTATACGTGTGTACAGTTTCATTCCATTGCACGTCCACACATATAGTTCTCCATAGGAACGAATGAAAGGAGGAGAGGAGCCCGAGAATAGAATGTATATTTGGGAACAAATACAATTTGAATGAATTAGCAGTAAACTGGAAATGGGCAATTGAGGGTTACCTGACCCGAGGGTTGCCGCTTCCCCACCACTACCACTACCACTACCATCGCCAGCACTACCACCGCTACCACCACTCGTTCTCTCGCTCGCTCGCTCACTTTCACTTGATCCGACGGTCTGACTCAACCGTCTCCGTCTTCTTCCTTCCTATTTAGCCCAGCACAAGTAGGTTATCTCTTGCAGATCCGGTGCTCGTCGCTCTCGGTTCCCCGTCTCGTAGTTTCCCTACTACGAGAACTCACCCCCCACCACCATCTCCGGCCGATCTAAACGATATTTTTGAAGGCAAATTCCGCCCCAACAAGGGGAAACATTGTACTTCCAGTGGTTTTCTCCCGCTTACTTTTCTACTCAGCTCGAAACAACCTCGTCCCTGTGTACATAATTCTGTCTTCTTTTCTTCTCTCCTGAGTCATCCATAAACGAAATTTCGAATTTAACGCTCTTTAACACTTTAACTGCCATGTCACCCATATTTGGGTGACAGAATTATTAGTGCATGTTTAAAAATAAATTTGAACGTTAATGTATTCGTTTCATTCGATTTAGTTGATGTCTGAAGAATACAAGAAGGTTGATAGATAAATGTAAACCGTACATTTAAAGTCTTCGACCGCTGCTTCATTATATAAATTAATTTGATTTTATGGGATTTTTGTGGTCGTTAGTTGGCCAGTTAATGTGTGAACTCCGTTTAACGTACTATGGTTCAACGAAAGGAGTAATTTAAGTGTTTCTAACGATTGCGATAGACCACATCAACGGGCAACCATGTAACAGAAGTTTGCTCTGCACGTTAAAATTAATAAAAAAAAAATAATGAGATATAATGAGATAATTAATTTTCAGCGAGACTGTCACGTCATTTTTCGATATTTCATTCTTATTCCATTATTCGACGATGTTATTGATTTTTATCGACAAACGGAAACACGACATGCTAGGAAGGTACGCTGCGAAGAGCATTGCACTTCAAAAACTGATCAATGTGCATGGAATGTACAAGAGAACAACCTCCGAATGCTGTGCAAGTGCGATTTCGCAGCTCCTATCCGAAGGTAGGGCAGAAAATACGCGTAAAGTACTTGTTGGTGAGATGTATCCAGAGGCCGAATTCTGTTTACCAAAGACTCGGGAAAAGTTTAAGCCGAAAAGACAAAGAGGCGAAGTTGATAGGAGCTCGGAAAAAAAGTAATCTGGAAAATACCGTTTGCAGTACAATGTTACCTCGCTTTTTCGATGGAATTTCCAGTAGAACCTTTCACGATTCTTAAGGCTGTGAAAACCTATAAACCGTCGACGCGTTCGAAGTACCGAAAACATTCAAGATATTTCTATCTTACAAAACTTTCAAAATAACTTTGTGGAAATAATAATATCTTTTCAAGATTTAAACAACGATCGATATTACGGTCAGCGAAAGTATGTTAAGCGGATCTGCTACAAATTCCTAATCTTGTAAAATTTTTGTGGTTTAGGTAGTTAGCAGATATTCTATATTTTTAATGTATTACAGACACGCATGTAACGCGTATTGTACGCATACAAAAGTTCCAAAACTTTTCAGATTCTACAAGTAATATATTCATATTTTTATACTTTTTTAATATTTTACCATGTTTCGTATGCTTTTGTCTCGTATATCCTAAAATCTTGCTGAATTCTGTTGCCGTTTGCCGGTTTCCAGTGGTAATTCGCTTAAAACGCTGGCTTTGCGTTGTATTTACGTAATGGCGATATATTCTTCTGTCGGTGTATGCAACGCGGTGTATGCTCGATAAGATAGTTCGACCGTGAAAATACGGTTTCGTAATTTATTGCCGGAAAGCATGTTTTCGATAAGTGTGTTCCAGACGGTGTCAAGGTATTAGAGGCTATCTAAGCTGCATACGCTTAACTCGAAAATCACACATGTATCGTACTCGGACGAATTCGTATTATGAATCGCGTTAGGAAGTATTAGACACCGGTAAGAAAGTTAACGCGCGGTTTAAGCGTTCCTACCAGATGTTTCTAATTTCATCTTGGAGCGAAGCAAACTCTTTTCTGCAAATCGAGAACTCTGTTTCACGATGTTTCGCAGCGGGACAGTTCCAGTGATTTCCAGGGGATAAAGTTTCCAAAGAAAGTTAAGCCCGCCGCGTCCTTCAATTTCGGTTTGCACATAATTTATCCCAAACACGGTTCCAACTTCCGCGAGCCAAGTTTCCCCTCCCCAGAAACTAGTAGGTGTCCCTAGCTCTGTTCGCAACCGTCTGTTGACATTCTCTCCGCGAAAGACAACGTTTTAGAAGCGTTTCTGCATCCGTGTCACGAAGCTACGGTGAACAGCAAAGAAAGTGGTAAGCTCGCCGATCTTGTCTCTTTCGGGATTAACGTTCCAGTTCCTGGCAACAATTACACCCTCCGTGTTCAGCCGACGAACCAACACTTATGCGGATATCTACATGGGTGATCTCTCTGTCTCCCTCTATCTCGTTACTCGCGCAACCCTCCAGATTACCTTTACACAGGCTGATCCTCGCAAACACTCGTCCAAGTAGCCGGGAGAACCGGATTCTCCTAACTTTCGAAATTTCAACCAAGTTTCGCGCTGCCTCGGACGAATCTTCAACCGCCCCATCATCCTTCGTCTTCCAACTTGGTCGTTGCAATTGTATCGGTTTAGTCGACTGGAAACACTTTTGCGCGTCGTGCCTCTGATTGCGTACAGACGAAAGACAATGTTCGTCGACGCAATTACAAATATACCTAAGCATTGCGCCTAAAAACTGATCAGCCGGAGAAAGCGAAAGAAACGAAGAGAGCGCCCGTGCGCCCGCTGCTAGTGGTTTTGTCAGCGAACTTTACTTACTCATAACTTGCTAACGTGTTTCAACGCTTCTAGCAAAATAAACGTTAACTTTTAAATGTCAAACGAGCTGACGATCGTATTGGCACGAACGTTGCTTGAAAATATTTGAATGCATAATCTCGTGCGACGCGTTCAGACGTGTCCATTTCGTATTCGATATTTCCACTTACAACAAACCGAAACGCGAAAGTAATATGTGCGAACGTGCAATGAAATTCAAATTGTCTCATCTTATGCTTATTTTCGTTATTCGTGGTTTCGTACCTATTTCGTACCTCAAAATTATATAAATAGCAGTAGAAGTAAAGTTTGAAGTCCGCTTTCGTATGACCGTGAAAATTTTTAAATAGAATAACAGAAACAAGAAAATTATTCGTTGTTACTATAACTACCTATATTATGTATCGTTGATGAGAGTCCGCTACTTTGTGTCATATTCTGTACATATTTCGATTAACACTTTAACTGCCCAACCAACTACCAACAAAATTGAAGCAACAATTGAAAACTTAAAATATATAACACATAATTATCCTACAACCTTCTTATATTCTTCAGATCTCAACTAAATTTACTGCAACGAGGATATTAACGTACACATTTATTTTTAAACATGGACAAATAATTCTGTCACCCATAAATGGGTGACATGGCAGTCAAAGTGTTAAACGAAAATGCCTTCGACACCGCGCTATTATCTTTACGCGTAACGCATTTTTTATCGACCAATATTCTAATTTTTACGAATGTCGGATATACAGTGACACTCTTATTAATATTTGGAAATCGTGCTATTCAAAAAATTGTTGCTAGTTTCCAACCAAACCAAACATAATTATTAGAAATGATCGAAACTAGCAACAATTTTTTGAATAGCACAATGTCAGAATATCAATAAGAGTCACTGTAACTACTATCGCAAATAATAGAACGGTTGTTCGACCGATCTACCGTCATTGAAAATGTTACGACCGACGGTAATTTGGGTTACGAGCGATTCGAGTTACCATTTCTAAGAGAGTACACGCAAGCACCGATTTCTACATTACTCGATTAATATTGAAATCAGAATTCTAAAAGCTAATTTATTACTGCACGTGCTTTGTAGACGCGAACGCTTCTAGCGTCCTGGTTTCAAAGCTCGATAACGATTGTTGAAACGCTTCGCGATCGTTGAGATGTTACAAGACCGTTAATGTGCACGCGTCATTTGGTACAACACCGCTGCAGTTCGTGTCAAGAATATACATGTGTATTTCATTAACATCTACTGGCGCCGAGCACGCAACGGTAGGTATGCGCGTCCAGTTTGAGAATAAAGGTTTGCTACAAACCGGTTAGCATCGTTTGAACGAAATGGTTGATAAAAGAAAATCTTCTTTTCGATGCTATACGTAAAAAGAATATTCGCTCGAAGCCTGACTCGATTCCTATAAATAAAAAAAAACGTCCAAAAAGGTTACACATGTAAAAGCTGTTACTCGTACGTTGCCACCGCGTCGAATGTAATCTAAAAGATATTTTTGGGTATCCCATCAGCATTCAGGGATTTTAGAAACGTTCGAGCGGAGAATGCAATATTATTGAAGTATAATACAAAAGGAACTAATAACGAGAAACTCTGCAAGGCCTCTGTATCGAAAGGGTTCTTTTGTATCCCGACGGGAGAAAGGAAAAGGGCAAAGAATCAGCGATACGAAAAGCGTAGCGGAACTGGAATGGAAAAATTCGTGATTCCCGAGTGTTCCGTATCGGTAAGCTCGATCGATGGGAAGTCATCGAGATTCGGTTAGCATAACAATACTCTCTTCGACAGAATTCTCTCTTCTACCGATGCCTTGCTGGACGGTGTCGAATCAATCAGAGGCACGTTCGAACACCGCCAGAGAACCGAGCCGCGAAACCACGTGACAATCGATATTTCAGTCCACCTACGTGCCGTTCTCGCGAGGTATACCTGTCCTGTACAGTCTGTGTAGACACGGGCCCTACCGATACACCAGCCATACATATGTAATCCTGTCCGAAGGCATGCGGAAAGTCGTAAAGACGGTTCCACCGCAATAAGATTTCGGCTGAAGGCATAGCCGACGGCCGACCGATAGAAACGAGCGTTGCAACCGGTAAAAAAGGCTAGTACGTTTTGCTCGATTCGATTGAACGCGAAATTCAGAACGATGAAAAGTTTAAACACGAGATACGATCACGACACGATAAAACACTGGTCGCTATTACTAAGTTTTATTCATCGGAATTCCTTTTCAAACATATACTCGACGTACCTTCTCCTTGCAAAAGAGGAGAGATTAATAATCGAATGTTTCGCCGAACGAAACTGCGAATTCTTCTTCGTTTTAAAAGATTTAACGCTATGGTCTGATAATTATATTTCTATTCTCTAAGGACTATTTTTTGTGAAATTTTTAATGGAGCCGTTGCTAATACGGGGACATATTCAAATGCGAAAATCCGATTTTGATAAAACTCATTATAGTTCATTGAAAAATATTTGACACGTGTTTTTTTTATCGGTAACCATCCAATTTGAAGGGGTGAGAACAGCCCTCAAATTTGGGGTATTTTGAGATATCTCGGAAACCACAGGTCGAAAAAATTTGAATTTTTTTTAAATTGTGTTTTTCTCAGTGGGAAATGTAGTCGCGCAAGAAAATTTGAAAATTTGAAAGGTAATCCCCTTCTAAAAATCGTGAAAAATCTTTAGGTCTCCGATTCTTTTGTAATTTTGGCTACACGTTTCTAGACGCTCGGTCAGAGTATATGGCAATTTTCAGGTCGATCGGAATCGAATTGCAGCCGTGGCGCGACTTTGAAATTTCGGGGCGATCGATGGCGAAAATGGAAAAAATGGGGTTGATAAAAGGTAGCTTCCTGAAGTCCCCTGATATGCTAGCCTAGATTTTGAGAGTTCTGCCTAACACGTTAAGCAGGCCTCGTCGGTCCCTACGAACCTGCGACACATTTTTCGTTCTGCAATCGCGGCGCGGTACGTTACCCGACTGTTTATACTCTGATTCGTCTATCTGCGAGCGGCCCGCCTGACGGCTAACCGTGGCTTGAACGGAACGGTACAGAAATTCGGCGTGGCGCTTAACGTGTTAAACAATAATGCTATAAATTCCTATAAATTTCCTCAAAATCGGATTTTCGCATCCGAATATGTTCCCTTGTGAGTGGAAATGAGAATTGCGTAGAATTATTATGCCGTTCCTTTTCAACTTGAAATGAAAGCAAAAGTAAATAAATAAATAAATAAAAATTGATGTAGCGATAAGTAAAATTACCAAAGTATACAAGTTCGAGCTTGGTAAGTGATACAACATAGGACAGAGGAGAATCAATTTGCTAAAATAAATCGAGTACGCGCGATGCGAATAGAAATTGGCTGACAATGACACTTCTTGCAAATACTAAGGCCCGCGGATATATCGCGTGTTCGAACTCAACTTTCTCAGAAACAAGGAATCAAACAAAAAATATTCTTCTTTTCGACTTATTTTCACATCTCTTGATATAATCGTTCTCTGATCTACGAAGAAGTTATAATAAATAATAATGACAATAATTACAATCGCGTATTCGAATATATTATTTTTTAGGTGGTCGTGATGTATCGCGCAATAACAGAACTAAATTGCCATTTCTTAAGAAAAGCGAATTCGATGTTCTTTGTACCGCGTTTATTTTTATGCGTCATCGTTGAAAAAATAATTTTCAAATAAACGTATTCAACTGCTCCCACAACATCGGAATATTCCCGTAGAAACCGAATGAACGCATAGACCTGGAGCAAGCAGCAGATTTCTGGTTCTTCGTGGCTTTCTTACGGATTTATGGATTTCATTATTGTCGACCGTGGTTGGTTACACCATGCGACTAGGACCGCTCACCGACACGCTCCGCGGGGTGGTTCGGAGGACTGACAGGGGTCTGGTAGGAGGCCAACGCGGCGTGGAGAGGCCTGGAGGGCTGGAGGGCTGGAAGGCTGGAGGGCTGGAGGGCTGTCTAAACTTAAACTTGCTGCCCGTTTGCATTTTATGAGCAAGCAGCAAGTTTCTACGGGCCCGGAGGAATCCCAGCGGCATCCAAACCGAAGCCCATACATTCATCCCCCTTTCTTCTCCGCCTCCTTTTCTTCCTGCAATTCTCCATCTCAATCTTCTTCAGCTTCTCCTCCGTTTCTTTCTCTTTCTCGTTTCCCCTTATTCTTTCTTTATATATCTACATTTCTCTCTCTCTCTCTCTCTCTCTCTCTCTCTCTCTCTCTCTCTCTCTCTCTC
>CM052098.1:10745079-10787109 GCA_028453745.1 Agapostemon virescens
GTCTTTTCTACTTTTCCACGTAATTTCTACCAATTAGAATTATTTCACAATTATGTTTGCATATCACTTAGTAAGTCAATGCTTCTAGTGGCTCCACAAAAGTCAAGTCGTTTGGTTTAATTTTGAAGAAGTCATTTAGATTTAAAGAGTGTCCGAATACTTTTGTAAGCCACTGTAATGTGACATTCGTCTTGCAGGATCGCTGTTATACCGATAATGAATACTGCTTTCAATGTATTTCTCTCTGGTTTACTGGCTTGCCGTTGCGATTTTGTTATCGGTACTGTTGCGGAAAAAGGAGGGGAGAGCACCTTGAACATTTTAAATGAAACAGAATCGATGCACGATTTTCGTCAATGTCTGTAATGGCACATGAAATGGATGACGTCTACCAGACGCATTGTATGCCAAGAGGTTAACATCTATGCCGAAACAACAATCGCGTTTCACTTAGTTTTTAATTAACCCTTTGGATACATTTGACGAGTGAGACTCGTCATCTGCTTACTTGGGCGAAGTTACGGTGGACGAGTCTGACTCGTCATCTGAATTTAAGAAGCAGGCGTTGATGTTTGCGGCAGCCATTTCACATTTTGTGAAACCAAAACAAGCATTGTCCAATTTCGTGTAGAAATCGCTGAAGACTTATTGGCGCAAGTGGTCCTGCCAAATTATAATATCCGTGGGCATCCTACAAGTAGCGATGCGCCATATGGTTTTATAGCCAAAAATTGGGCACATTTTCCGGAGAATATTTCGGCAACAGAATTAAAGAAACACCCTACAAAACGGTGTCACGTATGTTATAAACATAAAATAAGAAAAGAAACCACTTGGCAATACAAACAATGCCAGGTACCTTTGCATTTACCGACATGTTTTGAAAAATACTACACAATACAAAATTATTAGACTTTATGTATTTATTTATATTTTGTAACTAAAATGTTGTTTCAAAAATATATTTATATCACAACTATAAGTATATTCCAAATAAAATGTATTACTTTTTACAAATTAAATCCGTTCCATGGGCATAAAAATCTTCAAATAATTCAGTACCCAAAGAGTTAAATAAGACATGATTTTTTTTACTAATCTCTCTCCCCCTCGCACACGCACGCGCATCGACTCGAACGAGACAGGTGTGCAAGATATGCAACATGGCAAAAAGCGATACATTAAAAGTCCAGGTGGAAGAAATGTAACCGTGTTCGACAGGAGGATGACTATTAACGGATGGCGTTTTAATCGTGACATTCTGCCTTCAGCGGAGGAAAAAAAAGGACCAAGAGGGTGGATAGATGGCGAAACATAGACGAATAAGAAAGGTAAGGGTGAGAGGCAGACAGCGGGGTAGAGGTAGGGATTACGATCCTCCCAACTTGCTGGTGGGAGACGGTATAGAAAGGAGAGGAAGAGAGAAAAGTGGGAAAAAGAGGAAAGAGCCAGCGGAACAGTGGTGTGCAGCCGGATAGTAAATGATTGTCGATTAAAGTGTCCCCCGTCCAAGAGCGGGCAGGACCAGCGACTCGATTGACAAATGGTTTGCGAAATCTGCATTCGCTGCGAAGTATTCGTTTGCCAATTCGGCTGGAAGTCGCGCGCGTACACGTACCCGGCCATTTGTTCGTTGTCCGCTCTACCGTGAACGGATGGAAGAAATAAAAATGCATAGTCTTGCTGGCTCGGCGTTCGTTTGTCTGCCTTGATCCTGATCTTCGTCGATTCTTGTTCAACGACGATCGATCGGTGCTCTTCCTACTTCCCGTTAGCCTTCGATTATCGATGGAAACACTCTCGAAATGGAGAGGTCACTGACAAATTTTCCCGATGATGGATAAAAACGACAGCTTCCAAGAGAATTAGAAACTACTTAAGAAATTACGATTCTCGAGTTTCTAGATGTGAAATAATTACTTTCAACCGAAAAAACGAGCCCATCGTTTCCGAAATACCGAGCGTTCATTTTCTGCCGCTTTTTGCCTGCTTAAAATGTCAACGGTTACTTTAAAATTTGGAATTTATCCTAACTGGATTTCGGTGACAGTGATCGTTTAGAATCTACCAAATTTCGTTGATTCGATAAAGTGTAATGCATATCGACCGATTATAAGATTTTGTAACTAAAACAATAAGTATTATGGTACCGCAATCGCTGTTTAAAATGGCCACATAAGTCACGGCAAAATGTGTCCGTACGGACCCAGATCGTCCTCTTCTTAGATAATTGTGCCCATAATTATGAAAGTGGTCTAAGTCATATATTTCTTGTTTATTAGTTATAATTAGTTATTATATAATTAATTCGGAAGAACCCAACTGAATGAATTATACTTTCGAAATAGAACTAAGTGAATTCCATATATTATTATGTAAACCAGAAAGTATTGTCGTTTCTGTTATTATTTAATTGTCATTTGTTGGCTTATTGTGTAGTTAAAAAACTCGCCAAAGGGGGCCACGTGCTATTTTAACGTTATGTTTATATAATCTCCTTAAATTTTTTATTTAGACCACTTTCATAATTAACACTAAATCAATTCCATATAATGTTGAAATTACAACCACCATCTAATGGTTGATTTGTGACAATATTGTAAAAATTACATTGAATTAATTTAGTTTAAAATAAAGGGATGTGAAATAACTATTAAACTCATATTTTTAAAATTTTGGCTTAGACCACTTTCATAATTATGGGCTCAAATGATATCGCAAGAATAAAAAACAGGAGATGGGGTAAAATTATATGAATTTTTCATTACTCAATGCACGAATTATTTAGAATAGAATGTAGGATATACATTTGCTAAAAAAATGGTGTACTTTCATGGTAACCGATGCGTAACAAATGGTATTTTATTCTGTTTAGAACGGTTTAATAAAAATAAGAGCTATGCATGTTTCATGGATATGTTCACGATAGTCGCTTTGGAAGATACACGTGTAATACATATGATATTAAATCTTTTGAGATTACTTAAGAACGCATCGATATGCTTTGCCGTTGTACTTTAGATGGTATTGTGAAATAAGCACAAATTGAGAATTTGGGAATTCAAAATGCATCGAAAATAAGCGTATAGCGTGTACCTTCGATACTTCGTTAGATGGGTTTCGCACACTCGATAGGAAATTTAGACGCGTCCGATCTTGCGTAATCTGACAGAACCGCTATATTTAACATATGTTTCGGACTTCCACGAGCTGCTACCAAATTGTACAGCAAGCTCCGCTACACAGAAATTAAGGTTATGAGTGTTTGAAAACGAGTCGGATGAACCGCACCAAACTTTGCGTACGCCGAGCTAATTGCTTTGCGAAAGGCAAAGTAACCGAAAAAAGTGCATTACAGAATAATGCGCGTGTTGCAAATTTTAGACCGCAACATGCGATCAAATAATGAATCTGTTTCCCTCATAAAATTTTTTCTTCCATCAACCAGATCTACTCGCTTACTTTTATCAAAATGGAATGACCGTGTACAATAAATAATTTAACTGGTCGATGGGTAAAAAATAACATCGAGGAACCTACATCCTGCGTAGCAGTGTGAAGCATTTTACGAACGAATATCGTGGCCGCGGATAGAAACAGCCAGAATAATATGAGTCGTTTATTTTGAAAGTGGCCTAAGTCCATTTAAAAAAAAATCGAGTCAACTACAATAGTAGTTACATTTTTACAAGATCTTTTCATTCTGAGACAACTTGTTTAACATATTTGAAATCGTTAAGATTTTGTAACACGAAAATTTGCTGGTTAATAAAGCAATGAAAAGGTTTATTTTGAAAGTGGCGTAAGTCCCATTGTGAGAGTTTCAAATGGATATGGAAAATAATTATGCAATGAAATTTTATGAGATCCCAGCTTTATGTTTAATTATCAAAGTAGCAGTTGAATTATCAATGTGCAATGAATTCGATTTAAACAACGGAACAGTGCTTGTCCATAGAAAATGCGATTTTTAGAAGGCTAAAAAGTACTGACGTTGAAAGAGTAAATTGGTTTAAAGTATATTGGATGAGATTTTTGAGAAGCGATTCATATGTTATTCTATGAAACGACAATGAACGAGGATGCACCATTCGAAACATTGAATTTACTACCGTAACAGGGAAGATCGAAAAACTTTAATAATATGCAGTTGGCATCACTTTACAAAAAACCGAGACCACTCACAAACCTAAAATATAAGGACTATAATGGATTTATTATATTATATACCTCCTGCACACCACAGTTATTTTAAACCCCTCCCGCGTACACAAACTGGAGAAGACTGAATAATAATTAATAAAACTGTATTAATTGTAATGTAAAAATTAATTAACAAAGAATGAAAGTTGACAATTTTTTTGATTTTATAACATAAAAGTATATACATTTATTTTAATTTCCAGGGAAATGTACTTTTCCTATGGACTTGTGCTTTCTTAAGAATTGAAAACGTCGTTTCATTGATTCTAAAAATGGCGTAAGTACATTCATAGCCATTAAAAACATATTATTTCTTCAATAATGTTAATTATGCTAATTGGGATGATAAATTTGACACTTTTAGAAAGCCAAAAACATTATTCTATTATGTTATGTGTTACCCATATTTTTAAATTTAATTCAAAGCAAACCCTTCAATATCTCGATTCGAGCATAAATGGACTTAAGCCAGTTTCAAAATAAACGGCTCATATAGCGTATAAACGCTGATACTCCGGATTGGAGATCGAATCTACCGAATGCCTCGTCTATCCGACTGATGATTTTTCTATGAAACCATCTCTCTGGCTTGAATCGCTTTATTATTGTGAGCAATGGTCATTATCTACTAAAAACTACGTGAAAACTGCAGATCTACACCTACAGATCTGTACCTTTGAAAATTGCCATGCTTTTGTGTTTTCGTATATCTGATCCTTATGAATGGTTCTCTCTGCTACGCAAAATATTTTCAGGAATTCCGATTTACAAATCATTCACTATTAACCTGTTAACTGGGTATGACGAAATATTTCGTCATACACGAACTATTACTAAAATGGTCATGACGACATTTTTCATCATGGAAATTTGCCGTAATATTTTGAACACATTACATTTTATGTAGTTCTTATTCAAGGAAATCAATTATATAAGTTTACAATTATATACAAACAATAAGTATTAAAAAATAAAAAAAGTCCCCCATTGTGAAACGAGTCGAACAAAAGTTTATTTCTTGGTTAACAGGTTAAGAAACTTTTAATGCAATACGAGTAACTTTGCTCGGATGAAATTTTATTCTTTTGCCGGTGATTCATAATACGTATACGTATAATGTGTTGGTAAAGGTTCGTTACGATGACCGATCATCATTATATATACATATATATGAAAGAGTTATGTTTTCCGAGAACGAATAATAATTTACGAATACCTGTAAAGAATAGAATAATAATAGAATAATACGAAACGTATAAAATTGTTAATAGAAAATTTAGTTACTCTTGTTCGGTACAGTTTACTCCTCGAAAATAAATATTGTACCGATAATAAACGATCAATAATAGTAAATTATTTAGCATTGTTTGGAATAACGTACACGAGAATGTTCGTGAATTTCTTGAACACGACTTCGATTATTGTAGAAACCGATCAAGATTGCTACGAAGCTCGCTTCCCGTTAGAAGTCTCAGTTTTTCTAAGTGGGATTAACTTGTGAAGAACAGCATCTGTAACCTAGGGCTTCGATACTGTGTCCGATCGTATACCAGATCACAGTGGTGCGTATCGAAGACCGATCGGAAGGAGAAGCTTTCTACTTTTCTCCACCGAGCAATGAAAGGTGAACGTTCTAAATTGTATTCTGCGCAGGCTGTAGAACGTTGAACTTTCACCGATATTATGCTCCCATTGCAAACAGAAATTTGCTTCCTCATGGTGAATGAGTTGTCCGATTTTTTTTCATCTAAACTCAAGAAAGTCTCAGCCGAACGATGCTTTCACGCTGATGGATGCCTAGTCTTAACGATCTTTCTGCACGTGTACAAAGTCACGTAGTTCAATCTGTTTTAATGATCACTGCCGCTTGATCAATTCAAATCGTTTGTTCATTGACGAAAAACGTTTAAACTCTATTCAAGCTACATAAAGTAAAAAAAAAAAATGTTCACAGATTTCTATTCCCTACAATGAGGGACAAACAAGGGAACGACGCAATAAAATGGGCAAATGAATGCAAGGCATTTTAAACTACTACAAGTAGATACCTATATGTTGCTTCTTCTGCTTTCATAGATCACGGATTGTAGTAGTGATTTCGAATTTTTGAAAGGTCTTCTTTTGCACAAAAAATGTCACGAACGCCCGTAAAATTGAAATAATTTACGCGCGGCGTATTTCTTAGCTGCTTAATTTATTTTTACCTATCGTTTACTATTATTTTGTAAGATTAAGATTATTCGAAACTATCTATTAGTTATGAGTTAAATATGTAGATGTTTGATGTTGACGTTTGATGTAGCACAATCTGTGTGATCGGCACCGTGACTATTGAAAAAGTTATACAACGTACACTAACAATGTATCTAACAAAACAAAATAAAAACGGGTGTGTCTCATAAATAACTAGTAATTAAATGGCGTAACGAAGGCAAGACATATAAAGAAATTGCAAAATTATTGAGAAGAAATAAGTTTGCCATATATAAAATCGTAAAAACGCAGAAAAAAACTACCGGATGCGTTTCGGACGGCCTGAGAAACTGACGAAACGGCTGGAGAATACAATTATCAAGGAGATAATAAACTATCCATAGCTATATCTGCTACTAATTGGCTGGAATGATTTCTGATATGTTTGAAAAGAACATCCATACTGAACTTTGCAGAAAAATTCTTAATAAGCATAGTTTTTATGTTGATTCGTAAGCGAAGGGAATAAATGAAAGAAATTGAATTTTGCTAAAACGTGTTAATAAAGACGAGTTGTGGAAAATGTATAGTATTCTTCTCAGATGGGAGTACATTTAACATATTTGGGTCGGATGGTGTTAGAAAATATTAATAATATTTATAAATATTAATAAATGTTCATGAATTATTTCATTAAAGTTATTGTTTCAAATAAAACTCATACTTCTTTATTGCTTTGAGTCATTTATAGGACATTCAGTTAATTTTAAAAATGGTCTAAGTCAGTTCAAATTTAAAAAACAACATTTTCGTATGAAATTCACACAAAATTTCGTATTCATAATAAATTTCCATTAATCAAGCCTAATAAAATTATGAATTAAAATGTCGCATAATGTAAAAATATTTTTTAATTTATTCGAATGCAATTCATTAAATATGTCGAAACAAGAAATATATGACTTAGACCACTTTCATAATTATTGGCACAAATATCCTACAAACCGTTAGAAATCTCGAATTTTTCACATTAGTTTCTCAAAAGCAAATACACCGTTTCTAAAACATCGATGACTTTTAATTATAAGTGTGCCATTATTCAACGAACAATATTTACACCTTTGAGCGATTTAACGCGAGAACTGTATATTCATGGTTCGTGTCACAACGAAAACAGGAAATATCGATGTTTGTACATTAAATAATTAGAACAGCCAATATGGCAGTATTTGAAAGGAACAATTAATAACGTAGTGATTATTTTTGCGTATCCTTTTTCCATTAAATAAATGAATAATTCTTTCGTGAGATATTGATTTACTTTGTTTCAACAAAGTATATTCTTTATTGTGAGTAGTAATTATGAAATCGATCAGTACAAAACATTATACTGCTCGATTGCAACGACCGTTAATGCAGTGATTATGAGAATTCACAAAATTAATTAACAAGTAGAAAAATTGTAGTCATCCTATTCATTCGTTTTTCGATGCAGAAACAATAACGTGCAAATGGAACAGTCGATAATTACTGTATTATACAATACTACAAATACTGGTGAAAAACTATTCCGACGCGATAATTTTCACCGGAGCGGCGCGGCGTCGCGGCGTCGCGTCAAGGCGGCGTCGCGGCATCGCGTTCTGCATCAAGCCAGGGAAAAAGCGACAGCAACTGCGACCGCAACGCGGATCCCAGCCAATGAGAGTTCTGCGGCTCGATGAAGTCCTACAAAAACGCGGAAAAATTACATTTAACGTTTAACAAATGCCATGATAAATGTCTCTGCGGGTTCGCACGAAGCAAACAGGCATTTGTTTTCCTCAATAACGCGTCGACGCTTTCGTCGCCTGACCGACATTCGTAAAACTCGCAAAATTAATGCTCGTTTACCAGATTGTTGGAAGCTATAGAGGATGTCCTGATTTGACGATTCCAAGTTCAGTGATTTTACGAAACGAAGGGTTTTTATAACGTAACGTAACGTAATAAAATCAATTAAACCGGTTTTTGCAAATGACGTTTATCCTTTTACACGCAATACGTGATCTATCGAGTCATTTTAAATATTTAAATCGTTCCTTGTTTAGCAATATAGAGAAACTATCACGGATTGGGGAAAGATTGCCAGTTTTTTAAATGAGCCCATAATTATGAAAGTGGTCTAAGTCATATATTTCTTGTTTAGAGATATTTAATGAATTGCATTTGAATAAATAAAAAAATATTTTTATATTATGCAACATTTTAATTTAGAATTTTATTAGTCTTGGTTAATGGAAACTTATTATGAATATGAAAAATCGTGTGAATTTCATACGAGAATGTTGTTTTTAAAGTTTGAATTGACTCAAATGTCGCATATCGGAGAATAAAAACATTATGTATAATATATAGACGCGATGTATGTGGCATACTCGTTTACATTAAAAACGATCACCGGGAGCAGAAAATCACTTAATTATAGCAGATCGAAAGTCTATATATTATTATTTGAAATGTTTATAACAAAGTTTTAAAATTTAATTTTTTTTTAAATACAGTCATTTAATTATATTTATGTGGAAACAAGTCTTTAGGAAAAATTAAACTACTTTATTACTAATTTGTAAAAGGTCCATTTACACATAAAGATTATGTCCTGGTATGTTATATGATCTTAAGAGTCTCATCGATATTTCATCGATTAACGTTAACAAAATAATTTCCTAGTGTTACACGTGTTTCATAAAATACGTAACATTACTTCACAAAACTTGTTCATATATTCGCAAATAACAAAGGTGTGTGATTATTTTCATTGAAACGTGTCACTTTAGAAACAGTTATGCTTACAAAAAAAAAAAATATATTTAACCACTGCAGCCAATAATTTTCTAGCATCGCAGAACGTCCGCGTGTAGGTAGGTACAATTGAATCAGATTCCATGATTAGCTCGACCTAAGACCGTTTATTCGCGAATATGATAGTACTAAAATTCAATAAGATCGTAAAAATTGTATACGTTTTTTAAAATGAAACTTTCAATCGATTCAATCCAATGTAGGTGCAAATGAAACGTGCTGAATTATTTTTATCCCGAATTTCGTTCATATTTAATCCCGTTATAACGAACGGCTTTTATCTATCTCCAAAATACATATTATAGATATGGAAATCTGGAGTATCCAAGCGTTCGAATGACTATCGAATTTCAAGTAGACTAAACATTATTTAATATAAATTTGAACTGCATGAGAATACTCAGATTCGAAATTTAAAACAAAATTTCAGTTATGTATATTTCGAATACGCATATTGAATTAGTAACAGATCCGTATACGATCATTTGGCGAAACTTATTTTACCATCCCCAATAATATTGTCTAATAATGTTGTTACAAATTGGAATGTAAAAATATAATTTTAAGCTTCATTTTGATACAATGCGTATATTGAAAAGCCTACTAATAGGCTTCTGGTCGGTAAAGTGTTAAGATTGGACCAAACGATTTTTTTGGGGATGTTATAAAAATTAGTTTAGTAGATAATGCGTGAAAAATTTGTTCAAAAAACTGTTATTGATTGCGATGATAAAAGCAAAGTTGCAGTTATAAATAAGTAAATATGCCATTCGTAAATTTAAATAAAAGCTACACAGTTTTATTGAAATCGGTTGACAAATAGGAGAGCTACGTGCATTGTAGGTCCTACGGTCCCCGTATCAGTGCCTATGTTATTACCGCGTACAACTTGTATTTTCTTATCGTTGCCCGTTTTTATCGCGAGCAAATAAAATCTTTCAACGAATGTGTTACAGCTTTAAAATTTCTGCCTGGTAGTGTTCATATTCGAACCACCGAATGTGCCACAACACTTTATTAGACGTTTTATCAACCGTGCACAGATTTTGCGCTTATGCTATCATTTTATTCCGTTTGCATACTACTAAAATGTATATTTGTACACCAATAATTTTGTCTATGTACAGCGGCTCGCGAAAGTATTCGAACACTCTTTAAATCTAAATAACTTTTTTAAGATTGGACCAAACATGTTGACTTTTCTCGAGCAATTAGATGATACCGATTAGATTTACTAAACGAAATGCGAAAGAAAAGAAACTTTTTACATATTTTCTATTTGAGCCACGTACTAAACATTTTTATTCACATGTACTACACAATGTAATACACAATACAGTTTCTGCTTGAACTTCACAAATTCTTACATCTTTCTACGCGTGTCGTTTTTTTCCTGCGTCAGTCGATTTCGATGAAATTTTCAGCACACGTACAATTAACACAAGCCTGCAAAACGCATATTTGAAATTTTCGTTACGAGTAATGATGAAAATGAGATAAAAATGTTTTAAAATATGTCTTACTTTTTCATGTAATTTCTACAATTGGAATGCTTTCGAAATTATTTTTGCATATCATTTAGTAAATCAATGCCTCTGGTTCCTCCAGAGAACTCGAGTCGTTTGGTTCCAATTTTAAAAAATTATTTAGATTTGAAGAGTGTCCGAATACGTTCGGGAGCCGCTGTAAACATTAGCGAGCAATAGCGAGTAAGTAAGTTGTACGCACAGGCATACCCAAAACTAATACTTGCATAAAAAATGTATTTTTAGCAGTTTTTACTGAAAATCTTTAAGAGACGAAAGTAAGATAAACTATCTTTTTGTCCCGAAGTGCAAAATCTTGTTACGTATAAATAAAACAATATTTACGAGGTCGCGGAAGGATCGATATCGCTGTTGTTGGCATCGTGCGAGAAACGGCCAGGGTCTGGTGCGGTGTTCTTCTAATTGTACCGACCGATGAAAGACGATTCCCGACATAAATCAAGTCGGCAAAAAGAAATTGGAATCGCATCAGGCGCCGGTTTGCTGGTTTTGTAAATCAGCGCGTAACTTAGAATCGAGTGGCAGCTCGGTTGACGGAGCGGTAGTAAAGAAGAACGGGAAGAGGGGGTTTAGACGGGACAAGGTGGGAGGTAGGTAAAAAGAAAACGAAGGCACACCTTGCTCAGAACCGCCCCCAAAGCGTCGAAGTGATAAATCCACCGGGCCGCCGTTCGCTGCTTTCGAGTTTTTAACTTCCGCAACTTTCTTATTTATGTGCGGCACGTACAGGAATAGATTTTGCCCGTTAAAGTTCCTGTGCCGTTGAAATAAACGAAAACTCGACGGATCGATCGCTAAGGTCGAATCGACGACACCTCTCCGCCCACTTCTTTTCCAAGGAAACTTCTTGGTCGGTTTTTGCCGAAGAATCATCCCGGTGCAGTTTCCAATTTTCTGTATTTTTTTTTTCTTTTCCCCATGCGTATGCGGTTTCGTGTCTCGCGTCGTATGCCGCTAATACTTTACATATCTTCCAGCGAAAATACGTAGGTGGATATAATACCGACACGACGGTGAATAAATTTATGAACAACTTTATGTAAACAATTCGAAGCGCGTTTGATATCGTTTACGCAGTTAACTCAAACGTTACCATTCGTTCCTTGAACGATCTAATTTACAGTACAATCGTTACAAAACCTGTCATAAACTTGGTTGTATTCTTTGGAAAAGCGGACAATTTTCCCGACGAAGCAGATTCGAGCGAAATTCGGTTTGATATACACATACTCCTAAATTTTAGAAACGATTCTCACCTTTCGCTTAATGTTTTGAACATTTAAGACTATTTTTTAAAATTGTCTTGAATACAAAGAATTGTAACATTTCGAGGATAAATGTATTTACCATCTCGGCCAAAAATCACGTTGATACGTTTAAATAAACGTGGAATTTGTAACGCACGATAATTTGACACGAAAAAATACAATTTCTGGCAGTTTTCTCGGCTTTAAGCGAGCCGACTCAAAGCACGCTTTGTTTACGACTCCCGAAGAACCGCGTTAAATCGACGTAATCGCGTTGCCCGCTCGAATTTGAATCGTCGCGTGGAACGAAAGGAGAGTTTTACGATACCGGGACCGTTAACTCTCGCGAAAATAACAAAATATAGCGTAACCTTAAAGCGTAACTGGAAGAACAAGATTTTACTCGGCTTTATCCAACAAATATCTTCGTATGCAAACCGCGGAGAGAATATAACCGAGTGGAGGGCGTGCGTATCGGTCGGGGGTTAACTCGGTTGAGTAGAACCGGAAGGTGGAGTCACGTAAGAGCGTTATTAAAAACGTGCTAGTAGGGTGGTAGTTTTCGAGGGCAATATGCGGTCGTTTGCTTCCGCGAGCCAACCTACCGACCACGTGGCCCAACACTTCCATTCTAAAAAAAAAGAATATATCTGACAAGAGATGGTTCGAAAACTTAGAGAAATACTAATATCGGTTCTCGTCTATTAATTTCCATCGCGTTCCCGTTTTTCGTTGATATCATTTTTAGGCCGAAACCACATATCCATACGGTTCGTTTTTAACGAAATTTCATCACGAAGTTATTTAAGAAATACACCTCCTAAGTATCCTTCTTATTTGTGGTCGTATGAAAAACTTCTGAGGATAGGATAGTATTTTAACCCTCTATGGACCGAATTTTTGTTTTTAATCCAAAAAAATTGGGGGAACGAAAAATCAGAAATAATAAACCTATATATGCAAATAAAAAAAAATTTTTCCATTTAAATAATTTTATTGCAATATATTCACTATGTGACTTTCAGGTAACAACGGCCTATAAAGTTTGCACTGCTGTGCATAAAAGCTTAAGCGTGAAATTCCATAAAACAATTTGCACTTGACGTTAAACATTTTATTTTTGAAATCTCTTTGTTGGATCACATTGCACTGTATAACTATTGGTATAGTCAACTATATTGCTTATAATTTCCTTGTCAAATAGTTTTCAAAAATAAGTCACAGGACAATGGGGTGCTTCGAGGCCATTACGGAAATCTCCTTTCCAAGGGCGATAACAACTATTATTATTCGTCTGGGATAGTGGTTGCCAAACAATTCTTTGTGGTCCTGCATCTTCCTCATCTGACGAGGATCGAGTACTAAATTCTTTGTCACTGTCAATGACATTTATCCGTCGTCGGAGAAATAGTATTACATCTTCATCGGACTCGGAATCTAATAAGGAATCATCGGATCTATTACCGCTAATGCATCTAATTCTAATTTCTCGAATAGAATTAGTTTAGCCGTTTTAGTAGCTTAGCCTTTCTAGAATACACTAGAAGTCACTATAATGTTTCAGAATATACAAAAACATACTAGAATAACCAAGAATAGAGTAATAACCGAATATACCAACATATGACATGAGATACCAGAATATACAACAATATGCTTGAATCTACCAGGAACTATAATAATATATTAAATGCACCAGGATATACAAGAATTGACTAATAGGTACTAGAACGCATCATAATATTCCAGAGTATACAAAAATGTGCTAGAATATCCCAGAATACACTGGAATAAACCATAATATACCAACATATGACATAACATAACAGAATGTACAAGATTACACTAGAATGCACCAGGATATACAATAATATTCTAAAATGCTCTACGATATACAAGAATTGACACGGATATTCAAGAATGCACCATATTCTTCCAGAGTATACAAAAATATGTTAGAATATACAAGATTATACTGGAATGCACCAAGACATACAATAATATTCTACAATGCACCAGAATATATAAAAGTTGACTCGGATGTTCAAGAATGCACCATACTATCCCAGAGTATACAAAAATATGCTAGAATATCCCAGAATACACTACAATAAACTATAATATACCAACATATGACATAACAACAGAATATGCAAGATTCTACAAGAATATACAAATTCTTAACCAGTAACAAATTGAAAATTGAAATGCAAACACATAGGTTGTTATTGATATACGAAGCTAGAGCTATTATGTGCACTATTTTTAATTTGGTAATCACTGACAAAAGCACAAATAATATCAATTGGATCAAATGGTTTTGCTTATTTTTACTGCAGACAATTTGCACAGCATTTATTTTGTTATTTCAGGTTGATGAGCCTAGCAACGGTCATATATATTAATATTGGTTGTCTTGGCAACGTTATAGGCAACGCATGAAAAAAGCTATAATTATTTGGTAAAATGTCGATAAATTAAAATGTGACCTGAAAGTTACACAGGCCCATAGAGGGTTAAGGTAATCTTCTTGTTCTTTCTACTAACCTATTGGTGGGTGCCGAGTGCCGAAACGCATCGCGATCGTATCATACAACGTCGTACGTTCCAAAGGTGCAAAATTCTTTTACAGAGTACAAAAGTGTCTATCATGCTTATAGTAACTTACTCCGCTTGACGGCGGATCCATTCATTTCAAAACTTCGGATCAACCTGTGCCAATTAACTTTTAATTTAATTAGAATGTTTCATTCTAGAAAGCTACATTCTATTGATGAAAAAGGAGGTGCTTATTAATTCCTATTGTATTTCCTTGTATCATTAAGAAAAGAGCGAATCTTTGGTAGATAAATGTTTAAAATACAAATTTGTGTGCCCACGTAGCGTATTGTGCGCGCCGTTGACGATATTCGATGGACAAAATTTTAACAATTTTAATCATTAAAATGGATTGAACATTTTTCAAAAAGATGTAAATTATACTTTCGACGTTTTTACCCAAATACTGTGGCGGCTCTACCTCCTACGCTCACCAACAGACGGGCAGACATCCGGGACTAAGATGTCTAAGACAGATTCTGCTGCGTCGCTTTAACGACGAGTCCTCTAGAAGATCCAGAACGAAACGTTTCCTTTCTTCCCCTGACCCCGTCCTACCACATACGCATTTCCAGTCATCGCCAAAGGCTCTTTTCAAAAAGCCTAAGGAACGTCTATTTAACTAAATAATTACCATAATTATCATAAATTTCACGATATAAAGTGATTTGAAACGTTTCTTGTGTTTCTGCCAAGTGAATTCAGTTATACTGCGAGATTGTTCGTACAAGTGTACTTTATGATTTTCCCCTATTTCTGTCAAATCTAATCCCACGTTCATTTCCAAGCAGTATAGTTCCTGTTTTTATATTTTTATTTGTACGACATAAAATCATAAACACATTCATTTTAAAAGGAGTAACCATTTTTGAGGGAGCAATGTTTGCACAGGCACACTAATTGGAGGCACACAAAATTTGGACGAGCAAATTCAGTAGGGGCATACTAGTATGTTCAAAGCGTTTGCAAAGCCATGCTAATTGGGACAAAACCCCTTGTCTTTATTTTAATTGTATTATCGCGAAGTATTAACATTTTCAACTTTAAAGAGATATTCCTGTAAGAATAAATAGTTTGAGACTCGATATGAATTTTGAACGGATGGAATTAAAATGAGATAATTCAGTAATTGATTCATGAATGCACAAATTAACTTAGCGGCACATTAATCGAGGCACGTATCGAAGACAGTACGGGAGTTGTACTAAATAATTGTCCAAAGTTCAATATAAAAATGCGTAAAATTCGAAAGGACATTTACGGGAGGCACGTCCGGTTAGGGGCGGGTCAAGAGGTAAGAGTAGTACCGACAGCCCTCCCCTTTTAGTACTTCTCGAGAAGCCTTGCCCCTCTAATTCAACCCTTAACCGCCAACCCCCAATCTCCAGCCGCCACTCGGTTATTACTGGTTGGTCTCCTGGGAAGACGTTATTATCCGTGCGGCTCCTTCGCAATGAGTTTCTCCTAGAAGCTGATTGACGGCGCGGAAAACTGCACCAGAGACCGTCTTACGCATCGACTTCCTCGCTCTCTTGGTACGGTATTATCTTATTAGCCTAGTGAAATCAATTTTGCCGTCCAAACACAATCTTTTTCGTTCCCGTGATATTATTTTTCTATCGTATTTCACCGTCGCTTTATGGCAAACAAACTTTTTACGATTAAATGTATATTATTTCAAAGGAACGGAAAACACGTTCATCAACACAGAACAGCAACTCGATTGTTACGCAGAATATAACATTCTGGTGTTGAGATCGATTTTCGAGGTTTAACGAATGTTAACCCTTTGCAGTCCGGGCCTTTTTCGCGCAGCGCACCAGCAACTCCAGACGTTTCGCAGTCGTTTTGACGCATTTCTTACCAGTGACTTAAAATCATTACACACACAAATTAATGTATAAAATTTTTATATTTTAACATTTTATATATCTCTACACCTTTACAAACACAATTTTTGAAATATTAGTGTCTATAATTTTTCTGTGTGTGATATTTCATGAAACAATTCCCAAGATGCATGCCCGGCTTGTCGGGGCAAGTATTACAATAATATGTGGTCTGATAACTTTTTCCGGGGTTATTTCTCTCAGAACAGACTTTGCAGTCCTCCCCAATTCCTGTTAGAATATTATGGAGCTTACCATTCAAACGGATATTTTCGGAATCCGAGGTTGAATTCGAGGCTCGATCTTGTGGCTGGCAAAAATCTCCAGTCAATTGGTGGACTAATGTTTTCAAATATTTCAAATGATTGACGAGTCAGTCAGCTACGAGAGTCATTTTACACTTCATAAGATTATACAGAAAGAGCGTAGGAACCCGCGTCGAAGAAACTAACCGTAAACAGTTACTACCGCGCATCCACTTACCGTAGCAAACCAAGTGGTGAGCGAGAGTCACCTCTGGAGTTGCGGCATCAAACCACATGGTGAGCGGGAGTCACCACTGGAGTGCAAAGGGTTAATATTCTTAGGAATTTAATCGATTTGTTGCGTGCACGTTTTCTATTACGTGTTATAGTCAAACCCGCACATCAAAGATTAAGAGTGGACTGTATTTCTGATGATAGCTGACCGGATTAATTTTTATTGATAACATAATGGACGAAAATGTATACCTGAACATTTTTAAAAATAATTTACGTAAAAGTGCTATAAAAATGAAGATTCAGAATACATTTAAGTATTATGAAGATAATGACCCCAAACATAAGGCACGTATTGTACAGGAATATTTGCTGTATAATTGTCCAAAATTATTACAACGGCCACCTCAGTCCCCAGATCTGAATCCTATAGTGAATTTATGGGATGAACGAGACCGACGAATTATAACAACTGCAATAACATCTAAAGGAACGTTAAAAGAACGACTGAAAGAGGAATGGAATAATATCTGTACAGAATATTTGAAAAAAATAATTTGCAATATGCCTAAACTATTAAAAGAAGTCATTCGTCAAGAAGGATATCCTACACGATATTGAATTACTTTTCGTTTGTAAAAATTAGTACAAAAACTATCAGTCTTTAAAAGTGTCCGAATATTTTTGTAACGTTAAACTCCGACATTGTTTTGTTTAAAATAGAATATTTAACAAAAGCTAGTAATTATATAAATAAAATTTATATTTTTATTAACTGGACATTATCTAGGAATGTAATTTAGAATTCATTTCTTTTTCCTGCATCGTGAACAAAATTACAATGCGATAAAGTGAAAATTTCATAGTGTCCGAATATTAAAGTTACTCACTGTAATAATTATTGTTTCTAAAAAGATTTCGCTACGCGACACGATTGTTTAAAGAACGATAAAATTTCTTGAAAATCGCTCGTCGAACGGAAAGTCATCGATCTAGTCGAGTTTAAACGAAACGAAACGAAACGAAATGAGGAGGAGTCACCAGTTATTTCTATGAATCACTGATTTATCGTATAACCAGTGTTAAGGAGAAGCTTCCTCGTCTTATCGGATTCTCGGCTTTCATAGTGTACGAAAAATTCGCGCGGAATATTCGTATAATGGATGAACCCTCGCATATTCGACCAAGAAGGAAGAATGCGATGGGTGTAGTATGCGACTGTATCTCTCGTGTTCCTTTCGCGTCTCATCGTTCCACACATGTCCCGCTGTTCCCTCCTTCTCTGCCCTTTTCTCGTTCCACGCGTCCACAGCCACCCCCAACCCCACACACTCGCCGCTGTCGACCCCCTAGAACTCGTAAAAGAGCTATTCGTTTGACTTACGTCGTTGCCCGTTTGTTATTACAGCACTCGTTACAGAGTCAATTCTGGCACTCGTATTCGCGTGTACCGCTCTTTATGGCCGTGTCTGCGAGCTAGAATGGTGGTACAGACCAGGGAAAGGGGCAGAGAAAAGACGGAGAAACCCGAGAACGAGCAAGGAACATGGATGGACGGACGGACGGACTACCTGCCTGCCTGCCTGACTCTGACCGACTCTGGCTGGCTGGCTGGTTGGTTGCTTGGCTGACTGGCTGACTGGTTGGTTGGTTGCTTGGCTGACTGGCTGACTGGTTGGTTGGTTGGTGTCGTGGAAGATGGTCGTTGGACGGTTCCGCCCGACGACGTCGCATCAATGTTAAAATTCTCCTATAAAAGGAGCCTTCGAGAGGTAAGTGTATTTGTCGAGTAGAGTCGGCTGTTCGCGTGACAAATTCCCGCCTATCCCGACGAAAAATTTAACTTGCGCCACTAGTTTACGATTAGAAGTGCATTTACGATGCGGCGAGCGTACCTGTTGAAGCGTTCACGAAGATTTCATGTAAACTGAAAACAAGTTTTCAGCGAAGTCATCTGCCTATCATAACGCGAACACGAGAAAGAAAAACGTGAAAGAGAAATTTACGTTTTACGGAAAAAATTTGAAAAAGTGTGAGCAATTCGATTCTACGTATGATACGTTTGTTTCTTGCATTCTGTAATACGCTCAAAGCATAGTTGTTATCAAATTCATAAGTTGGGGAAACGACGAGCAGAATCAGGGAACTTTCACAGCGAAAGTATGGAACGATCGGAATAAAGTGAAAGCGTATTTTTATTTATCGCACACTATCGCGCTATTCTCATCGGCGACGGTGATAAAATCGTAAATGTGCTGGTTGTCCTTGAAATTGAGACCAAAAGACACTCCTATGCGCAGGGAAAAGAACGTTGAAACGGTTGAAACTCGACAAACGACACGGAGGCATTTTCCGCGTGACATAATATCTATTATGCTGCAGTACAATGGACCAGATACGTCGCTTAATGTACCAACGAATGGCTATTGCTATTGTCACTGCGGGCAGAAAATAATTAGTTCATTGTCTCGATAAATTGCTCGTCGGCCGACACGCGTTTCGTATGTTAATTAATGAACGCGACAATGCCGGCATTCTACAAGTATCATCGACATTCTCATCCTTTCGGCACATTCGACCGAATTAAAGAAGGAAGAAACATTTTCTCTCGTTGGATTGGCTAACCAATTTGTAAAATGTACAATAATATAAATGTACAAGTTGTTATCGTTGCTCCTTAACAAAATCCCTACGTTTATACTGCATTTGGTAGGTATGTCACGAAATTTCTTGTTACGTTCTATGCGCTGTAATTCGACAGTTGAATTTCGCAGGGTTGTAAATTCCACTTACGCTTGATCGCGACAATATAGCGAGTCGTCGGCTCATGCGAAATTTATAGGTCCCGGTTCTCGGTATATGCAGCTTGGATGATATAACGATCGTTGCGTTAACCCGTACTTTATCGATCATTTCGTTTAGATTATGTGTCGTATTTAAAACTGAAAGACGAAACGTATCTTCTACACGAGCTAGACCGCTTTAATATGTAATAATATGCAAGTACAACACGACTCGATTGCTATCGCACATTTTTACCTGTGGGCGTAAAAGCTTCTAGTAAGAGTTATAGCTTTATCAAACAAATAAATATGACTCGTATATTAGAGAATGTACGACTGTTCGTTGTTCGTGTACAAAGTATTGGGTTGTTCGGAAAGTAATTTCGTTTTGTTTTGTGAAAATGAAAGACAATTTTCGTATAATGAACAAATATTTTATTAAATTATATATTGGCCATTCTGGTCCAATACCTTTTGCCATCTTTCTGGTAGTAGCATGATTCCACGCTCATAAAATTTTTGGTCTTTGCTGGCAAAAAACTGATCGAGGTGGTTTTTGACCTCCTCATTTGAAATGAAGGTTTTAACGTCTAAAAAATTTTGCAGTGACCGGAACAAATAATAATCCGTAGGTGCCAGATCAGGAGAATATGGTGGATGTGGCATTGTATCCCATTCAAGCTGTAAAAGCTTTTGACGAGTGACCAAACTTGTACGAGGTCTCGCATTATCTTGGTGGAACACTACACCTTTTCTGTTGATTAATTCTGGCCTTTTCTGTTGAAGTGCATCATTCAGTTTGTCCAGCTGATGACAGTAGACTTCCGAATTAATTGTTGTGTTATCCGGTAAAAGCTCAAAAAAAAACGATTCCTTTAAAATTCTACCAAACAGACAGCATCACCTTTTTCTGATGGATATTGGCTTTGGAAATGCTTTGAGCCGGTTCATCTTTTTTGCTCCATGATCTCTTGCGTTTGACATTGTTATATACAACCCATTTTTCGTCCCCACTAACGATGCGCTCCAAAACTGGATCATTGTCGTGACGCTTGAGAAGCTAATCACAGACGTCAACGCGACGACACAAATTTCTCTGTGTGAGAACATGGGGAACCCATATATCGAGCTTCGAGGTTAAACCCAGGCTTTTCAAGTGGTCATAAACAGTTGAATTTGATAAATTTAACCTCTCACCGATCTCACGTGTTGTTATTCGCCGGTTTGCATCAACTAATGCCTTGCTCGTGTCTTTATCAGCTTCAACCGGCCTTCCAAAACGTGGTGCATCTTCGACATCAAAATTGCCGGATCGAAATTTTGCAAACCAGTTCTGGCACTGGCGTATTGTCAACGCAACTTCTCCATACACATCGGTTAATTTCTTTCTGGCTTGAACAGCATTTTTACCTTCTCTATAGTACAAAAGTAAAATATGACGAAAATGCTGCTTATTGCTCTCCATATTTAAAAGGGCACCAACCAACAACTACTGCGTAGAATCAATTGGTCTTTTTCACACACAAGCCTTGCTATATCAGCTCTCAAAACATATAATGATTTTGTGGCTTAAGTGTGAAGTTGGGTGCAAGAAATACAATTAAATCCTCTGTCGGGAAAAAACGAAATTACTTTCCGAACAACCCAATAAATACGCGAATGTGCGATGCGTCGATTTACATTACGAAATTTCTAAATATCTCTGAAGAAAGAGTAAACGAGCGTAAATAATGGACCCTTCGAAAGGATAGAATCTAGAAATAAACATACCGTGAACAGAAGTTAAAAAGGAATACCTTGCAACCAAGAAAACGATTGCGAGCATGTAATCGAACTTACGTTAACGCGTTATGTTGTTCAACTTGTTTGTTGGAAGGTTTCAACGTTCTCTTATAGACGTTTCAACCTGAGACACCAAGGACCATCCGAAAAAGTTCGCCATCCGGAAAACAAGATCCCGAATAATCCACGAAGCCAGCGCGACGTACCAATACAACCAGAAATAACTTTCGGCCGCGTGCGCGAAAGTTCAAAGCTCGGCCGGGAGAGTTTTAATGGACCGTGCACCGTCGGCTGATTTTTCATCCTAATTTGCGGTGACAAAGTCCAGAAGTCCAGAAGCGGTTCCTTAGAATCCCGAACCAGGAGGCGAAAAGGAGAAAGAAAATCGAAAAGAAAGAAGCGAAGAAGAAGCTTAGTAAAGGGACGTAGCCGGTGAACGCGGGAGAGGACTGGAGAAACGAAAACGACACATCGACGGGACTCGGGAAGATAGTTTTCTTTTGTCGTGCTTGGCCACACACTCCAGACGGCCCTCACCGCCGGAAATAAATTACCACTCGAAATCTCCGAAAGCCTTTTACCCCGGTCCCAGCCGCCAACGCCCCCACCCTCTCCGTCGAGCCGCAATTCCATGTGGCTCGAGATCAAGAAGTCACGAGGAACAATTTTATTGTATCTTTAAGCCTTCGCGGGGAAAATGTGTCACCAGATGGACCGAGGAAACGTCTGACGAGGAACGGCGAAAGGAACCGTCCAGCAGCCGGAGAAAGTTCCACTGCCTCGAGATAAATAGAAATAGAAGCGGCGCGACGCCGCACCGGCAGAAGAACACCACCGTAGTTCTAATACGATCGGTCAACGCGGAACATGGTGCATGGAACCCGGTACGATGTGGAACACGTAGAATCTAGGATAAATGCGTCACACATGTATCGTATTTTGCATCATGCGCTACGTCAGACCAGAATACAAAAGGTAGAATGCAGATTATAGATTACCATCTGGCAGAAAAACGACTGCATGTCACGAACGTTGCAGTTATTTCTTTTCAGAATTGATACTTGCCCGACGATCGATCTGCTTTCTACGATTAACCGGAAGAAACGAAAAAACGTCTTACCACGTCGTATTATTCAAACTGATTACTACAAATCACGACACCAGACATCTATCCAACTATAGAAGCTGCATTAACACTAGATTTACCAGACCGGTCATTTTAACTGGTCGTGCAATTTCAATTAAAAATTCCTACTGCATGTAACATTTGCTTTCCGAAATGATGTTGTGACTTTTGTAGCTATAAGTAGAGAATACATTTTATGAACTTAATGTTACTTTCTATATATATATTCGTAACAAATATATTTTTTGTTATTGACAGTTATACCAGTACCAGTCAAAATGCCTGGTGCATGTTTCTATGAAGAAATTCTGTGATGAAATGACATTGGGGCAGCTATAACAATTGATGGGTACTGCAATGTTTTATCGGCACAGAAATATGATTTCAGGAGAATCATAAGGCTTCTTTGAGGCTTCAATATTTGTGGAATAACAAGTGGTGACCGCCATTTTTCTCCAGCACTATGAGTAGACGTGATTTTACTGAGATTCTGCGATAGATTCGTTTCGACAAAAGAAATCGGAGGAGTCAACGTTTGCAAACAGACAAATTCACTTTAGTCTCTGCAGTTTGGGACAAATTTATTGAAAACAGTCGAAATTGCTTCAAACCGGGAGCTTATATTACCGTGGATGAGCAACCCTTTCCAACGAAAGCCAGATGCAGATTTACCCAGTATATGTCAAACAAACCCCATAAATTTGTCATAAAATTTTGGCTGGCGTCTGATGTACAGACGAAATATGTGGTAAGTGGCTTTCCGTATTTAGGAAAAGAAGAGGCTCGAAATGCATCAACCCCCCTAAGCGAATTTGTCGTAATGAAACTTCTTGAATCGTATACCATGAAGGGTAGAACTGTAACAACCGATAATTTTTTTACAAGTATTCTTTTGGCGTTAAAATTAAGATCTGAAAATACTTCGTTGCTTGGAACAATACGCGCAAACAAGAGGAACTGCTGAAAACTTGCAAACTGAAAAAAGACAGCATGGTTTGTTTCTCAACGTTGTTGTACCAATCCAATGGATGTACACTTACCATTTACAAGAGCAAACCAAATAAAAAAGTACTTATACTAAGTACAAAACATAAACACGTCAAAATTGATAAAACTGCTAAGAAATTACCTGAAACTGTATCGTTTTATAATAGAACTAAATTTGGCGTCGATATCACCGATCAAATGGCACGAAAATATACCGTGAAATCAGATGGTGGCCACTTCAAGTCTTTTTCAATATTTTAGATTTAGCCGGAATAAATTGCTGGATATTGTACAAAAATACAACAGGAGAAAATATCTCACGGAAAGACTTTCTGTTTCGATTAGCAGAAGAATTTGCTTCAGAATATCAGACTTCAAGGCAAAAACTACACGAAGCTGATATACCAACTACAAGTGGCACGGTTCCTGTACGCAAATCGTGTCAAATAGGATATTGCAATAACAATAAGACTACAAATATTTGCAATACATGCAAAGAAAGTGTATGCGGAAAGTGTACACACAGCAAAATCTACATATGTAGAAATTGTGACCAATAAACTGTAAACAATTAAGCGTTTTGTTATTTGACAATGTCTATAAATCCATTTATCTATTACAAGTAATATTGTTCAACATTTTTCGTCATTTTTTAAGAGTGAATAAAGACTGGAAGCCTCAATAAGCACTTTTTCTTATGCACCAGTCATTCTGACTGGTTTTGGTAGAAATAGGTATACTTAAATAGCTGGTAAATCTAGTGTTAAAATACCAGACGACTCCATCAGGATGTGAAATAACGATGCATCGGTTATTTCGATAGGAAAACTTCGACGTGAACAAATTGTTCGTTTTTCTAAGGATTAACACAGTGTTGCAAAAAATGTAGATCTCGGCATTTTACTTGCACGCGACACAGAACCATGTGGCGAAAATAGTAGTGGTTCCGACGCGTTTGGCCCAACTAACGAAATTGCATGAAGAAAAGGGAAGGAAAGAAAAGAAAAGGAAAAAATAGGTAGAAACGGGAAAGTTGGAAGAAGGAACGTGGTAGGCGGGGAATAAAACTAGCATCGTACCGCGGCGGAAAGGGAGTTTAAGGCGCGCTTCCATTACTTCATTAGCCAGGCTGAAAGGTACAGGACAATGAGGCGCCCTCGTAGGTTGACACGACCGAGAGCCGCAGGGTATCTCAATCGTTTCGAATGCCAGAAGCGAAAATGAGACGAGAGTCGCCGTGTCGGCTGAGTCAAACCCTTCTGATCCACGAAAAACTATCGCACTCTTTCTTGTCGCTTCGATTTGCATCTGTTCCTTTCAACGAATTTATTGCCACGCGAAACCGTACACGATAATACGTTTACCATTAACGTTTCGTACTTCGGTAGAATTCATAGTAATTTCTAAACTTCTATTTACGCGTGTTTACGTATGCACGTGCAGAGTTCCTATTCATTCTTATCGAGCTGAAATTTGATATACACACTGCCTACGTGTCAAGTTACTTGTAGCCAGCGTTAGAAACGAATCGGAGCAACTAAATTTTTTTACGGTTTCAGGAGTTGAGGTAGTGACTTTCCACTTCAGTTTCCCAACTTCGGGAGTTGCCGGATTCCACCGATATCAACATTTTTCGTAATTCGATTCCGACCAACTTGAGAATTCGCATACACTCTGCCTACGCGTCTAGAAACGTGTAACCAAAATTAATTGTAACCAAAAATGTTCAGAATCGATTAGGTTTTCACCTAACGAAGCAAATACGGCCCTAAGCCGACGGCGAATCCGCTGCGAACCTCGTACATGTGCTATCGCACATTCCTCTGACTCATCCAACCAACATTCGTCTTCCATCCATTTCTGATGCACTTATTATCCGGTGATAGTCGGTTCGTGCCTGTCATCGAGAATTACTATGTCACGAGTGCAACGATTGTCAGACGTTGTTATCTCAACGATCTGTTATTATCGAGGAGCATGGTGCGCGGAATACAAAGTGGTCGAACGCAAACAAGGCTGGCGTTAAACGAAAAAGCTATAATTTAAGAATATAGAAAGCAATCGTGTCTGCGTTATTTTTTCATCCTTGTTCCTTTCCGCTGTACAAACTGTCTAGCACAAACGTGAACATGACTTTTGTTTGCTCGAACTTAAAAATATTTATCTTCGCACGGAGTAGAAAATTTCTTTACGATTAAAAACGCAAACATTTTAATCGGGTTTGAAGGCAGTGGAAACGTTTAATGTTATAAAGTCGAACGGAAATAAAAACTCAAAGCAGTTAAATATTAGACTGATGCATAAAAAATTGCTGCTTCACATACAGGAATTCGAACAAACGAATTTTTTGCCCACTATTCAGCACATTTACATAAAATAATTTCTTGTAGCTTGCAAGCAGAATTTCGATTAAAAATTTGTAAGAGTTAGTTGCACTTTTTCAACTTTTCGTGCTGTATCTGTATGCAGTAAAATCATAGTTTCATCTTTAAAAATTCAAAATTAGCAAGTCGGCAGGCATGTTTGCCTTGTAAATGAGAAACCTGTTCCTAATCGTTAATGCCGCATAAACCGATTGATTGTAACAACAGGATCGGTAATAAGATATCTCAAGGATAAAGTAATTAAGAGAGTAGGTTAACGTCGGTTTCTTTTCTTTGTTTTCGTATTAACATTCGCAATTGGTGATCACACAACGTATAATCAGACGACGGTTCGGTATTCCTGCGATTGATTTCACAAATAAACGATTTGGTCGATTGTTCGTTTAGCGAATGAAATTAAGTGTCCCTCGTATGACGTCGCACACCTCGCAATAATGATAAGCAAACAGAATTGCGTATACGAACTACATCCGACGCTCGATTTATTATTTATTCGCATATTAATAACCGTGACTGCGCGCACTTCGTCTACTTTTATTAAATTATTTTAATATCCGTGTAAACACGCACCGCGATATATCATCCAGTAATACTCTTATCGCGAGCCGTGAAGTAGGGAGAATTGGATAGAAGAGGAACATTTTTCACTTCCCGAATGATATACTGTCTCTGCCGCTAGGATACCCTTCTCCTCTTATGCAGATAGGAAGATCGCTCTTCGAATTTTACCAAATTAGAAAATCTGACATACTCCGGTCGGAAATAATTTAAATCTAATGATATAGCATCAGGGTCTTTCTTAAATTTAATATCGGTCAAAATTATTTTCGGGAATTAGAAGGGAAAATGATTAAAAGTAATGTAATCGTTTCGCCAGGTAGCAGACATTATGTATGCGTTTAAAATAAGATTCCATCTATTCGGATAATATTAATTTCGTGCAATAACACTATAATGCGTTCCAAAGTATTTTAAGACTTTATGAAATTCATTCGATTTTACTTCTCCATACATAAATATGTTTCTTCGATTATCAATCGTTTATCGTTTGTAGTTGAAGTTAGCTTTCATAAGAGTTTTACATTGCACGCATGTCGTTTTGGTTAAAATTGTAATTAGCATCGTAATTCAAAAATAAGAAATACGGTATAAGGTAACTTACATTTTATAAAATTATAAACGAAAACAATATTTTCTTTAAAAACCCTATCGACATGGTAACAACGATAATTAACATAAATTCGCAAGGACACCGCAAACTGTCGACAATTTAAATAACTGATAAGTAATTTATTGCAACGCTACGAAACAAATCTGACTCATTAGTATATTGTGAATTATACTACTACGAACAACAAATAACTTCAGTTGGTTACAGAAAGATAACAAAAGGAGATTATATACGAAATGTGAGTTAAAATAACGTCTTAGATGCCATTTTGGTCGATAACCTGCTACCATAAGTACAGGGTGCTGTTTGAACTCAATACAGTAAAATATCTTTCAAGGAAATTATGATACAAAAGAATGTTTCAACAAGAATGAAGAAAATTTTTAATACTCCAAAGGTCTCAAAAATACAGTCGTTTACATAAAATATCATGGTTTGTGAACGTGTGTGTTTTTATTTAGTTGCACACATGCATCTAATTCTAATTCCTCGAATAGAATTAGTTTAGCCATTTTAGTAGCTTAGCCTTTCTAGAATACACTAGAAGTCACCATAATGTTTCAGAATATACAAAACCATACTAGAATAACCAAGAATACAGTAGAATAAAGCCAAAATATGACATGAGATACCAGAATATACAACAATATGCTTGAATCTACCAGGAAATACAATAATATATTAAATGCACCAGGATATACAAGAATTGACTAATAGGTACTAGAATGCATCATAATATTCCAGAGTATACAAAAATGTGATAGAATATCCCAGAATACACTGGAATAAACCATAATATACCAACATATGACATAACATAACAGAATATACAAGATTATACTAGAATGCACCTGGATATACAATAATATTCTAAAATGCTCTAGGATGTACAAGAATTGACTCGGATATTCAAGAATGCACCATATTCTTCCAGAGTATACAAAAATATGCTAGAATATACAAGATTATACTGGAATGCACCAAGACATACAATAATATTCTACAATGCACCAGGATATATAAGAATTGACTCGGATGTTCAAGAATGCACCATACTATCCCAGAGTATACGAAAATATGCTAGAATATCCCAGAATACACTGGAATAAACCATAATATACCAACATATGACATAACATAACAGAATATACAAGATTCTACAAGAATATACAAATTCTTAACCAGTAACAAATTGAAAATTGAAATGCAAACAAATAGGTTGTTATTGATATACGAAGCCAGAGCTATTATGTGCACTATTTTTAGTTTGGTAATCACTGACAGAAGCACAAATAATATCAATTGGATCAAATGGTTTCGCTTATTTTTACTGCAGACAGTTTGCACAGCATTTATTTTGTTATTTCAGGTTGACGAGTCTATCAATGGTCATAAATATTAATATTGGTTCTCTTGGCAACGTTATAGAATTAAAATTTATGCGCCATCTCATGAAAAAAGCTATAATGATTTGGTAAAATGTCGATAAATTAAAATGTGATCAACTATAATCATGAAAACTGTTGGTCGACAATGTTTTACCTGAACAACTTATTTGGATAATTTTCTTTCGCTTTCGAGAATATTCGAAGAAATAGCATCCGAATCCGAAATAAGCGTAAAAGTTGAATCGCATCGTATTCGCGAACAGTTTCGCGAGGATAAATAACGGTGCACCTGTAGCAAACTCGTAAGCAGGAAATCGGTCGAAATAAGTTTCCCGTCGAATTAAAATAGCCGTGGAGCTTTCGATACCCTTATCCTGGGCGGGAACACAATCTCACGTTCGACGGTGAAACGAGGCGAAGTGGTAAAATCGTGCACGTTACGGTCCACCCTCAAAGAGAAAATCACGTGGGAGACATAATAGGAATGTAGGTACTAGCGAAAGCACTATCCAACGGAATTTTCAAACAACATAAGTTAGCCGGCAATATCTGGCCGGCACGTAGAGTGCCCAGAAAGAAAGTGCTGAATGCGATTCCGTCATTATTTTATTTCGGTCGACGGTATTGGAATATCTAGACGGCATCGGAACGCGCCAAACCACTCGTTCTTCCTATCGACCCCGAGAACAAATAGCACCTTTCGCACCCAGCCACTCTCAGCTCCATATTAACCTTAATTTCAGCTGGCCCCTGCAGAGAATCTAAACTGGCTACTGTGAACGATCGTTTCCAACGATAATTTCGACTCGCTGCAAGGAATTCTCGTTGCACGAGCTGGTAGCATTTGAAGGAAACTAGAGAGCTTTCTGCGAGTGAGCTCGAATATTCTTGGATGTAGAATGAAGCTATTTCGAGCTCTACATTGACTTTTCTAAGTGAGCATGCAGACGTGATACAAGGAAAGAATCGAATGTTTCAAGAAAATAATATTTAAAGTTCCCGAATAGCAACTACGCTAACGCTGCGAGTTATCGTAATATTAATTACAGATCACGGTTCTACGATGTGCACTTTAATTTGACCAACTGAAATATCTGAAAGTGACTACAAATGCGTAAATAATGTGATTACAAAAGTTTCTTGGTATTAACACAGAAGTAATTTGGTATTAGAGTAAAGTCGCGTTAAATGCTATCGCTCCAGGTGAGAAACGGTGTACGGTAAAGACGTTTTAACTAGTCGAATAACTACAGGTCAACTGCAACAGTATTACCCGCACTACCGCAAGCTGTATTCCTCGTAGAATCACTCGTGTCTATAGACGATAGGTACAACGTTTCGCAATCGACGCGATGATAACATTTACTTTCATGGAAGTTCGTAAAATAATTGCGGGTCGAGGGACCCGGATAATGCGTTTAAGGTCGCTCGTCTTCAGAAAACAACCCCATCGTGTTATTAATTCGCACCAGACCGTTCAATCGGATAGAACAATTCTCCGGTCCAGGAATTAAAAAATGCCAACACTTTGGTACAGGCTGAAGGATTATATTTCCTTTTCATTAATAGTCTGTTAAACACATGGAAGTTACATTTATCTTCGTATGACGATGGAAAATCTTTTACCAGTATTTTCATTAACGAATACTGTTCTATCTACTTGTAAAGACGTTGTAGCTTTATCTGCTGCGAACACAGAAAGCCAAACCACAATACCCATTCGGAAGTCTACATCTCTTCAACGAGTGGTTTTAATCGACGTTCCTGCCATACCTTTAGAATTTCGCAGGGCGAAGCAACTTCATTACCGTTACAATTTCATATAGTCGTAACAATTCTTAATTAAGTCGCAGCAACTCTAGCTCCTACGTTCACCGATAGATGGACAGATGGACAATTGGACGATTCACAGTGTCCGAGGCAGGGCTTGGTAGATAGCCTTACCGACGAATCCTTTAGAAGGCCCACAACGGAATGTTCTATTACCTTGCCTCCCTCTACCTAGTGCATTTTGCAGCGGCCGCCAAATTGGTGACCCCGACGACAAACGCAACGCAACACGACAACCGAAGGAGACGGCAACTACTTCAACCTACGGACCAACACCAGGAGGATGGGCGTCGTTCGCTAGTTGTCGAGAATTACGTAATCCCTTTTCTACCGTGGCCAACCGTCGATCTGCCGCAGACGCCGAACATTCAGAATGCACGAGATCCCGAATTTACGAAGACGCGAACACATCGGCGAAGTCGCGCAGGATAGGCCCCAAATGCGACTTACCTTACCGCCTTAACCCTTTGAGCGCTGAGTTGCTCGACGCTAAGCGTGCGCCATGGACTGCCCGCCCACTACGTACGAAAAAGCCTACCGTGGGCTGCGTACCTTTTACGAAAGAGCGCAAGTTGAGCAGACTGAATTTTCATTGCAAGGTATATTGATAGTAACTGAAATAAAATATGTGGTAACCTCAAAAGCCTTAATAACCATTTATTTCGGTTACGGTTTTGCAATCGCAAATAACGAATGACTTAATGCCAAATCTACACCATTTTGACAGAATATATTGTTTAACCCTTAACACTCCAATGGCTCCTCTGATACTAAAAATTGCCATACTATTATTCGAAACAACTATTACCCAACCATAATTGCACTTAATGAATCGTTAAAAATTGAACTGTTGTGGGTACAAATAACAGTAATAAATTTAATATGCAAGAAAGAAAATGAACCATGTACAATATAATTATTCTACGCAAAAGAAATGACTCGATTTTGGAATGAAAATTACTCAGAGTACAAAGGGTTAATAAATAATCTTCCTTTATAAAGTAAAAGACTTTCGTCTATGCATAAATATTCATATAGATAAAATGATTTAGAAAATGAGTTTCTAAGTTCAGTAACCACCGGTCTTGTTTTTATCAACGGATCGTGCGAGCTCATATTATTGTTATCATTAAAATGCAACATTTTTAGCAATGATTCGTATCTAACTCTGCTCATTAGTTTTGAAAAAATATCAGTTTTTCTAACTTTATCGGTAGACCAATATTCTCTTGTAGATGTTTTTTTCATTTTGGACATTAGCATAGTAATATCAATAAGTAAATATATTTCCGAAGGTGAAGTATCTGTCCAGGTACTTACGCGTGAATGAACTGCATGTATTTTAGTTTGCGCTAGATTTTTATGGAAATTATTTGTTTCTTCGCAGATACGAGTAAGTAATTCTTCCGAGAAAAATACCTTAAACGCACCGAAAGGAGTGGATATTTTCGATAAGTGTACCCTTATCCCTGAATTTGATTCATCAAAATTATATAATTTTGGTACAAAATTTTTCTTAGACCATGAAAAGTTTTCTTTAACATGAACTAATAATCGATTCTAAAGTTTGAACATTATTTCACGGTATTGTACCGAGTTTCTTCTACTGCGATGGTTTTGGTCGTGTCACACGTTTACATTATTATTGTACCGTTTCAACATATAATTAACCTCTTAGGCACTATGCGTCAGTATAGTGGCTTTCGCGGATACCATCTCTCTGAACGACGCACCATACTCAATTGTATTATTAATTATTAAAATAAATTGTGAAAGTCGACATCAGATCAGTCGATGTCATATCTTTAAAAAAAATTATAATTTTATGATCAAACACTTTATTCCAATGTACTCGTGTAGAGAACGGCATTATCCGTCACACATTGCAGTGTTGTATCATTTACACGTAATTCGCGTTGAACTTTGCCGAATTTGATTCATCAAAATTATATAATTTTGGTACAAAATTTTTCTTAGACCATGAACAGTTTTCTGCCGTATCATTAGATGTCGAATTAACATATTCCTGTAGACCTTCATCCTCTTCGGTTTCCGTAGCTACAAAAGAAGGTTTGATTATGTTTGTTCTAACATCCAACCTATTGCGCTGATATTTACTGCTTGTGTCACTGCTTATTTTTAATATCTTGGTCTTCTTATAGTGCTCCTCGGAATCCGAAGACGAATTCCACATCCGCTTTCTTTCAAATGTTTTAATTTCAACTGTTTCAATTTCATGTTCATAGCCCATGTCACTACCACTTTTACTAAACTATTCAAGATCGTTCTTAGACATTTTAGGGGTAATTAAAAATGAAGTTTTAAAAACCCAAATAACAAATTTCCAGAAAGTAGCAACACTTAACCTCAGAAGTCCTTGGTAGCGTTAATTAATGCACAATGAATGCATTCACAAATTTAATGGACAATACTGATAAACGATTGTACAAAAGTACATTTAAAAGCTTATGATCTTTTTATATCTATATAGGCTTACAAGCACCAGTCACATATATCTGTTCATAGATTTCTTTTTCCCAGATTGAATGGTTTTGTGAGAACCCACATATGCATTTACTAGTTTACTTTCACAAGTGACTTTGCGATTTTCCATTTGACGTTCATTCAAATTGTGTGGGACCCATTTACCGAGTTTGTTGATCTTTCCCATTGCTCGTAAACGTCTGCTGATTGTTTCTTGTGATACTTGTAATGCTTCTGCTAATTGCCGCTGAGTTTGAGTTGGGTCATCATCCAATAACTCCTGCAATTGCTCGTCTTCGCATTTTTGTGGTCTACCAGAGCGCTCACTGTCTTTCACATTGAAATCACCACTTTTAAATTGTCGAAACCATGTCTCACATGTTCTAATCGATGGAGCGTGTTCACCATATGTTTCTACCAACAAACGATGACTTTCGACAGCCTTTTTCTTTTGATGAAATAAGAAAAGCAATGCGTGCCGCAAATGTTCTTTTTCAGGCACAAAACTCGACATGATTACTGAACGATAAAACAAAGACGCCAGTTCTTGGCAGACTCAACTTATGTGTGTTTGTAGTTTTATGTTAGACGAACAAAATGGTATATGTGTCAAATTAATACGCCGCGTACTTTTCACTGGCGCCACCTCTTAGTCAAACCGGAAAGAACTTATGCATACACCTGGTATAGCCAAAAGTGAATGGTTATGCGAAAACACATATATGAGTTCATAGCCAAAATCGAATGATTATGCGAGAACGCATATATGGGTTCATAGCGCTTAAAGGGTTAACCATTGACGATCCCGCACTCCTATAGAGTCGATTCTCGCTCGCCTCGCGAAGTCTCCTTTCTGTAGCATTGAATTTACACGATCGTCATCTAGCGGGCCTTTATTGCGCGACACCCCATCGTTCTACCTGGATTCTGACGCGGATCATCGTGAAGCGGAACTCGTCTAGATATCGTTGATCACTCGCAGGGGGGTAATGCGACGGCTCTGCTTCTTACCCTCGCCAACGGATGAACAATTGGACGGTCTTTGTACATACAGTGAGTCACGAAAGTATTTGAACGCTCTCAAATGAAAAGTTTGATGCGTAAAAAATGCGAGTCACATCAACGATTACAAAATATATTTATTCGTGTAATAACATACGGGTAGCACGGTTATATATGTTAAATTGGAACAGTGTCTTCGGTAACGTTAATAATAGTTGTGAAATATTTGTTGCCAATATCGGCTAAATAGATGCCACAAAAGTATTCGAACGATTAAACGAGTAATTTATTGTTAACATAAAAGTATGGTTTTAATATTTTGTCGGTCCACCATGAGCACTTATTATGGCTTGCAAACGTCGTTGGTATGCTGTCAATAAAATGTTCAGTAATTTCTTTTTCTATATTATTCCAAACATCTAAAATTTTGGTTTTTAACCCTTCCTTGGAATTAATATTATATTTACTAAGTTGTCTGCCAATGTCTGCCCATAAGTGTTCAATCGGGTTGATATCCGGACTTTGTGGAGGTGTTTCTAAAATGTGGGGTACATTATAAATGATTCATTTAACAATATGTGCGGTTTGTTTTGGATCATTGCCTTGCTAAAAATGAAAATTACCAACTAGCCCTAATTCTTACGAACACTCGATGTGTTCACTTTCCCAGAAAAATACCATGTAATATCGAAGCAGCGTAGTTACGTAAGTTATTAAAATGTAATAATTTGCAGTAGATCAGAATACTCAATTATTTCGCGTCTTAAGGAGTCTAAGAGAGATTACTGCGTGTATAAAAATGTTTACGTATAAGTAGTTCTAATGACGAACATTTGTGATTCGCGAATTAACCGAAACTTGATAAATAAAGTTTAAAAGAACTGTGGGAATGTGATTCACTGGAATGGCACAATTTTTCATTTACGAGTTCGCGAATCGGAAAGCACAACAAATAGTTTTCAATAAGAAAGTTTCCTTGTAAGGGTGCAGGTGCGCAAAAGTTTCACAGCAAGAGTTTAAGGCACCGAGGGAATAAAACTTCCAGTGAGTTTTTAAAACAGTTCCGCGCTTCCTTGATGGTTAAAGACCGCGGCAATTCTTACTATGCCTTCCATTCCCGGTAATGTTCGTTCACAACCAAATAACGTCCGTTTGTTCTTCGCCAGACTACCGACAGTAGGCAGTAAATTTAAAATATTAAATGCCCGATTTCACCCATATTATTTTAAACTAGAAAACTACAGGTTGTCTCCAGATTATAAGTATCGTAAAATATTATCCATTCTAACTTATAATGGGTGTCCCAAAGTTAACGCAAGATTTGAATTTGCCGCCATTTTTGCAGTAAATTTTTGGCAACCATGAAAAAAGAACAATTTGACAGCTGAGAGTTTAGGGTTAGTAAAAATGGAGCGTTATACGATACAACAACGTGTTTTCATTATTGAACAATATTTCAATAATAATGAAAGTTTGGCGGCCGCAATTCGAAAATTTTATACAAAATATGGTCAAAATAGTGTTTTAACCTCGTCAACTGTGAAAAGATCATCATGGACCACTGAGTCCTGAATAGAAAACTGTCTACTGATTTTGAGCTGCTGTAACTTTGTGAAAAAGAATCTGAGAATGATGGAACTAGGCTCATTTAATAGGGTGAAGCATGTAGAAAGGTTAAGATACCTTGTTACAATTTATAGTAATTTTTCCCATTCATAGTCTGCAGGCTTTCCATCATCGACCACTGAGTCCTAAATAGAAAGCTGTCTACTGACTTTAGGCTGGTGCAACGTCGTGAAAAAGAATCAGAGAATGATGGAACTAGGCTCGTTTAATAGGGTGAAGCATGTAGAAAGGTTAAGATACCTTGTTACAATTTATAGTAATTTTTCCCATTCATCGATTGCAGTTTTTGCATCTTCGACCACTGAGTCCTGATTAAAAGGCTGTCTGCAACTTCCAGCAAAGCCGTGGAGGCCATTTGCCCGATGTGTTATTCCATAAATAACCCTATCCTATGTACTTTATGATTCGATGAAAGAATAACAATCTAAAGACTAAAAACTGTGTTTTCTGTTTAATTCAAAGCTTTCGTTAATTTTGGGACACCCTTTAGAATTGTTTCATCGGTTCGGAAAAAGAACGAAAAGAAAACTAAAAATTTTGAAACAGTTCGGATCTTTCCAGCAATTTAACAAGGATTTTGCACATCATAGAGGATTTTCAACGAACAGGTTATCTCGTTTGCGCGCTCAATTAAAGCTGCTTACGATTTTCAATTTCGGTAACGAGCCAGAGGTCGATGGAAAAATGAATTTCCCCGTCGACACTTCGATAGTTCGTAATAAACGTTTGGAAGGGCCCTCCGACAAAACGGGTTTACGTACCCTCCCCCTTTTGTCCTCGAATGTTCCATGCCACGAGTGTATTCCACGCGCGATCGTTACCTCTCGCAAAGTGGTAACGTTTTGTGTTTAAATTTTTCCCAATTACAACTGTCGCGCGTTTTCAAGTGTTCTCGACAGTATGCTGGAGTTTTAACGATCCGACATGGGAAATTGACTTCGTTATTATCATTGCGGTCTTTCCTACGCGACACGTGCCGCCTTACTCCACAGTTTAAACATCACACGAATGATTGCGTAAATCGTTAAACGAGTCGAGTTGTTCTTGCTTCCGTTCGTCTGGACAGAGATGCTGGTAACGGTAACGGTTTTCGGTAAATACCGTAAATATCGTTAAGATACCGATTAAAAGAATCGAACTCGAATGCAGTCGCGCCGAAAAGTACGTCGACACCGTTTAAAAACTAGCCACTTTTTTAACACTAAAACTACCAAACCTGTCAAAATCACTGGTCTCTACTTATTTTTTTTCGCAATTACTGAAGTTATAAAAATGTCTTCATTAATAATTTTACGGTGTACTTCTTTAATGAACCACATGTTACGATAAAAATTGAATGAAGTTTGAATGGACGCGGTCTTGTTATTATCGCAAAGCAATGCATATCGTTGGATTTATTGTTCGGTAGTTCTAGTGTTAAATTAGACCTAACGACATGAGTTTTTTTCTGAAAACGTTAACAAGATTAGTTTGCGAAAGGCAATGCATAAACAAGATTAATTAAAAATTGTAAAGTTTGAAGCTATGCCAAATTCAAGAGGCAAGCATCAACACTATTATTGTCAATGACGTATTGTATACCAACATCATTCCACGACCATCGCTTGTTATTGTCAACCAACGTCATTCCGTCGCCTTCCTATCAAACATTTGAAAACCTTCAGCAAATCTGTGATTTCACCCTTGACTCATCCTCAGCCTCTGTTCTTGCCGCGTCGTACTTGAACCTTTACCTGATTACGTAATTCCCAAAATTGTGGTCTCAACCTTACGATTTCAAAACCCCCAGCATTTAAGCTATGCATGTACTTTCTGTTTCCGCCGACATTCATTGTACGAGAATATAATAATAAGTTAACCCTTTGGCCTACGACTTATTTTACAATAACAGTGACAAGACATTCTTTGTCCTCCGCAGAACGACAAATTTGTAGTTATTGCGTGCCTAGCTATTCTCCAATGACCTTTTACGATCAACAATTAAATAAAATGATATTTCCATTTACAGAAAATTATCAAAATACATGTTTAGTAGATTCAGTACGAAATCTTGATCACGAGTCTGACTCGTTGTTGTAGGTCAAGAGGTTAAGAGTGTATCAGGTAATAATTGAGAGTATATCGTAAAGAGTGTCGATAACAGTATAACGGTTAAGAGTAGAAGTATAAGAAATTTTAAATTAAATTTGTTGCTTAGGTGTGCGAACGAACCGAATGCAAAATTGGGAAGCTGCTAGGACTATAAGCAGCGCGGACAAACCTGATGTGACATCAGGAAGCTGCAGAAAGTTGAAATTTCGTGAACGAACACAATGCGAAATTGGGAAGACTCTGGGAGCAACGCGTAGACGAACCCAACGCGAAACAGGGGATCCAGGAAGTTGTAGAACAGCATGGACTAACCCAATGCAAAATTGGGGAGCTCTTGGGAGTTAGATAACTCACGGACGAACCTGGTGTGAAATCAGGGAGCTGTAGGATGCGGATGATCCCAAGGCGAAATTGGGGAACCACTAGGATGGAAAAATCTCTGGTTGGAATATGTTATCGCGCAAATGAACCCGATGCGAAATTAGGAAATCCCTAGGATTGTTAGTAAGCCTCGTAACTCTGATAATGTAATTTAGATTAGGCTTTTGCTCGATAATTGAGGGTTTTACAGGGTATACGATCTACCGAATAACACAGTTATATGATATTTTGTCTATTCGAGTGTTACAATTGTAACATGTGTTTAGGATTGATTTTAATAGAAGTATACAATGAAATAATTACTACATACGATGCTCGGTGATAAGTCTAAGAGTAATTGAAAAGAATAGAACCTTACCCGACTAGCACAGTCTGCAAGGTTAATTTGATTGGAAAAGAAACTTTAGCTCGATCTCCCTCGAGTCGACTAACGAATGTGACGCAACGTCGCCCCGCGCGTGATTGTACAATTTCAAATGGAACAGGATGAAAAACATGAACGTAAACAGGATAAAAATGAGGATTGGCTTATGAAATCACGCAGGGTGACACTCCTAATTTTTTACTATTTTTAATGAATCCAGACTACAGCTCTGTCTTCGTACGAAGATTTAATCGCGGGTTACGTACTCGAAAGATGTTTGATAGAAAGTTGAAAAGAAAATAATCCCCGTACGTAACGATCTTGAAATTAGATTAGGGTTCTGAAATTCTATCGTATTTTACACAATTTGGATCAGTATTGAATATTACACACGATTATAAAGCGAACAATAAAAGTAACCAAACACAGTGCTCGCAGTGAAGAAATACTCGTTCGTATCTTCGCGCTGAGAAACAAGTTTCATTGATATTTACAATGTATGTATATTAAATTATAATAAAATTTGTTGTATTGTTTAAATATAGAACATAATATCATGAAAATTTGAGAATGATTCGCTTTGTAGTTATTGAGAAAAAAATTACTAAACATCACTATTTTTTAGGCGCTCTAAAGTGTATTCCCGCCTTAAACTGCACAACTGTTATTTATAATAGCATCTTTTCAATGCGAGCACTATGTTTACTTACTTTCGTCGCTCCCCGTAGGTTAAAACGAGTACTCGCATACTTCTGAAGAAGTTTTGTTTTCTTCCGAGCCTTCTTCAAAGAAGGTTTCTTTCTGCTGTTTTTGTAGAGTCCCATTAAAATTCCTGTCGGCGCGCGAACGTCTTTTTATCGTTGAATTGTTTGCCAGCAAAAAGTGTACGTCAGATGTCCGATTTTGCCCCGGATCTTTCTATAATCTGCGGTATAACGCTATCGGTACATCGTATTCCACTTCGTTAATTAATAAAATAAATAATCCCCGCAACCGAGCGGTATCTAAGAAATTGACTCCATCGCGTGTTCGAGAAATTACGTGTTTCTATCGACCGAGTTGTTCGGGTCTCATTGTGGTTGTTGCAGCGTATATTTTATTGTACTTTCACTTTACGCGTGTATATCGAATGTTAAGTCTCGCACGCGCGGCGAGGCAGAAGCATAGAAATCTATTACTGCATTCGCAGGTTGTACAACAGATGGTTCTTAAGAAACAAAGTGCAAGAAAATTGGACGTTTTTTTTTTTATTAATAACGATAGCCATACAGCAACCTGGTGCCACTGAAACGTTACCTGGGTGTCGTTAAACGGAGCAGCTGTGCGAACCGTTACCGCAGACTCAAGCTTATACCGTCGTTAACGATTGTTCGTTTGACATCGCGTAGACGAATCAACCTTGCAAACGCTTCCACCGTTTACAAGGTAAGTTCTGTCCGATTTATTTCTGCTCTTTTATTCCAGCTTGCGTGGAAGCATCGTGTAACGACGCGATAACAGTTCCGCGATAATTGTCCCATTGTATCTTCTCTTTCCACATTATTGGCACGCTGTTTTTCTATACGATTCCTGGACTTACCTGAAACAGAAAGATAACATTACGTTAACAGAATTGTACATTGAGTTTTATGTACGCGTGTGCAAAGGACAATCGCAATTCTTGTTACGATATTTTATTCAGCCTTATTTTTACGTTTAAAATTAAGAGAAGCACGCGGGGGAGGTTGAGAATAAATTGATATCAATACCGAAAGCGATTACGGATGATTTTACATTAGAAAAAAGAAAAATTCGTATTCGTTATGTATCCATTTTCCCACCACATTCTTAGATGTTCTTTCCATTAGCAGCGACGCATAAAATTTACTGACCGTTGCTATACTGGTTTAACACATTGAATGCTATGTAAGTCCCTGGGGACTGACGGTATCAAATTTACAAATTAATATGTTCTAGATAATTCATATAATATTAAGAAATATTCGCACTATTTCAATAGATTCGATTGAAACAGAAAAGCACAAATAGGCTAAGCGAGTCTTTTGTTTATGCACAGTTGCATTATTTCCGTTTAAAGGTAAATAAAATGTGACGCGAAAGCTAAGCAAAATAGCGCCGCACTCAACGCGTTAACTAGTGTTCCATCGACATGTGTTTGCGACGTATTACGTATCAAATTCAAAGTAATAGAGAGGTATTTACTTGAGAAGTAAAATATATTTTTTATTAATTCTATTTTAACATTAGAACTATCCAGTACTAAACTAGACTAATATGCTTTCTATAATAGCGACGAAGTTCCATTCATTCAAATTTCGTACAACTTTTATGTCAATATCTGCTTCGATGAAAAGTATATTTAAAAAATTTTCTCGTAGTATTCGATAACTGCGAGAGAAAAAGTCAGCAACGAGTGATTTTGACTCATTCCGATAGTTCTAGTGTTTATATTACCGGCGATACTTGCGTAAGCTACGCATATTTAAATTTCATCGTTCACTTGTCAACTTCTGACTCTATGTATATAGAGCGACAAGATGCTACGCAACGTTTGCTGGCTGCAAACGCATTTTGAAGAACCAAGACAGTAATTTTACAGATTCGAACACCGCTCTGCATTATCTGGGGCAATACTCTTTAGCAAGACGCGTACGTGTACGCGTATTACTTTTCAAACAGTGACAATGACAGATGAAGAAACGACGATCGGACGAATAGAATTTGTAGTTTGGCGCCGAACTACCGCTTGTTTCTTTTTACAGAACAATCTTTCATAACCCCTAAGGAACGGTTGAAGCGTTTTTGCAGTCAGTCGATAAATCTGACAGAAGTCTTTCGCGTTTCGAGTTCGACTTGAACGTTTCGAATGGCAATTCACCTATTGTAAGGAAGGTCCGCGTGGCACTCCCGTCGTACCTCTTCTCATCCTGCCTTTGAAATTAGAACGCGCAGTAACATTAATAACTCCGATTTCATCACGTGATTCGAAACGGAAAGATATTCTTAGAGTTGACCGACTTCTGGACCGTGAACTTTCCGGGAAAATAGAAACGCGAAAACGGCGGGCTTATGCGATGCCATAATGGTAATGATGCCAGGGCAAGGTACAAAGCTTCGCTGGAATAAAAAGTAACAAATTGAAAAACTTATTAAGTGTCTAAACGGTAACAGAGGAATGATTTTTCATCTGCCATGCAGGTGGTAATTTTCTACGAACGTAACATACATACACAACTTTCATACCCGTGGCAGATATTTTCTGAAAGTAATTTTAATACGTTGCTGCGCATAAAAGTCGCAACGCCAAGAGAATGCGTATAAAGAACCGAGGGCGAAATTGGTATTCGTGCTTACGGAGATAACGTATGCATATTTACTGGCTTCCGAGAGAAGTTCTAGCATCTTTGGATAGAATAAAAGAACCTTCTCGAATGAAACCTTTTTAATTGCCACATTCATTTGAATTGCGTTCAACAATTTCGCTGCGGCATTCGCTCAGAATTTACCTACTTCTACGGATAAAATCGATTGATTTATTTAGTACATAGTACGTTAACCCTCTATGAGCCCGTGTAACTTTCAGGTCACATTTTAATTTAGCGACATTTTACCAAATAATTATAGCTTTTTT
>CM052098.1:10787609-10816588 GCA_028453745.1 Agapostemon virescens
GAAAGCTGTGCACAGCAAGATAGTTTAGAGAAATCGATTCAGCCGGAGGAAGAATGTTTCGCAAATATTCAAGAATTTTTACGGGAAACTCGGTATTTCAGCTTTCAACGTTGAAATCTCACGCCGAAATCCAACAAACTGCATTCTCGGCTTTAACAATGGTTGGAAAAATACTGTGCGGACTCCGTTCGCTATTCGAGAGGTCTCGTTCCTTTCTTCTTTCACCTTTCTCCTGTCGCTTGTCGCGCCAGTGTTCCTCGCAGCACATTTTTCAAACGTTGCGCCTCGCTTCGCCGAAGTAGAATTTTGACAAGCTGAAGAGAATAAAGAAGATCTAAAGATCTGAAGATCTAAAAGATCCTCGCGAGAAAATCATCGGTTCGAAGATACCTCGGATGGGCCTGTAAACGAGAACCATGAAACAACCGAACGCGCGCGCGACCTTTGTCGTTGTCCCGAGCGAGTATCGGTCAGTTTGGATACCCTTGCCATATATGGGTTCAAAGGGTTAACACGTTGAATGCTATGTCAGTTCCTGGGGACTGGCGGTATCAAATTTACAAAATAATATGTTATAAATAATTCATATAATATTAAGAAGTATTCGCACTATTTCAATAGATTCGATTAAAACGGATACGCACAAATGGGCTAAACGAGTCTTTTTCTTATGCACAGTTGCACTATTTCCGTTTAAAGGTAAATAAAATGTGACGTGAAAGCTAAGCAAAATGGCTCCGCATTCAACGTGTTAAAGGAATAAGGTGTATCTACGATGAATTTGTCGACATCTCGCTACGATCCGCGTACGATTCCACGGCAGAAAGAAGTGGAATATTGCTTCTTCTTTTCCGACACGTTAAAAATATCCGAAGTAGATGAAAATTGAATGCTAATTAGAGGGTCGGCCGAGATACTTTCTTTGAAAGTTCCATCAGCGTATGAACCTGCAATTATCGATAAAATCCCCGCACACGAATAGAATCGATACGTCGAGTGCACCGCGACTCCCGTGAAACGAAAAGACGTTTAAATGCACTCCGGCGTACTCGAGTCACCGCAAACAGCGTCTTGAAAATTTGTGGTAATGCGCCGCCGCCCCACAGCCGGCTTAATGGAATCACGCCGCGTTCCTCCGTATGTTCCGTCGAGTTCACCGTCGGGAATTGCCGTTAAACTTTACTAGATTCGAGATGTTTTGCTGATGTAAACTTCGCGATACACTTCCAGCAGTGTTCGCTGGGTAATCGGATTTTCACTCGATGACCAGCCAGTTGAACCGTTGGAAACGTTACGTGTTCAGTGAAATTTTCACGGACCAAACAGAACCGAAAGGCACTAGCGCTCGACCAATTAATCAGTCGGCCCGCTCGTTGTTCGTAATACTATGAAAATCAAAATTGCAGAGGAGAGCCTAAGCTGACGGAACGTTAACAGCCTTTTAGATTGAAACTAGAAAATATTAAAAGTATTACTTCGAACTCTGCAGCGTTTCTTCTTAACGAGTATTACATTATTCACTTTCTATTTGGCAGCTTTATCCAGTTTGCGAATATTTAGAGAATTGTATATGTTTATAAGGAAGTACGAACAAAACCGAAGCGAAATGGTGCTTGGCTTGACCAAGTGTACTCCGCCAGGCATAATATCTTGCAAGAATCTTTAATATCGAATAGAATACGCGGAATTTGTGGTTAAAACGAAATAAAAGAGTCGTTGTAAAAATTAAATAGAAATCGCGACAGTTAATTATCGTTCGCTGACCGTACTGCGTTTGTTCGATGCGCGGGAAAAATCGATGTGAAATCGTCACGGTTGTTGTCGGACAAAGTTCTTAGATAGCATCCCAGATAGAAACGCGGGTGTAAACATATAAATATTTAACAATTTCCTACTAGCAGCAGCGAGACGTCGGTTCGCCCGCGTAATATAGTCGCTGTAGCTAATTGTCGCGTACTTAATTAGATCGATGGGACGATACCGTAGGGCACGTTTGCTGTGCGTCAATTGTCAACCGAAAGGTAAGATCTCGATGTAACTTCCTCGTTTCTTTTTTTTCAGTATGCTATCGTAGTAATGGAACATCGAATTTACTTCCGGAACGAGAATATTCGATACGATGATAAAAGTTATTGCACACGGATAGAAGCGGTTCGCTTTAAGTCGCTTTAGGAAGGTTTTCAGAATTGAAAAGTTACGCGATACGAAGCAATAGGAGTTATCGCTTTCCTTCCCCGATCACGCGTACACGCCGAAGCACGTAACTACGAAGCATCGCGTCGCCTTCCACTTCGCCCCTGTTCGTCGCGGTTCTGCCGCCCATGCGGCCATCCTTGGCTTCTGAAATTAGAAAACTTTTTATGTACGCCAATTTTTAACCACCGCGCCCTCTTCACCAGTAATTACTTTTTAAGCTTCTCTTTTGCATATTATCTGCGGCGTTTCCGGCCGCCGCCGCCGCCGCCGCGGCGGCTCGACGCAACGTAATTTCAAATTTGTATCGTTCTTGAAATCACCGCTATGCAATATTATACCGTCCATCCGACTGGACCGCGCCGGTTCATCAATACCGTTAACGGTCTTCTCTCTAATGTTCTTTGCCACTTTCTCTAGTCTGTTATCCCGATTATCAACGATCGGTATCGCTCGACTTTCTATTTGCTTGTACTTTGGGTTCCGTGAGTTCGTCTACCTTTAACATTTATTCCAGATTTGTCAGTTTTCGCTGGTAATTTCGTAGCTGCGAGGTCGTTTGGTTAACGTCGATATCAGCGCAAAGGGACGTTTCAGCGCTCTGCTGGCTCAAATTACAGGACTACCACTAAAATCGTGGTAGAACTTTTTGTGTACAGTGACTCTTACTAATATTCGGACATTGTGCTATTCAAAAAATTGTTGCTAGTTTCGATCGTTTGCAATAGTAAATTTGGAGTTATTGTTTTATAATATAACAGAACATTCATTGTAGTCTGTAATAATATAAATTTTATTCGTTTGTTGCACATACTTTTCTTAATATCAAACAGTGAACTAAATTATGTCGAAATGTATCGTCGCAAAAATATTCGGACGCTCGACAAACTATAACACTTAAACATGAAAATTATTAACATAAGCAATAATTAATATTTTGTTGGATAGCCTTTAGCTTTAATTACGCGTCGCAACCGCTTAGACATATTGTCTATAACTTTTTGTAAGTAACTTAGCGGTATACGTCTACATTCTTCGATTAATCGTTTTTTAAATTCTTCCTTCGATCTTATCGGTGTTGTTCGAATTTTCCTGTCCAAAGGATCCCATACATTTTCAATGGGATTCAAGTCTGGTGACTGTGGTGGTGGATGTAATACTTTTGGGCAATTATATAAAAGGTATTCTTGAACTATTCTGGCTTTATGTTTAGGATCATTATCTTCATAATATTTAAATGTGTCTTCTATATCCATTGTGATCGCACTTTTCTTAAGATTTTGTTTTAAAATATTTAGATACTTAAATTTATCTAAAATTTCTTCCATAAAAACCAGTTGTCCAACTCCTTTAGATGAAATATACCCCCACACCACAATACTTCCACCAACGTGCTTTATTGTTGGATTTAAATTTATTCGGTTAAGTTATTGATTTCGTTTACGCCATACTAATTTTCGTCCATCAGTGTTGAACAAATTAAATTTACTTTCATCAGCGAAAATTACATTATTCCACCATGTTTTTTCCTCATGAACATATTGTTTTGCAAAAGCTAATCTTTTTCTGCGATTCGCTTCGTTTATCACTTTGACTGCCATGTCACCCATATATGGATGACAGAAATATTTATCCATGTTTAAAAATAAATTTGTACACTAATATATTCGTTGCACTCAATTTAGTTCATATCTGGAGACTACAAGAAGTTCGAAGGATAACTATGTGTCAGATATTTTAAGTATTCAATTGTTGCTGCATTAAATAAATCACTTTGATTTCGTAGATTTTTTTAGGTTGTTCGTTGGGCAGTTAAAGTGTTATAGACGGTTTCTTACGCACTACTCTACCATTAAATCCATCTGTTTTCAACACCCGACGTATTGTATCTGGATGAACTTTCTTTCCTATCTCTTGAAATAATTCAGAACTTAATGTTGGAACACTCAAACCAGGGTTCACTTTTACTTTTTTCAAAATGATACGTTTCTCTCGGTCGTCAAGCTTCTGTGGTTGGCCTTTCTGAGGAATTGATTCAATTCGATTCTCTTCATTATATCTCCGTATAATATCAACTACGGTATTCTTACTTAATTTTAGAAGATTGCCCATTTCTCGATACGTTTTTCCTTTTTCTTTGTAAAAAGTTACTGATTGTCGTAGTTCAAATGAAGTATTTTTACGTTTTCGTCCCATATTTAGAATTTCTAACTGATTCTAACGGCTTTCGAACAGTAACTGATATGGTGAAGCATGTTCTTCATCTTACTCGACATTATATTCGTAAACAAACGGCAAAGGTGTGTCGTTGTTCGCAAGAAATGCGAGAATAAGTTATGTGTCCGAATATTTTTGCGACGGTAAATTTCGACATAATTTAGTTCACTGTTTGGTTATTAACCTCTTGGCCTACCAGTTATTTTATAATAACAGTGACTAGACTTTCTTTATCCTCTGCAGAACGACAAAAAGAAAAGACAAATTTGTAGTTACTGCATCCCTAGCTATTCTCCAATGACCGGATACAATCATCAGTTAAACAAAATGTTATTTCTGCTTAAAGAAAATTAAGGAAATACATCTTTATAAGATCCAATTCGAAATCTTGATCACGAGTCTGACTCGTTGTTGTAGGGCAAGGGGTTAAGAAAAGTATGTGCAACAAACAAATAAAATTTATGTTATTACAAACTACAATGAATGTTCTGTTATATTATAAAATAGTAATTCTAAATTAACTATTGCAAACGAACGAAAATAGCAACAATTTTCTGAATAGCACAATGTCCGAATATTAATAAGAGTCACTGTAACTCGGGTTCGAAAATTCAGCGAAAGCTCGTGTCATTCGGTAAAGGTCGGTTGATGCGTCTGGTCATGGCCTACCGATTCTACTCCTCGAAGATACCTGTTACGTAGAACTCGACGGATTTTTAAACGCGTTTTGGAACTTGGATTTAAAAACGTAACGTTAAGAAAGATACGTTATTCTCCCTTCTCAACTTGCTTTCGCATGTAAAATCAGCACTCGGTCGTTTCTAGCACGATCCTCGGAAACACCCCGTCCACACACGCGCGATACAATACATTGGCTCGTGTCAGTTCGCGATAAACTTGCGGCTCGCGGACGACCACACGCCACTCTCTTCTCCACTTTACCGTTCCTATGTAACGCAAGATACGTGCCCTTCCGGCATTTCCGGCCTTCTCTCTTCTCCGTTTCCACGGGTCCAGCACATTTTTTCCTGGATTTTTCCCGGAGCCCGTCCTCCATTGTTCGTTCGATTTCTTCGTAGCCTTTATTGATTTTTCTCGATGAATTTCGGTTGCTTCTTTGTTCCCACGCGAGGCATTTTTGTACCTCCAAAATTTTTCGTTTGTTCGCGTAAAAATACTCAGATTAAAGTCCGGCGGGCTTTGTGTGCCGGCCACTTTTTGTGGCAGTCTCGCGGGACGAAGAGGAGGAAAAGGCAGAGCAGCGTTTCATTCGTGATTACGTAATTATTCTTCGCGAGGCAGACGTTCCGCCCGGACGGTGAAACTGGTTTTTTTTTTTACCACGATCTTTTGCCGGTATTTTCACCAGGGAGCAGAAATACATCTTCTAATTTGCATAGTAAATTTGCCCACGACAGCGTAACCTTTCGAGGACTTCGACCAACGATGTAAGGACATCGTTTGCGAGCTGTTTCGCGTCCACGGTCTGCAACGGCCGAACGGAATATTTGTTCGTTTTCCTAAGAACAGACGTTGTTAAAGCGTACCTTTCCCGTTGAATTTTTAACGTATATCAGACTCAAGTACTACCACCATATTCCTTCTCATTATAGAAAAGTACCAACGAGTTCCTCGTATTCAATTTAATTATCTTGCTACCGTGAAGTTTTATTCAAGAAAAATACGTATGCACGCCCCTCCGCGAATAGTTTGTGTACTCTTCCGATGAATATCGATTGAGAAACAAATTTACAAATTTCTTTATCAATTTTTTGAATAGTCTGAAAAGTATGGAGAGATTTTTGTCTTCTTTTTAATTAAATGTTTCTTTTATTCAAAATTAATTTTATTCAAGTATATATTGGCCATTACTATCTATGACCTTTTGCCATTTTTGGGGTAGATCCATAATCCCATCGGAATAGAACTTCTGTGGTTTATCGGCTAAAAACTTGGCCAAGTGATTTTCACAGTTCTTTTTTTAATTCAACCTTTTATCATCAAGGTAGTTTTGCAGAAATCGTAGCAAACGATAAACTGATGGTACAAACTCTGGACTATAAGGTGGATGCATCAAAACTTTCCAGTCAAGCTCTCTCAATTTTTGTTTGAACAATGATTCGCAGAACCATAATATATCACAATATGCAAGAATGTACCAAAATACACATTAATTCACTAGTATGTACTAGAATACACAATAATATACCAGAATAAACAAGAATACACTAGAATGTACCAGAATATACTAGAATTCGCTACAATGTACTAGAATGTACAAGGATATACAAGAATATACTGGAATGGACATAATTATAGCATAATATACCATCATATACTAGATTGTACCAGAATATACAAGAATATACCAGAATATCCAGAATCCACTAGAATGTACTAGAATATACCAAAATATACTAGAATTTTCGTAGTAAAATTGCAAAACATAACAATTTTTCAGAAATGTCACTAATTTTCACACTAATATTACTTTTGACAAAATACAAAACTGCCTGCATAAAAATTGTAGACAAATGGCACCTCTCAAATGCCCGCCAGTATGACGCAATCTGATTAGTGTTGCGCGATATACGACACCAAAGAACATCTAGTGACAAAACTCTCTCAATACTTTTCCGACTATCCAATATTTCAATTTTAAATTCCATTTTTTAAATTTACAATAACTTTTCTAATTTATTCGTGTACTCTTGCAATAAATTGTAAAAGATAACAGAGCTATTCGCATTGCGAGCGAACTCTATCTCAAAGTAAATTTCTAAAACGTTACGAATGGTCTAATTTCATTGGAAAAATATTTAAAAACTTATTTTAAGTATCAACTTGTTAGAAAATAAGGTTCGTTCTGCACGATACTTTCGCTCGGCCCACTAAAAGGGTTAAGTTCCGTTGGCATGTTCGTCGTTGCGCAGACATCGAGTGCAGGTATTTGATCGAAGTTTTGTAATTTAAAGGAACGTTGTCAATATTAAGCGCACGTGTTCAAATTTAGCATCGCTAAATACAATAGTGGCTTAGCGGCTGTCCACTTTCGGAACAGATAACAGTTGGTAGACTACCAATGGCACCCGCACTCTTACTCCGTGCCGCAGTCGCAGCCGCTTTGCTCGTTGCTTGCTCGTCGCTTACTCGTCGCTTGTATGCACGTCGTCGAACCTATCTACACACAGGTGACAGAGTAGGAACTCGCGCGTGTACAAGTAATTACGTGTGAGCGAGAGGCGTTCCCAAGAGACAGTTATCTGATGACACTTATCGAGCGGGTACTGCACATAGACATATACAATGTTGTAATGCGGTACCTATTGATAAAAACTTCTCTGGTTTATGCAACGCTGCACCAGTTTTCGCATTTTTCTGACTAATGTCATTTTTCTGTTAAAAATTAAACATATTCGTTGGATTAGTCGATACATTTGATCGTACACAACCTAATAGTTATTTTGGCTATTTTCTGTTTCATACACTGATCAAGAACGATAATATCGTATATCGTATTGAATCGACGCAACGAAGCATGAACTAGACCCGACTGTAGGCGATTCGTTTCGAGAACAACCGTTTCCGTGTCATTTCGCGTCAACAACCACGAGCCAGCTATTACGAAACCGGAAACGGTCAGTTGCGACGGAACTCAACGCCGCCACTGATTTTTCATTGCTTCGTCGATTACCTTTTCCGACCGACACACGCTCACGGAATTGATTAATTTTACTCAACGTAGGAATATTAATTTGTTAGGTCAATCGACGCGTCGGATTGATTTTTCCTGGTATAAATTCAGGTTAGAATGTTGCGCTTATCTGTACGCTTTTCAAACCCTGAGCAACAAATATTATACGTTTTTACTTAGAATTAATTTAGATATACCGGGTATGGCCCAGGACGAAACCTTTATACATTCTTACTAAAATAAACCGTCGAAAAATATTACACGTTTTTACTTAGAATTAATTTAGATATATCGGGTATGGCTCAAGACGAAACCTTTATACATTTTTACTGAAATAAACCGGCACTCCGCGAAGTCACAGTTGACGCTGATTGGCACGCTAACCGTACCACGATATTGCACACTAATAAATAATAATATGATAATAATAAATACTGCACATTTCCTGCACCCAAAAATACTCTAATTCAACCGTCAAATTCGCTCTGTAACCAATCGCCGTCATTCTGTGAATAATCGTCGAGACACTCTGCAACTGAGCGTCCGCGATATTTTATACCACGAAACTTTGCCGCTTCAACAATAAAATAAAGCTATCGTTACGACACCAACGTTTCAGTTAATTTTACGCACATTCAAGTAATCCACGGTGATCGCGTTCGCGAACTTGACGCAACAACGCTTCTGGCCGGTATCGTCACGGTGATCATCGTTAACTATAATTACAGCGAAACGAACGAGTCAAATTTCATAACGTAGCTTGATTAGTCTGTCATAATATTTTAGCACTGTGTGCGCGAATCCGCGACGAGTTCGAGAAGACTCTGAAGGATTGCCAGTCAGTCGCACACACTGGTAGAGAAAATTTACACGCATTCTCGCTATCCGCTGAATAGGCTAGTTACAACTTTGGTCTGTAGCATCGCGTGGTGCAAAAAGATGACGATAAGCGTCGGAATAAGCGTGCGAGCGAGTGCACGAGCGAGGGTCAAGGTGGAAATTAGGCGAAGCTGAAGCTTTTACTCCGTTTGCCCCTGTGCAGTTCCGAGTTTCTTCTCGTGAAATGCATAAGAATCCCTGTGTCGTGTTCAAAACGTTTCAGAATACACAAAAACATACTAGAATAACCAAGAATATAGTAGAATAAAGCCGAATGTACCAACATATGACATGAGATACCAGATATATCAACAATATGCTTGAATCTACCAGGAAATACAATAATATATTAAATGCACCAGGATATACAAGAATTGACTAATAGGTACTAGAATGCATCATAATATTCCAGAGTATACAAAAATGTGCTAGAATATCCCAGAATACACTGGAATAAACCATAATATACCAACATATGACATAACATAACAGAATATACAAGATTATACTAGAATGCACCAGGATATACAATAATATTCTAAAATGCTCTAGGATGTACAAGAATTGACTCGGATATTCAAGAATGCACCATATTCTACCAGAGTATACAAAAATATGCTAGAATATACAAGATTATACTAGAATGCACCAAGATATACAATAATATTCTACAATGCACCAGGATATATAAGAATTGACTCGGATGTTCAAGAATGCACCATACTATCCCAGAGTATACAAAAATATACTAGAATATCCCAGAATACACTACAATAAACCATAATATACCAACATATGACATAACAACAGAATATACAAGATTCTACAAGAATATACAGATTCTTAACCATTAACAAATTGAAAATTGAAATACAAACAAATAGGTTGTTATTGATATACGAAGCCAGAGCTATTATGTGCACTATTTTTAGTTTGGTCATCACTGACAAAAGCACAAATAATATCAATTGGATCAAATGGTTTCGCTTATTTTTACTGCAGACAGTTTGAACAGCATTTATTTTGTTATTTCAGGTTGACGAGTCTAGCAATGGTCATAAATATTAATATTGGTTCTCTTGGCAACGTTATAGAATTAAGATTTATGCGCCATGTCATGAAAAAAGCTATAATTATTAGGTAAAATGTCGATAAATTAAAATGTGACTTGAAAGTTATACAGGCCCATAGAGGGTTAATGTGATACGGAGCTATCTGCTTTCGTATTTGACTCAACATTTAATTGCAAAGTCTAGTGGCAAATTTTTGTATTGCGTTATTACTATTGACTGATCAGTTAAATTGTAGTTAGGTTTGGATTACTTTCTAATGTGAGGATGTAAAGGGATAGCTGGAGCGCTTGCCTACGCATTTTATAAAAATGTATCATATAATTAACCCTTAGCGCTACAATGGCGCCTGTGAGGCGACGCTAAAAATTGCCGTACTATTATTTCAAATAAATATTGCACTAACATGTTTGCATTTAAGAAATCGATAAAAATAGAAGTGTTATACGTACGAATAATACTAATAAATTTGATATGCACGAAAGGAAATTAACCATGTGCAATGCAACTATTTTGTTGTTTTGGCAACGTTACAGAATTAAGATTTATGCGCCATCTCATGAAAAAGGTATAATTATTAGGTAAAATGTCGCTAAATTAAAATATGACCTGAAAGTTACACGGGTCCATAGAGGGTTAAATCGTGTTTCGAAGAAATCTACCGTGCGAATTTAAACCGTAATGCACGGATAAGTACGCTAACTCGGGGCTTTAGACATAGTGACCATTCTCCAGTTTGCTCGCTTTTGAATCGCATGAAAGATGCGATCCGAGTGAAATACGTTAAACGTGAATAAATGGCGTATAGAAAGTTTATTCAGGGAAGATAGCCTCGGCAATCTTGTGAATGCTAAGAAGCGGTAGAAATACAAAATTAGTTAACTCTGCAAACAACGCGGCAATTAACGGTGCTTCGACGTGGCTGTTTTGAATGCGGCGAAAAGGGTTTTCGACCATCTTTCTTTCATTTTTCTTTTTACATGAAAATAACAAAAGTGTATAGAAACGGACGAGTTTGCGGTAGCAGTAGAGCGAGCAGAGTACCAGACGAAGAGAGGACGAGCTACAAATTGTGCCGATATCTCTAATAACCGTGACAAGGTTCCAGCAACGTTTCAGCTACCGTGTACGATGGCTGCGCAGCTTTGCAAAGCCACTTTAAGGACGATATCGGAGGACAGGGGAGTCCATTACGAAGAAGTTGTGGTTTACATTGCCTCATCAGGAAGTCGTTAACCTAGCCCACCGACACCTTCTGCCCTCCACATTCACCCGCCCCTCCGATGTCGCTCACCCTTGCACCCTTTAGTTATTCTCCGAGAGTAAGAACTTCTCTTCACGGGCCTGATAGAGACCATCCAGTAACGTATTCGGTGGAACAGCCTCCATAAACCGGCGGAGGAACTTTTAAGAGACCTCGGATAACTTCTATTTTTTGGGGGATCCAGTTTTCCAGCTATCCCTAAATTTCTCTCGGCTTAATCTTCTGCGAGTTATCCAATTTATCTAAGAGATTGCGAATCCTCTGAGAAATCCAGTTCTTTCCTTTGAATTGCGCTAAGGAAACTTGGAATGCAGCCGCGTATCGTTAGACCGGGATACAAACTGCTTTCGATAAACTTAAAATTTCGTTCCAATTACGCGCGAAGCGATCGACGAAAAGAACCAATTTTAATATTAACCGAGTCGAATAAATTATTTTTTCGTTAATTAGAAATGTGACTTTTTAACTTATTAATCCGGATGTACATTTGTATGACAGCAAGTTTCAAAACTTTAAACAACGTTCGTTCGAAATATGTAATACCATTTTGATTCCTTCATCGAAGGATGATACAAGTAAGGTAACAAAAATAAACAATCACAGATGCTGGAATTTTGAATTCACTGTCGTTACAGGAATACTTTGGACAAATCTATCGCGAAGTCTCGAATATTAGCAACCAATGTACAGAATTTGGCGGATCTGCAAAGCTTTCAACATCCGCAAAGTTAGTTCATATTCTCTTGATATTCAATTGGAAACATAGTCGGCATTCTGTTTAAATGCCGTCGGACCACATGGATGGATACATCGAACGAAACGGGATGAAACTTTCGGCAAAGTGAGCGCTATTGAAAGAAAACTTTCTAGCTTTGATCAGCTACGGTTAAACCGACTGCGCTTCTGAATGAACCGCTGCAAGTAATTTAATGCGTTTATTGTAAATGATTTCGGTTAAATCTTCTTCCGTCTTGCTTCTTTGTTCCTTTGACAAACGCTTTTATCGATTATAAGTTTAAAGAATAGACTGTACTTTATAACTCAAGCGTCCCATCCAATCGAATAAGTCTCGATAATTAAATTACTGTACAAATAGCGACATTGGTAAATTAAATTTGAACTATAAATAGAAATTCTTTTCTGCAAATGCTTCCTTCATCAACAATCGGTGTTTATGTAATTGTTTCATTTTGTCCATCGAAGAACTATTTGGGCATTATTTCGACAAAATAAAACGAAAATATCAATCTTTCTCAAAATCTAATTAAAATCTGTTTAGAGGAAATATTTGTCCATCAAAATAAATTAGAGAAGCTAAACAGTATGTAAGACATAATGCCAGCATAACTTATTAAATTTTTACAAAACCGTACTGCGTAATTCATTCGGTTCAAATATTCCGATTAAAAATGTGGAATTTTTAAGAACTCGAATTTTGACAATTTAGAGGTTCCAATAGTGTTCGGAAGAACCGTATGACCAAGATATTCGCGATGTGGCCATACTGGGAAAGCTTCGCGACGAAATCAACTGCAGGTAGGCCTCTTGGGGATTCGCAGCAAAGAAAACCAAATTCTCTCCAAGTTTTATCGATGCAAATATTCTTTTTGATTTAGATGTCGGCGAAACACATCACGTCAGACTTGTTGGGTTCGCGTACGGGAAACAACTGCCCCTGAGCGTGCCGGTGCCCATGGGAGCACGCTTCGCAGATAACTGAATTCCAAACTCGTGTCTCCGACTTTCATATTTTTCCTGGCTATCGCGAGCTACCAGAGAAATATCCGTCTTGACTATGCCATGAAAGATAAAGAACAAACAACCACCGAATGACATACAGTTCCTTGTTAATTTCAATTTCACGGAAATATTACTCGATTATAAATACAATATTTGATTTAACGATGGACGCGCGTCAGCATGGCAAATAGATTTTTTGCCTGTCTGTGCTTACACGCTCTACGAGACACCGAATGTTAAATATATTCTATTATCGAGATGCACCTTGGGCTTTAGGGACATTGCGTGACTCAGAATTTTGTAAACCGTGCATCGTGAAACTCGACGAAATACGGTATTCCTTCCGTACCGTAAGCTTTAGCAAATTTAGTTTAGTCCTATAGCTTCGCATTTTTATCCCCACCTTATCGTGTTATGACGCATAAGCAATGCGAAAACCTTTAAGAAAGAAAAATAGCGACGGTGAAGAAAGACAGATTCAAGGTAAACGAGCCTTTATCCGTAGTATATGTATACAACGCATGTATGTATGTACGTACAGTGACTCTTATTAATATTCGGACATTGTGCTATTCATAAAATTGTTGCTAGTTTCGATCGTTTGCAATAGTAAATTTGGAGTTATTGTTTTATAATATAACAGAACATTCATTGTAGTTTGTAATAACATCAATTTTATTTGTTTATTGCACATACTTTTGTGGCGGCTCTACCTCCTACTCTCGCCGGTAGAGGGACAGTACGACGAGACTTTCTCGTTAGTTCCTGATCCACCTCCAGTTCAGATCCACCGTCCTTAACCGGTTTCCACGCTCCCCCGAAACGCTCCCCCTTCCTTTCTTTCCTTTTCTTTCTCGCTCCACCACACCAGCAGCAGCCGCCACACTTTTCTTAATACCAAACAGTGAACTAAATTATGTTGAAATTTATCGTCGCAAAAATATTCGAAAACATAACTTATTCTCGCATTTCTTGCGAATAACGACACGCCTTTGCCGTTTCTTTACAAACATAATGTCGAGCAAGATGAAGAACACGCTTCACGATATCAGTTACTGTTCGAAAGCCGTTAGGATCAGTTAGAAATTCTAAGTATGGGACGAAAAAATAAAAATACTTCATTTGACGTACGACAGTCATTAAATTTTTACAGAGAAAAAGGAAAAACGTATCGAGAAATGGGCAATCTTCTAAAATTAAGTAAGAATACCGTAGTTGATATTATACAGAGATATAATGAAGAGAATCGAATTGAATCAATTCCTCAGAAAGGCCAACCACAGAAGCTTGACGACCGAGAGAAACGTATCATTTTGAGAAAAATAAAAGTGAACCCTGGTTTGAGTGTTCCAACATTAAGTTCTGAATTATTTCAAGAGATAGGAAAGAAAGTTCATCCAGATATAATACGTCGGGTGTTGAAAACAGATGGATTTAATGGTAGAGTAGTGCGTAAGAAACCGTCTATAACACTTTAACTGCCCAACGAACAGCCTAAACAATTCTACGAAATCAAAATGATTTATTTAATGCAGCAACAATTGAATACTTAAAATATCTGACACATAGTTATCCTTCGAACTTCTTGTAGTCTCCAGATATGAACTAAATTGAGTGCAACGAATATATTAGTGTACAAATTTATTTTTGAACATGGACAAATATTTCTGTCATCCATATATGGGTGACATGGCAGTCAAAGTGATAAACGAAGCGAATCGCAGAAAAAGATTAGCTTTTGCAAAACAATATGTTCATGAGGAAAAAACATAGTGGAATAATGTAATTTACGTTGATGAAAGTAAATTTAATCTGTTTAACACTGACGGACGAAAATTAGTATGGCGTCAACGAAATAAAGAACTTAACCGAATAAATTTAAATCCAACAATAAAGCACGGTGGTGGAAGTATTATGGTGTGGGGGTATATTTCATCTAAAGGAGTTGGACAACTGGTTTTTATGGAAGAAATTTTAGATAAATTTAAGTATCTAAATATTTTAAAACAAAATCTTAAGAAAAGTGCGATCACAATGGATATAGAAGACACATTTAAATATTATGAAGATAATGATCCTAAACATAAAGCCAGAATAGTTCAAGAATACCTTTTATATAATTGCCCAAAAGTATTACATCCACCACCACAGTCACCAGACTTGAATCCCATTGAAAATGTATGGGATCCTTTGGACAGGAAAATTCGAACAACACCGATAAGATCGAAGGAAGAATTTAAAAAACGATTAATTGAAGAATATAGACGTATACCCCTAAGTTACTTACAAAAAGTTATAGACAATATGTCTAAGCGGTTGCGACGCGTAATTAAAGCTAAAGGCTATCCAACAAAATATTAATTATTGCTTATGTTAATAATTTTCATGTTTAAGTGTTATAGTTTGTCGAGCGTCCGAATATTTTTGCGACGATACATTTCGACATAATTTAGTTCACTGTTTGATATTAAGAAAAGTATGTGCAACAAACGAATAAAATTTATATTATTACAGACTACAATGAATGTTCTGTTATATTATAAAACAATAACTCCAAATTTACTATTGCAAACGATCGAAACTAGCAACAATTTTTTGAATAGCACAATGTCCGAATATTAGTAAGAGTCACTGTACACAAAAAGTTCTACCACGATTTTAGTGGTAGTCCTGTAATTTGAGCCAGCAGAGCGCTGAAACGTCCCTTTGCGCTGATATCGACGTTAACCAAACGACCTCGCAGCTACGAAATTACCAGCGAAAACTCACAAATCTGGAATAAATGTTAAAGGTAGACGAACTCACGGAACCCAAAGTACAAGCAAATAGAAAGTCGAGCGATACCGATCGTTGATAATCGGGATAACAGACTAGAGAAAGTGGCAAAGAACATTAGAGAGAAGACCGTTAACGGTATTGATGAACCGGCGCGGTCCAGTCGGATGGACGGTATAATATTGCATAGCGGTGATTTCAAGAACGATACAAATTTGAAATTACGTTGCGTCGAGCCGCCGCGGCGGCGGCGGCGGCGGCCGGAAACGCCGCAGATAATATGCAAAAGAGAAGCTTAAAAAGTAATTACTGGTGAAGAGGGCGCGGTGGTTAAAAATTGGCGTACATAAAAAGTTTTCTAATTTCAGAAGCCAAGGATGGCCGCATGGGCGGCAGAACCGCGACGAACAGGGGCGAAGTGGAAGGCGACGCGATGCTTCGTAGTTACGTGCTTCGGCGTGTACGCGTGATCGGGGAAGGAAAGCGATAACTCCTATTGCTTCGTATCGCGTAACTTTTCAATTCTGAAAACCTTCCTAAAGCGACTTAAAGCGAACCGCTTCTATCCGTGTGCAATAACTTTTATCATCGTATCGAATATTCTCGTTCCGGAAGTAAATTCGATGTTCCATTACTACGATAGCATACTGAAAAAAAAGAAACGAGGAAGTTACATCGAGATCTTACCTTTCGGTTGACAATTGACGCACAGCAAACGTGCCCTACGGTATCGTCCCATCGATCTAATTAAGTACGCGACAATTAGCTACAGCGACTATATTACGCGGGCGAACCGACGTCTCGCTGCTGCTAGTAGGAAATTGTTAAATATTTATATGTTTACACCCGCGTTTCTATCTGGGATGCTATCTAAGAACTTTGTCCGACAACAACCGTGACGATTTCACATCGATTTTTCCCGCGCATCGAACAAACGCAGTACGGTCAGCGAACGATAATTAACTGTCGCGATTTCTATTTAATTTTTACAACGACTCTTTTATTTCGTTTTAACGACAAATTCCGCGTATTCTATTCGATATTAAAGATTCTTGCGAGATATTATGCCTGGCGGAGTACACTTGGTCAAGCCAAGCACCATTTCGCTTCGGTTTTGTTCGTACTTCCTTATAAACATATACAATTCTCTAAATATTCGCAAACTGGATAAAGCTGCCAAATAGAAAGTGAATAATGTAATACTCGTGAAGAAACGCTGCAGAGTTCGAAGTAATACTTTTAATATTTTCTAGTTTCAATCTAAAAGGCTGTTAACGTTCCGTCAGCTTAGGCTCTCCTCTGCAATTTTGATTTTCATAGTATTACGAACAACGAGCGGGCCGACTGATTAATTGGTCGAGCGCTAGTGCCTTTCGGTTCTGTTTGGTCCGTGAAAATTTCACTGAACACGTAACGTTTCCAACGGTTCAACTGGCTGGTCATCGAGTGAAAATCCGATTACCCAGCGAACACTGCTGGAAGTGTATCGCGAAGTTTACATCAGCAAAACATCTCGAATCTAGTAAAGTTTAACGGCAATTCCCGACGGTGAACTCGACGGAACATACGGAGGAACGCGGCGTGATTCCATTAAGCCGGCTGTGGGGCGGCGGCGCATTACCACAAATTTTCAAGACGCTGTTTGCGGTGACTCGAGTACGCCGGAGTGCATTTAAACGTCTTTTCGTTTCACGGGAGTCGCGGTGCACTCGACGTATCGATTCTATTCGTGTGCGGGGATTTTATCGATAATTGCAGGTTCATACGCTGATGGAACTTTCAAAGAAAGTATCTCGGCCGACCCTCTAATTAGCATTCAATTTTCATCTACTTCGGATATTTTTAACGTGTCGGAAAAGAAGAAGCAATATTCCACTTCTTTCTGCCGTGGAATCGTACGCGGATCGTAGCGAGATGTCGACAAATTCATCGTAGATACACCTTATTCCTTTAACACGTTGAATGCGGAGCCATTTTGCTTAGCTTTCACGTCACATTTTATTTACCTTTAAACGGAAATAGTGCAACTGTGCATAAGAAAAAGACTCGTTTAGCCCATTTGTGCGTATCCGTTTTAATCGAATCTATTGAAATAGTGCGAATACTTTTTAATATTATATGAATTATTTATAACATATTATTTTGTAAATTTGATACCGCCAGTCCCCAGGAACTGACATAGCATTCAACGTGTTAACCCTTTGAACCCATATATGGCAAGGGTATCCAAACTGACCGATACTCGCTCGGGACAACGACAAAGGTCGCGCGCGCGTTCGGTTGTTTCATGGTTCTCGTTTACAGGCCCATCCGAGGTATCTTCGAACCGATGATTTTCTCGCGAGGATCTTTTAGATCTTCAGATCTTTAGATCTTCTTTATTCTCTTCAGCTTGTCAAAATTCTACTTCGGCGAAGCGAGGCGCAACGTTTGAAAAATGTGCTGCGAGGAACACTGGCGCGACAAGCGACAGGAGAAAGGTGAAAGAAGAAAGGAACGAGACCTCTCGAATAGCGAACGGAGTCCGCACAGTATTTTTCCAACCATTGTTAAAGCCGAGAATGCAGTTTGTTGGATTTCGGCGTGAGATTTCAACGTTGAAAGCTGAAATACCGAGTTTCCCGTAAAAATTCTTGAATATTTGCGAAACATTCTTCCTCCGGCTGAATCGATTTCTCTAAACTATCTTGCTGTGCACAGCTTTCGAATGTGGAAAGATCTTTAATCGATGGATCGACGGAAAAATTGATTCTCTTTTCCAATGCAAATACATGCGTCCACATTTTGCGTCGAACAACCAACGAAACAATCGTTACGATCATATTTTTTATACTTTGTGCGACGATACCACCGATACAGAAAGATTACATTAACTCTTTGCACTCCAAGCAATTTTAATTCCTAACTCCAGACATTTTTCTGTCCTCCAATAATTCCATTGTACGTGGTCGTTTCCTTTCGTGCATATCAAATTTGTTACTATTAATTGTACGAGCAACACTTCAATTTTTACTAGCTTCTTAAATACAACCATTGCAATGTAAAAATTATTTTCAATAATATTCTGCCAATTTTTAATTTCCCCTCGGAGGAACCATTGGAGTGCTAAGGGTTAATTTCCTCTCTTTCCGGTATATTAGTAAAGGGTGTCCCAAAATTAACGCAAGGTTTGAATTAAATAAAAAACAAAGTTTTTAGTATTTAGATTGTTATTTTTTCATTGAATCATAAAGTATATAGGATAGGGTTATTTATGGAATAGCACATCGGGCAAATGGCGTCCACGGCTTTAATGGCACATACGCACACTTTTGTCGAAATTTTTCATGACCTTTCTGCATAATTGTGGCTGAATTTCGTTGATGCAGCGTTTAATTTCCTCTTGTAATGCACGGGTGGTTGTGGGCTTGTTGACATAGACCTTCGATTTCAAATAACCCCATAAGAAGAAATCTAATGGTGTTAAATCGCACGATCTAGGGGGCCGATTCTGATCACCGAAACGAGAGAGTACACGACCAAAAAATGTTTCATGCAGTAATTGAATTATTTCACTGGCTGTATGGCATGTGGCACCGTCTTGTTGAAACTACATATTGGCCACATCAATGGCATCCAATTTCGGCAGAAAGAACTGTGTTATCATGTCGCGATATCGAGCACCAGTAACAGTTACTGCTTGACCAGCCTCATTTTCAAAAAAGTATGGTCCAACGATGCCTCCAGCCCAAAATCCGCACCAAACAGTGACACGTTGTGGGTGCATTTGTTGTTCGACAATCACATGTGGGTTCTCCAAACCCCAAACACGGCAATTTTGGCGATTAACAAAGCCATCAAGGTGAAAATGTGCTTCATCGCTTAGGATGATTTTGCTCGAAAAATCAGCATCCACTTGTTGATGTTCAATAATTCATTCCACGAACTCTTTTTGCTGTTCATGGTCATTAGGCTTCAGTTGTTGTGTTAATTGAATTTTGTAAGCATGCAGAAACAGATCTTTGTGAGTATACGCTGTAGAGAGCTTCTTGGAATTTGCATTTCTTGTCCACGACGCCGAATTGATGTTCCTGGGTTTTGACCAACACTCTCACGCACTGCTTCGATATTGACATTTGAACGGCTTGTTTTTGGACGACCCGTGTGTTTAGCCTCTCCAACTGATCCAGTCTCTCTGAAATTTTCAATTAATCTTTTCAGAGTTGACGAAGTTAAAACACTACTTTCACCATATTTTGTATAAAATTATCGAACTGCGGCTGCCAAACTTTCATTATTTTTGAAATATTGTTCAATAATGAAAACACGTTGTTGCATCGTATAATGCTCCATTTTTAGTAACCCTAAACTCTCAGCTGTCAAATTGTTCTTTTTTCAGGGTAGCCAATAATTTACTGCAAAAATGGCGGCAAATTTAAATCTTGCGTTAATTTTGGGACACCCTTTACAAGCTCGCGTAATTCGTTCTAACATGAAAGCTCAACGTTGAAGAAGCGTAAAGCCACATTTACAAGCGCCTCAAAGACTTTTTTTACTAGTGTAGAATCCGGTATACGCGGTAAAGCAGGCAACACGTAGTACCGTAAGACGTGTCTCCGAGCTAGCCTCGCGACAATATAATAGGTGCTTCATTCTGCACTGGAAGCAGTTTCTCCCTTGGTTCTTATTTAGTCCTTGGAATTCCATGGTTCTTCATTTCATGGCTCGCTCTTGGCAGCACGACCCGTGCCCTATTGATTCACTTTGCCGTCGCGTCGGAGACATCAGTTTTGAATCAGCAGATTTAATCCAATATCGTACAATTATCTCGATGATCCGATTCCAAACAGTTGTACGAGCGTCGCACAGCGGGGTATTTGCCCCGAAAGTGCGATCATTAGTGAATTTTAAAAATTTTGACAGAAGTTGTAAAATTTTTATTTCTCGAGTTAGTTGAATGTCTGAGGAACAATCTATCAATATTCGTTTTCTCATTTATGCACTCATAGAGCACTGTGATTTGTCGGAAGTTTAAAATTCTAATTACACGCTTCCTTTCTCAGCGAATTCACCTATTAGTAATTCTTATCCTATTTACATAAATTAAATAAATTTTTGTTATATCAAAGTTTTTTTAGCTAGATTACATTATTTCCGTTTAAAGGTAAATAAAATGTGTCGCGAAAGCTAAGCAAAATGGCTCCGCATTCAACGTGTTAAGAGTTAAAAACACGTACACAATCGTTATAGTGTTTTTAATTTTTTACCTTTTCTTATTCTTACTAAACCCTATTATACGTACGAGCATCACTTCTAGGTCAAGAAATAATACCGAATAATATTTAAAACTAGCGTAACAGCTGCAATGGATATTTTGTGGAAAAGGAAAGGCGAAGAGTGTAAGAAAAAATGAGTGTTTCGCCTTGGGCCCGCTAAAGCCGTAAAGGAAGCTGCCCATCGGACCCCGCATTGGATACAAATATAGCCGAGGCATAACCGCGCGTATAGGTATAAATACGTATATGTATGTAAATGGGAACGGCCAATGTCGAGCAGTAGCGAGAAAGTTCCTGTTCACAGTCATCTAGTCGCGAACGAAGGAGTTAGTCGGTATACTAGCAAAAGTTGATAGAGCGGCTAATAGCGAACCATTACAGCGGTTTTAACGTATCATCGATTGTGCATAACACGCTTCATACAAGAAGCTCTACGATGGCCGATAAAACCGAGCAATATGTTGAAAATGTGAAATAAAACTTTCACTAGACAATTCCATTTTCATTATCGTACCAATTGACTTTAAAAGCTTGTTTGGCAAGACGAGATCGTGACTACAAAAAGCGGGAATGATAAACTGCGGAAAAATATGATATTCGATTTCTTTTCTATGGTTGTGCTAACCATTATTGCCTGATTTCTCAACCGTGTTAGAACGCTTTGTACACTCTCGCTTTCCTTTATTTACTTTTTAGGTTCAATCACGGTATAATCGATATAGCAAAAGATATTTATTTGTGGAAAAAATATACAGTGGATACCAGGAAAGGGTATAGCCGGATAAGGTAGTCAAAAATCCCCTTGAGCCTAATTTTTTGACTAACGGGACAGTCGATAGGGCACTATGAAAAATCATACTCGGTAAAATCGCCTGATACCCTTATGGAATTAATAAATTGTAATAATTTTAAGGTTAGGTTAGTTTTTCTCAGGAAAAAAACATCGAAAAAATCAGTTTTTATTTTTTTAACAACGGATCACAACAGATAAAAATATGAAAAAATTCATGAACAACTATTGTAAAAATATACAGGTACTGTAAAAATATAAAGATCGTCACTCTATAACTTCCATGGGCTGTAAAATTCAGACACCGTCGAACGAGTCTGCCGGTAGTTATACGAGTGTTAGGAAAAAATATTCGTCAAAAATTGCATTCATAACGGATGAAGAGATTTATCAAGCAAAGAACTGGTTCTCGAGCTTTTAGAGGAACGCGAATGTTTTTAATTCCTGTGGCGGGTATTCTTTACTTGTCGATTGCACAGTTCTTTGGACTTTATAGTATTCAACACATTGCCGTGAATCTTCGCCGTGAATAAGGGAACTTTATACAGCAATAAAGCGACGTGTAACGGACCGACCAGAAGCTCCGCTAATACATCAGGGATAAAGCGAAATCCTTCGATGAATAGCTTTGTCTCGGAGCCCCACTCGCAACTGATCCCATTAATTAAATCTTCAATTCTCTTTAAATTGATTCGATTAATAAGAAAAATCCTTTGCGGCCAGATAAAAGCAGGTTTTCGCCGCAGTTCATTACGATTTTAATACGATTTTAATTATCACAGGCCGTACCGGATCGTTCCTTCCAAATTGAACTGGCCATTGGAAGAAAAACACTTGAGATACGGCGTGGCTCTCGGTGGGCTAGATCGTATAATTAGAAGGACAACAAATCCGAAATTAAAGGTGAAATAATCGAAGTATCGGTACATGTTTTATGTATTTTACATCCCACTGAGATGCAAAGTGACCTCGGGTGTTAGCATAATCAACAATGAAACGGACAACGAAGACAAATGTTACGTCACGTTATTAGAGCATCAATGTTCCGATACTTTCGCTCCGCTGCTCGTTTTCAGTGAGCGATTGTAACAATTTACCTTCACTTTATTAAAAAATCAATTCATTATTAATTAAAGTCTTCGTATAGGCAGAGAATGATTGCTCGCGCTAGGCTAAACGTTTATATTATGTTGTAATCAATTTCTTTCTTTCGTTCTGAGTCAGATTTACATGTAAATTATATTCAACGCTTATTTGTGTAAAACGGTTCTCACTTTAAAAATCTATAACCACGATTGTAATTAATAATATTTAAATGTGATACTTTAATAGTGTTTTTAATGTGAATTTAACTTATAGTTTGTTTAGTTTACAGCATATTTAAAAAATAGAGATTGGTTGCATATATTGGAAATAAAAATTGTCTATGTTAAATCAGAATTTAAAAATTTTCTGAAATCTTTTTCAATCGCAATCAAACGCGATACTTATCGGAAACTATTTAATACATGTATCGTTAAAATTAGTTATAAAACCTATTTTCGAGTCAATTTCGATAATGGTAATTTAATAACTACGACGATTCGGTACGAATGTCAATGCGTTTATACTGCGAAATCAAAAACCAATAAATATGCATTTTAATGTCGAGTCACGAAAAATGGTGATGTGCAAACGTATTTCTTGGATAATCTTACACCAATAAATACAAAAGTTATTAAGTGCTGAAACTACAATGTGATTTTGCATTGCAAGACGTTTTTTGGTACACCCGCGAGTCAAGTTACAAGTGAACGCTCGTTCTCGTTATCTGGAAACAAAACAATTCCAAACCGAATAAAATTATTGCTCGATAATACGGAACACAGTCGTGTTTTCTGTATTGCAACTTGAAATAAAATTACTACATTTACATAATGCAATGTTATTGCTTTGCTTTCTCTCTGAAATAAGGTTCCAAACGAAATCCACTCGGGTTGTTAAACTGCGAATATTTTCATCGTGTTTTATCGAGCTACCTGAAACAATTGGGCTACCTAAAACAGTAGGGATGCTCGATGTATTCGGGTTACCCAGTATTCGTATGTCACGAATACCCGCTTGAATTTTACCGATCTGACTCGAACCCGTAATATCGGGTATCCGCGTGCCTCCGATTATAATTGAACGCGACGCGGTACATCATTTGTAAAACTTATAATTATACAATTCGTTACAACGAGAAATAATCAAATTCTTATAATTCATTTACAAGATAAATTACAAATACGGAAAATCAAACTGTTTTCATAGCTGCTCCTGAAAAATATGTATCAGATTTTACGATAGTTAACCCTCTGCGCTCGAGCTTGTTTCAACCAGAACACCAAAGCGTTTCTTCCGAGGTAGATTTACAAATTCTATAGGAATACTTTCGCTTTATGTATATGGGATCCTTTTTCCGTTACTCGTTTTTACAACCGTTAAATTTATCTTAATTTTTTAGATATAAAGATAGCGACGTTGAAATTGTTTGAAATAATAGCGTGGCAATTTTTCGTGGCACCTCAGAGTCGCCACTCGAGTGTTAAGGGTTAAAAACGGTACTGGATTAAACGTCGCAGGTGTCATTCAACCTACTAGAAACTAATTACACGTTATGAGTAGCCGTAATACTAGAAAAAAGTAGATTAACTACAAGCGAACTTCTAGCGAACAGCCGGATACTTGTATCGGATCTTCGCATAGCTTAGACGCGAGTATAGAACCATAAACCAGACATATATTTGTCAGGAGAAACTATGGCATTAAAACTTTTACCAAAAGATACAGAACGTAAAGAAAATCGTGAGAACAACATTTCTGAAGAAAATTATACGTTGCGTGTGGATACGAGATCCGATGACAATTAGGAATTTAAAAGCTAGAATTTTAAACTTTTTTCCTCCTAATTCAATAACTTGGAATACTGTGCCGCACGACGCTACTCGTGGTGCAATGAATATTTTCGAACAAGGGCCAAGGTGCCTTTTAGAGCGATACTTAGCGTTTAGGGTACTCGATAACTGCTTTCATTTGACGGAAAAATGCATTTTACATCTGCGACATATGTGCCCATAATTACGAAAGTGGTCTAAGTCGAAATTAAAAAAAAAAAGAGTTTATCAGTTATTTCACACCACATTATTTTAAACTAAATTTATCCAATGTAATTTTACGATATCGTAAAAAATGAACCATGAGATAGTGATTGTAATTTCAACATTATATAGAATTCATTTAGTATTAATTATGAAAGTTGTCCGAGTCAAAAATTTAAAGAAATTATATAAATATAACTTGAAAATGGCGCGTGGCCCTCTGTATATGGAGGATATAACTACTCAAAAACACGTAACAGCTTACAGTGATGCTTGTTCAGGCCAAAATCGTAATATTAAAGTAGCATTGACATGGATGAAAATTGCTGTCATCAAATAATAATATTGAAACAGTAGACCACAAATTTTTGGTATTGGGTCATTCCTTTCTACTGAATGACCGTGATTTTGGGTTGATAGAAATGAAAATAAAAAAAGCAAACTACTTATACAACCCTGAGCATTATTATGAATTCATAGAAAAGTGTAGAAGAAGAAATACTTTTTCGATAAAAAGAATGTCGCAGCTGGATTTTATTTCAACGAAATCACTAGAAGAGTCAATAACAAGAACAGTAAAAAATACCGTGGGCGAATCTGTCTCTTGGCTGCAAATTCAATGGATGAGATTCTTGGAAAATGAACCTTAGAAAATGTTCTATAAAACTTCTTTAGATGATTCTAAATTCCACGTTTTGGATCTTTCATCTAAAAGAGGAAGACCAAAAATATACGGAAACATTAAATTACTTACATTATACACCACCACTAGACCAGTAACGGAAGAAAAACATAAAGATATTATGTGTTTACTACCATACATCCCTCCAGTTTTTCAGGAACATTTTAAGAATCTTAAAACCTCGAAATGATAAAAATGGATTACTTTTTAAAAATAATTAATAAATGTTCATGAATTATTTCATTAAAGTTATTGTTTCAAATAAAACTCATAGTTCTTCATTGCTTTAAGTCATTTATAGGACATTCAGTTAATTTTGAAAATGGTCTAAGTCAGTTCAAACTTTAAAACCAACATTTTCGTATGAAATTCTCACAAAATTTCATATTCATAATAAATTTCTATTAATTAAGACTAATAAAATTATAAATTAAAATGTCGCATAATGTAAAAATATTTTTTAATTAATTCAAATGCAATTCATTAAATATGTCGAAACAAGAAATATATGACTTAGACCACTTTCATAATTATGGGCACATATAATACCGATGTTGGCCTTAGAATTATGCTGACTTTCTAATGGTAAATAAAAACTGTTATAAATGTACGATCAAAGAATATTCTGTGTATACAAAGCATCCCAGTATCGATGGATAAATTTTGTTCGTTTGATAGCGTGTTTTTAAGAAAATCGAGTTTCCAAATTCTGCAAAGACACGTGGCATTAAATTGAAATCGTCTAACGTGTCTTTTCACGACCTATCTATCGGTTCTCTTTCTAACAAATGCTGGCCACGCAAACTCGAAGGGTTTTCAAAGTAGATTCTTTCGAAAACAAATCATTCCATCCACGGTTGCACCGTCGATACTGAGACAGCTTGTATATCGTCTTTGACGATTTTCGAAGTTACCAAAGGTCATTTGGAAACTATAGTCTCGATACAGACTGGCGTTCACGATCCTCCTCGATACTCCTGATCTGCTAGCGATCCAATCAAATACATATTACATAGTTGTAAATGCGCGTGTTCACGCCACGATTACTGTTCTGCTTTGGCCGAAGCGTGCGTCCCATATCGAGCGGCGGCAAGCGAATATAACTTAATCCGCTGATGAAATGTTAACATTGCGTCCAATTATCAAGGGCGACAGAAACCGAAATAACAAGAGAGACGAGAAAGAAACGTGCTTGGTACACCGGTGGTCGGTCGGACATACGAGTACGAAGAAACGAGCAACGTCCTTTTCGATGAGACGAACAATAGAAAATGAGAAAACGGGAAAATAAACGGGGGAGACGTAGGAAATTAGGAATGAGTATCTAATAACTGAAAAATGTGTCCTGGTATCCCGGGAGCGGCGGGTAGAGAAGAACGTGCGGAGAAAGTCAATGAGGAACTCCCACGAACGCCGAGATGGCGCAGGAATGAGAGTCGTACGAGAGGAATGACAATGGTACAAGCCATGGAGAGGGTTTAAAACTTCAACCCCTCGTGGAAAATTTACAGTGTGCTGGATCCAGCGCGTCATTAAACACGTTGTTTCATAATTCATGCTACGATATATCCGCTCCTTCGTTTCGCAAATCCTTCTTTCCTCCGAGCTATTCGGAGCCGAATTTCGAGGCTTCGCGGGGCCACTTCACAGTGAATAGACTAACTGGTCGATTCCACTTTCGCAATTAGTCTGTCTACAATAACCTGTGGTTACGTCCCAGATTCTTAGTTGCCATTACAGACAATTTAACGAAACGGTAATCATAACGGTAAGAATAATAGATGAATAGATCGTAACACGGTTTCCTTGTAATTCTTCGCGTTACAATAAAAACATTTACCGGAAAACGGTATAATCTGTTGCGTACACTAAATTCATACGTGGAGAAACAAATTTACCCAATGTAGCGTATGTAGAATTTCGTGCCGAAAATAATCGTTAGAAATGTAGTAAACTCAATGTTCTTTATTTCTAATATTTACAGCACGATCGCCGGCCGAATTAACTTTGAGAGACTGCTTGAAAATAGAGGAGCTGTGACGCGGTGCGGTGAAAATGTAAAAATTTGTTATGTCGCGTACGAATTATAACAATTGTCCAACAGACGTATGAGAAATTTTTTTACAGTGAGACGTTGCGCGTATGATTTGAACATAAAAAGAAGACGCCTTTGCTTCGGGGTCGACTTATTTATTTTGCCGCAAGACGCGCTCAAAAACCTTTTTTCGGGAAAAATCATCCCCACTCGTTGGTTGACTGGAAGGAGGAGGACCTTCTGTTGGAATGCAACGAAACCATCTTTAGTTTCAAGTGCTTGGGCTTAAGGGGCGGGTTTTTTCAAGGACAGAACAACACAAGCGATGGCGTAAAGTCGAGACCGTTGGCTCCGCGTTTTTCAGTTGGTATACAGCAGAGCGCATAGTCATACATTTCTTTTTACATTTATATACTGTTACGTCGTAACAACATTATATATAGCGTGAGTCACCAAACGTTTTTACCTCAAATATCTTTGTTGTTTCTAAAGATACGTAAAATATGGTAAGGACAAAGTTGAATGAAGCTCAATATATACAATTTATATATATATAGCATCTGCAAACTTCAATATATGCAATTTGTATATACAGACATCTGCAAACTCCAATATATGCAATTTGTATATACAGGCATCTGCAAACTTCAATATATACAATTTATATATACAGACATCTGCAAACTCCAATATATGTAATTTGTATATACAGACATCTGCAAACTCCAATATATGCAATTTATATATACAGACATCTGCAAACTTCAATGTATACAATTTATATGTACAGACATCTGCAAACTTTAATAAATACAATTTATATATATAGACATTTGTAAATTTCAGTGTATGCAATTTATATATACAGCATCAGCAAACTTCAATATATGCAATTTGTATATACAGACATCTGCAAACTCCAATATATACAATTTATATATACAGACATCTGCAAACTTCAATGTATACAATTTATATGTACAGACATCTGCAAACTTCAATATATACAATTTATATATATATAGACATTTGTAAATTTCAGTGTATGCAATTTATATATACAGCATCAGCAAACTTCAATATTTGCAATTTGTATATACAGACATCTGCGAACTCCAATATATACAATTTATATATACAGACATCTGCAAATTTCAATGTATACAATTTATATGTACAGACATCTGCAAACTTCAATATATACAATTTATATATATAGACATTTGTAAATTTCAGTGTATGCAATTTATATATACAGCATCAGCA
>CM052098.1:10817088-10836097 GCA_028453745.1 Agapostemon virescens
CCAGAATAGTTCAAGAATACCTTTTATATAATTGCCCAAAAGTATTACATCCACCACCACAGTCACCAGAATTGAATCCCATTGAAAATGTATGGGATCCTTTGGACAGGAAAATTCGAACATCACCGATAAGATCGAAGGAAGAATTTAAAAAACGATTAATTGAAGAATATAGACGTATACCCCTAAGTTACTTACAAAAAGTTATAGACAATATGTCTAAGCGGTTGTGACGCGCAATTAAAGCTAAAGGCTATCCAACAAAATATTAATTATTGCTTATGTTAATAATTTTCATGTTTAAGTGTTATAGTTTGTCGAGCGTCCGAATATATTTGCGACGAGAAATTTCGACATAATTTAGTTCACTGTTTGGTATTAAAAAAAGTATGTTCAAGCAACAAATAAAATTTGTGTTATTACAAACTACAATGAATGTTCTGTTACATTACAAAACAATAACTCCAAATTTACTATTGCAAACGATCGAAACTAGCAACAATTTTTTCAATAGCACGATGTCCGAATATTAATAAGGGTCACTGTATGTACGTATGTATGTACCACGCGTTCGTGTGGCCAATCGCATAAATACCAATCCCCAAAACACCTTTGTATCCGATCCTGAAGCAGCACCGTTGCAACAGCAAGTCACCTGCCAATCAGGGCAAATATAAAATACAGTAATGCTCGCTTAATGTTCGCAGAGTCGACTGTGCCGTCTTACCGTGGTACGAAGAGAACGAACGAAGGAGAGATAAAATCCCTAACTCTCCAAATAATATTGCAACGTTGCCATGAAAATGCAAGTGTGCAGCATGCATTACCATAACACTCGCCATTTTCAAACCTCTTGCTATGACTCCCAAATTATGCGATATCGCGAAGAAACAACTGCACGCGTTCTTTATTTTTATGCTTATGCAACTAAGAGTTGTATTATCTATTAGCGTAAATATAATTTAAACCCTTCCAAGTATTTCGCATTTGTTTTCTGACGCTGTGAAATTAAATGAATTTATTCTCTGTTATTTGATGCGATAAATAACGACTCCTTACACGATTTTTATAACTTGCAGCTATTTCCACAATTATTAAACCAAAATTAAAATTATTACCTAAAATGATTGTTGCTTGAATTGTAGTTGTCAAGAATGATCGTGAAATAAGTAAAGAATTCTGTTGTTTGAGAATATACGTTTGCAGAATCGAATTAAATATCGTTCAATAAAATTTTACGTGAACAATGTCTTGCAACAATCTAACCAATCTAAGTTTCTATCTCCGAAGATCAGTCTCATTAGTTTGTTAAAAATCGATCCAGTCAGATTGAGCTCAAACTCAGAGATTTTATAAATACATTTGTATAGACATTGACATATATATATATATATTTAATACATTCGCATATACACGTTCTCGACGTATAGTTGTTCGCGAAACTAGCGATTTGCAATTAATTAAGACAACAACGCGAAGTACGCAATAGAGAGAAAGTAACATACTTTATCTGACACGCGATTTATATTTTAATTTTGCAAAGTCATTTATAAAAAAGTTTACATACTTTGCAAATTATAGCACAAATAAAAGTGAAAATTATATTTCGATCAGTATTATAAATTCCATGTAGTACTGTTCTTATCTACGATCTGCCAGTATTATTCAATCACGACAATGTACCTCCTTCTATTATTTTATCAACAATTTTGTAATATAGCCAGAAATTGTTATACCGGTAACTCCATTCGCTGAACAAGGTCTAAAATAAGAAATGTTAATCTAGACGTTAGGAGAAACCAATGATCGAGCGAGGTCTTCGAAGGAACAAACGAAAGACCACGGGTAAGAGATGCTACTATTCCTTTACTTCCATTCCTGACTCTACTTCCTTTCTGACAAAAAAGTAGGTAGAGTAAAACGATAATGTACAGGTTCCCTTCGCCACCGCGTTACCCGCTACAACTCCTAAAAAATATGTGTTACACTTAACAGCAGTTCTTTCGTTACTCAATCGTGGTAGCACCTGGAAGAGTCTCAAACGGGCGTCCCGTATTTTACTGTCGCAAGTCAAAACTCACGACTCGGTTGAAGTGAAATAATGCGCGTTCTAAGGTTATTTATGAGAACGCCAGGGAGGCAATGGTGTTGCCAGTACGTCCGGTGAATTGTAGAGGTACCGTCGGAGACGGAGAATTTGCTGGTGCGCCAAAAAAGAAGCAGAAGAAGACGAAGAAGGGAACGAAGACGACGAACAAGACGACAACCACGATGGCAGCAGGAGCAAAAGTCTTTACGCTTTCGGGGCACGACTTTTTCACGGCTGAACGTTACAGTTTCCTGGTGCCAATTCCAACGACTATTGAATCCTCTTCGTGACTCGAAAAAAGTTCGCCAAGAGAAGTTCCGTGTGTGTTATTTTCTCATTATTTCTTGGCCTTCCATCTTTCATTCTTACATTGCTTGATCGGTACCCGCAAGCTTTGCGCAAGGTTTACATCGCTTTATCCCGCAAAATCCTATGAAACGTGTATCCGCTACACCTACGATACGTTTTAGTAAATTGTTGGATTATTGATTACGCAGGGATTTATTGCACAATAATTGTCTAGATTTCGAGTATGTCGAGATACACTTTGCTAATCGCACTCAACAAAACAGTGACCCATTCGCACGTGTAGTTTGTTTCTCTCCTGCAGTATAATCCTTCATCGAATCTTTATTAAGTGATATATGATTTGTGGCCCCTGACTCGATATACCAATCATCCATTTTCGTATTTTCCATAGAAGCAGTCAATAAGCTCCGGTTATGATTCTTTTGACCTTTCGAAGATTTTGATTTTTCTCCTGACAACTCTGGCTGAAAATTTCTACAATTTGGCTTGGTGTTTCCTATTGGTCCACAACCAAAACATTTTATAATCTTTTTCTGAAACTGAAATGTCCTTTTATTATAATGCTTTTGTTGCTGTTTTGTTGCAAATGCTACGTCATTATGGTTAATCTCAAGCTGAACCTTCGCATATTTTTGTAATAGCTTAGTTTTTACAAGATCCGTTGTGATTTGTACTTGCAAACTATCAAGAGCTATGGTAAACCGGCCAAAAGAATAACAGCTAATAATTTGTTTTCTACTGGAGTATCAATTTCTGCAAGTTTTTTAGCTGGTTCATATTTTCAAAGTTTGCATAACCTAACTTAAACAACGCTCTCGTTAAAATTAAAATGCGTCATAAACCAACATCTTCGTAGGCTTTAGATAGTTTTTCCTACGCAAGTTTGGCTGTAGTTACGTCCTTGACGTGTACATAACAATGTGAACATACATTTAAGCAAATGCCCTCTGATCCTTTTTTTTTTATAACTATACTACTTCCATCTGGTAATATAATGCAATCCCATAGGTCTAATCCAATAAGTGTAATTTTCAGTATAAATTTCCAGGTAGAATAATTCGAAGTACCATCTAATTTTGGATTTATCGATGGAATATTTTCTACTACGTTTATCGGTCCCGTGTTTAAACTTGACTGGGTAGCCATTGTTTTACGTAACGGAATATTTAAATTAAGAACATTAAAAATATTAAAAAGTGATTTCAATCGTTATTTGAAGTGAAGTAGCGTGCGGATCTCACAGACTAATAATTTGTCGTGAAGGACGATGAAAATATACAGACTAAATTGAAATAAAGGCTTTTAACTCAAACTTGGACCCATAAATTATGCCACAATAATTGTCTATATTTCGAGTATGTCGAGTCATACTTTGCTAATCAATAATCCAAGACAAATACTATACTACCGCTGAAAAAGAAGTGATTTCTTGATTGATAAATCATTGCGGGCAATGTTACCGTTTGAAACATTAGAGCATTCCGATCAAGAATTGCAGTCATATAATAAGAAACGTATTTACCTCGTCGAGATCTGGTTTCTACGGAATTCTGAAACCGGATATTCAAAACTGTATTCATATCATACATAAAAAATAAATAAAATTCATGAAAACGTATGGAAGTCGTAGAACGGTCTCGATAGTTCGTTTCACTCGAGTCTTCCGATGCGCAAAATGCGAGCAGATACTTGAGCTCGTTTTATGCTTGAAATAAACCGATAAAATTTGCAAAAGAACGATTAAATTACAATTACCGATAAGAAGTCCATCTTGCATTTTTCTATTTTCATTTGAACTGTAAATACTGTAGCGAAATAACATCGGATCTACGCGATACCAACGAAAATGTATATATTCAAACTTATTCAGTCGCTGTTTATCATAATGTATGCCCAAAGATATAAATTCATCGAATAAATTCACCATAAATGCATTTTTATAATCGTTATAAATAAATAATACGCGTGTATGAAATGTGAATAGTACAGGCACGGAAAGTGCAATCCGAATAAGTTGTTCAGTCGAACAACGAAAATTGTAGTTTCCTCGATCGAACAAACTATTCGGACACCACTTAACAACGGTTATATCATGTAACAGCGAGTGATCATCGTACAACATGTTACGGGCGATCTGTTTTCCACGATAGACCGGATTTATCGTCGTATACATGCACGAGTGTAAATAAAATTTGTAAATATTCCAACGCACATTTGTTCGAAACCAAACAGCCGAGAAGAAGCGAGAAGAGACGCCGTTTCACGTTTAACAGATTCATATTCTACTTTGTAGCAACAAAGGTCTGCCACTGTGTTACAAAAACTTGGAGCCATCCCAGGCATCGAGAGCAGAGCCACTTTTAGCGACTCCGATTATACAATGTTTGCCAAACCTTGGGGTATACGTAATCCACGCTGGCGAAGATACCAAGCAGCTATGACTTCAACGACCACAATGGCGTCCTGTCTTCGCCGGATTCAGAAACGACCATTGAAAATAAACAGACCCGACGCGGTCTATTCGAGAATTGTTCTACGCGAAGCCAACGGAACCGCTGTCTCGCTCAACGAAAGTGCGTTGCTTCGTTTATCTGGGATACGTCGAACCGACTAAAACCGAGGATAGATTCCCCTGCACTATTGCAGCATCGATCTGTCGAGTTCCACTGAAATTATGCGGAATAGACGTGATTAATATAGCTACCGCAACATCTCAAAGCTGCTTCGCTAATTATCACAACTCGGTTCCTAGTCTTACAACAACTATCGAGACACCAGACTAAATCCCGCAGGACACGATGAAAGTTCTGACAAACCACTTAGCGAATACATAAACCGTTGCTACCATTAATACAACACGCTGGATATCTTCTCGAGATACAACGACGGTATCAATTTGATTTCGTCACGCCTCCCAATAAGATCCGTTCGCGAAACAGCGTGTCGGCGTTCGTAATCGGCGATACGATTATTTCTAGCAGCCGTTCGGAAGCGGAAAATGTTAAATATTCAATCGTCCTCTCGGGTTGCCAGTAAATTCTGATGAAAACTGCAAACTAATGTATCGTATTCTGGAACACGAGACGAGACGACGCGACGCGCGACGGTCCGGCATTGATCTTCGCGAGTGGACACAGCGAGAGCTGCGTTCCCCAAGAAAGTGGGACGAAATGCATTACGATTCCCCGGGCAAACAAAAGTGTATGGATTCTATCGATTCTCGGGAAGAGAATGGGAGAAGGATAGCGGGGAGTCGCGAACCAAGTCTTTTTCTCAGCATGTTAACCTAATCCGGTTGTAATCAGGCTCGTAAGTGGAAGCGTTTACGCGGGGACTTTTCCTTCCCGTACGTGGAGACGGTGTAATCCGCGGGAAGGCCGATGTCTCACGTACAATGAACACCGCGCACGGTGTTACGCATACAAAATAAATGGTTGTCGATACTAAGATCGCAGGAGCGAACGGGACAGAATCGCGGTGGATAGTTCGTCGGTAAGCCAGCGGGTAAACTGCCGCGGGCGCGAGTCCAACGACGCCTGCTGCACTCGATAAGAGACGTTTACATACGTCTTAAGACGTCATTACTTTAACGCCGATCGTACCAAACCATGTAGAACGCGAAACGCCCACCGCGTTATGTACGACGACACGGGTGAAACGATCTTTTTGACGTGCTTTCTACGCGGACCACACAGAATTATCGTTACTCCGACTCGGAAACTAAACACCGGGTTGGATTCTTCTTTGATATCCTGATAAGCTCTGCTTCGATCATCTTTGTAGGGTCTCACCGGAAAAGGGGGAACCGGACCAGGAATCGAACATGGGACCTCTTCCGGTCTTAGCCGATCGACGACCGCACTGACCCACGGAGCCCACCGACTCTTTCCTCATTTCCCAACGTCTTTTTGGTCTGGGGGGGTCCTGATCCCACATACTTTTATCCATTTCTTCTCAAACGCAGTCTTTAGTGTACAGGGTGGCCCACGCAATTGTTTCAAGTCATAACTCCGTTATTATTGCATTTACGAAAAAATGCCAAAGGATAAAGATAAATGGTTCGAAGAGCACTACATATGTAGGCATTGAAATTTTTTTTAGATACAGTAAGACCCTGTTTAACGCTGCTCCGCTTAACGCTGTTTCAGTATTACGCGGTTGTATTGGGATTCCCCTAAATCGCACACTGTATTGATACTTGTTGTATATGTGTGCAAATGAAACGGCCATCCACCAACCAAAAGCGGTGCACTATATAACGACGGTGTACACTATGTATCTTTTTCAACGCTCTTTTGTTAGTCTGTCCGCAATAAAGGTTCCAACTGTATTCCCCGAAGTAGCAGTCACAGTACGAACGCATCTTTCCTGCGTCACAGTTGATTTATTAGCTGTCATCAACGTTACTAGGTGTATAAAGATATAAACATAATATTTTATTTTATTGTGATAAATTAGGCAATTTTTAGTTCTTATGATGGGTGATAGCAAACAAAAACGAAAGTAAAGTGACAAGAAAAAGCATTTCGCTGGAAACTAAAATGCAGGTGTTAAGACGATTAGATGCAGGCCAACGGCAATCTGATATCGGCACTGCATTAAATTTGACGACTTCAACAATACGGACAATTTTAAAAAATAAAGAAAAAATCGTGTCATCAGCAACTACAACCACAACGACTTCTGCAACAAAAATTACCGGTTCTAGAAGCAATGTGATTGAGGAAATGGAAAAACGACTTTCCATCTGGATTGATGATGAAGTTGAACGCAATATGCCATTAAGTCAAGCAATTATGATGGAAAAAGCGAGAACAATTTTTAACTATATTCAGAATGAAAAAGGCGACACCAGTGAAAATTTTGTCGCTACTCGAGGGTGGTTCCATCGATTTAAAAATAGAAACAATCTTCATAACATACAGATTACTGGAGAAGCGGCAAGTGGAGATAGAAAAGTAGCTGCTGCATTTCCAGCGACATTAAAAGCAATCATTGAACGAGGGAATTATCCTCCTGAATTAGTTTTAAATTTTGGTGAAACGGGCCTTTTTTGGAAGAGAATGCCAAAACGTACATTTTTGTCCCGCGAAGAAAAGCGAGCACCATGAAGACTCGGGTAATCAAAATATAACTTTTGTAATCATACTGTCGTGCCGTCTACTTCTCGCGACAACGAAACTCGTATGCCCGATGTCGTAACAATAAGATTTGTAGTTTTCGCTACGACAAATGTCATGACTTTACGTGTTATGACAGTAAAATTCGCATCTCGCTGTTACGCGAATATATATTGTAACGACGGAGAGAGTCATAACTCAAACAGAGATGTTTCGGAGTTACCATTACTTATTCTGGAAACTAATGTTTAGGAATGCGTAAAGGATACGGCGAGACGAACAATTTGATAACAAAACATATACGATAGAACATACATAGATACTTTCCACAGGATTCTTTCATCCTTCTTCGTTGCATAAATTAAGCTGCATCGTTTACTTAACAGTTTACCAACCGGAAGTCTATCATTAGGGCTTCCAATAGTTGCGCTGTAACAAAACGAAGCCTAACAAACTGTCTTTTCATTGTAATTTGCAACCAAATTATTAGATAACGTTACCGACGACGTTATGTTGATTTACATTAAAAATTGCTGTCAGCGTTGAGAGATCCATTGAAAGATTTTCAATGATGGACAATGGACATTGGAAAATTCTGAAATACTCGAGGAATCTTCGGTAACGTTATCTAATAATTTCATTACAAACTACAATGTAAAAGTAGTTTTTTAAGCTTCATTCTGTTAAGTGAAATTATTGAAAGTCCTATTAATAGGCTTCCGGTCGATAAAGCGTTAAATGTAGCTGTCGGTTCATGCGCAACAAGACGCTTTAGATTTCTATACGATGTAACCATGTTGCAAATAACAACAGCTAAGGTATGCTGTACCAGTTTTCTAAAACACGGTAAGTCGTTTCTAATCATTTTAAACTTTCTGATGGGCTTCGCAAGACCGAAATAAGATCACACAGTATCGGGTGGTACCTCGAAGATACGACATGGCGATAAGATCGCAAGTAGCTCGATAAAAGTCTGATTACGAAGAAGACGACTATGTACGTGTATCTTCAAAAATACATTATATCTAGAATAAGTTATATACTGGGTGAGTCACCAAACGTTTGCACCTCAAATATCTTTGTTGTTTCTAAAGATACGTAAAATATGGTAAGGGCAAAGTTGAATGAAGCTCAATATATGCAATTTATATATACAGCATCTGCAAACTTTAATATATGCAATTTGTATGTACAGACATCTGCAAATTCCAATATATGCAATTTGTATATACAGGCATCAGCAAACTTCAATGTATACAATTTATATGTGCAGACATCTACAAACTTTAATAAATACAATTTATATATATAGACATTTGTAAATTTCAGTGTATGCAATTTATGTATACAGACATCTGCGAACTCCAATATATACAATTTATATATACACACATCTGCAAACGTCAATGTATACAATTTATATGTACAGACATCTGCAAACTTCAATGTATACAATTTATATGTACAGACATCTGCAAACTTCAATGTATACAATTTATATGTACAGACATCTACAAACTTCAATGTATACAATTTATATGTACAGACATCTGCAAACTTCAATGTATACAATTTATGTGTATACACATCTGCAAACTTCAATATATACAATTTATATATACAGATATCTGCAAACTTCAATATACAGGGTGAGTCACCAAACGTTTGCACCTCAAATATCTTTGTTGTTTCTAAAGATACGTAAAATATGGTAAGGACAAAGTTGAATGATACAATGGAGCTGACACGACGCTATAAAAGAATTTTGTTTTTATGTCATTTTTTTAGAAATATCAAGGTCACCTTGACTTTTTTAAATGGAACCACTCTTTTTTAAACATCTACAATGATAGTCCCTTTCATTAGAATAATATAGTCACTGAATTCCTAATGAAAGTGACTATCATTGTAGGTGTTTAAAAAAGGGTGGTCCCATTTAAAAAAGTCGAGGTGACCTTGATATCTCTAACAAAATGACATAAAAACAAAATTTTTTTATAGCACCGTGTCAGCCCCATTGTACCGGTCAACTTTGTCCTTACCATATTGTACATATCACTAGAAACAACAAAGATATTTGAGGTGCAAACGTTTGGCGACTCACCCTGTATAAGCTAGAGAGTAAAAAGAAACAAAAGAAAATATGAAAAGAAGGAGTTGGGTGGCATCGCTCATAAAACTTCATCGTTTCTCACCGAGCCTCCGATCACGTCACCAAGGAATATTCTTCCATGTATATCCTTCCGCGACGTCGGCCGGTCAGGGTCCAGAAATCGTACATTAATCTTTCACTGTCCACGAGCAGGGCGTCAGCGGCGACAAAAAGAAATGTCAGATGGGAAAGGATCGTAGACGGAGATTGCACCGTTAAAGGTGGTTGATTTTAATTTCACGGGGCGCGAGTCTTCGGTTACGGCTACGAACACGACCGTCTAAGCGTCTGGCTCTCGTGCTACATTGTCGGTGCAGACTCGTGCATACGCGCGCGTTTACGATGTGTGCGGACGTGCATTTGTAAGCGTGGTGTACGTGCGACACGGGCATATCCTCGCCGCTATCTGCATATGCACGAGTGTGTGCAGTCCGTGAAGCTGCGCTCCCGCGGCGCACAACAGCCCTCCCATGGCATCGATCCTGCATAATGGCCCATTATGTTGCCTGATTTGCACATTATCCGACGACTCGTGCGACGTATAAGCCGCGAACTTCAGGACATTACCGATTCCGTCCGGATACGATTGTATCGAGGGTGTAGAGTGTAGATCAGCTGATCGAGGGAGGAAAAGAACTCGAGTTCCACCGTTACACTGACTTCGTTCTATGGAACGAATCAAACCTATGCATTATTCGACTGGAATTTTAAATGTATCCATGAGAACAAAAGCAGTCCGAAAATAGTTTAACGCAGCGAGTAATCGATAATAACGATTACGTTCCCTGTTATCGCCTATCTCGTTCGGATATGTACTGTTTTTTTTATTATTTTCTAACATTACGACAAAACAGATTATCTCTGGATTTCGTTTCGAAGGAAAACATCGCAGTCGAGCGAAACGTGAAGAAAAGAAAAATGGTAGTAGTCGATAAAGCGACGGTTAATATTCTCTTTATACTTAACAACGGCATTCTATCGTACTTGTACATTAAGATAGCAAATCAATGAACTCGATCAAATAATTCGATCAACGTTACGAACGAGTGCCGCCAATCGTTAAAATCGAACAACCACTCGATTCTTAATGTGCCGTATGAAATAATTTCATAATAGCCATTCTTTTGCCGCATCCGAAAAAGTTATTCGGAGATCATGTCAGCCCATCCACGGCGATCGTGTACCGAATTTCACCATAAAGTTATGAAAACAGCTCGAAATTGTATCGCCTCGTGAATCTCCGTGAATGTTCCATACGCGCCGCGAATGATTCACGATTCCGCGCGGCTCAGCAAATCACACCATGGCTTTCTCCTTTTCCCTCCCGGTTACAAACGATCCTCTTTCCATTGCTCTTTCTCTCTCTCTCACCGCTGCTCACCCTCTTTGGCGAGGGTGCAGTCAGTGAATACACGCATCGTGTACGGTGTATTATCTATAGGGCGGCCACTACAAACGGTGTGGGGTCGGAACAGAGACAGCTAATTATTTAGACACGGTTGAACGCCACCCCATCGATCACTTCTCCAGAGTCGCCTCTCACTCTGTTCCGCCCTCGTTCGCCTCTATCTTCTTTCTCGCTACCTTCCCCTTGCCCTACCTTCTGCTCTTTCTACGGATGGTTACATAGACGCGAAGGCAAACGGGTTAAGCGCGCGCGAGTGCGTAACGGGGAGCACTTTCCGCTCGGTTCTACATCGTACGTACGTAGGAACAGAGGGGAGAGGAAAGTCGAGCCGAAGAGGACGGAACGGAGAAAGAGTGACGAGCGGAGAGGACGTTACGAAGGGACTCACCGGTTGCCAAAACTATCGTTTCCTCTTAGCGCGTCGCCGCTGGGAGGCATATTTACTCGAACTTCCGGCATATTTACTCGAATGCCCGGCATATCCCGCTATCCTGCGCGATATTGCGCCGGTGAGAGCGTGTTACGTACGTAAGCGCGTGAATTACGAGCAGGCTAATGTATGAGCACGTCGTAGAATGAAAACTCGAGTAAAATACAACGCTGCGTACGCGCAGCAACGCGTTGCAACGCGCTGCACTGCCTGATAAATCGCGCGGCGAGATCTCGATATTAAGTTGGTGCCGCGCGAAACTGCCCCTCCCTTTACCTTTCCAGCGATACTGCCCTTTGTTTCATGATATACGACCGAAATGTCACTTTTACTTTGCGGTGGCGCGTCACCCGAGCGCCAATAATCATCGGAAATCGTGACATCTGCCTAGAACACGGTACGAAATTCAAATGACACGGTTATATGCGTGCGCGAGCTTTTCAACACTACTATTGGCAACTGACAAAAAATGAACGTTAACTTCATCTGTTATTAAACGCAACCCCGATATGTAAAGGGTGTCCCAAAATTAACGTAAGATTTGAATTTGTCGCCATTTTTGCAGTAAATTGTTGGCAACCCTGAAAAAGAACAATTTGACAGCTGAGAGTCTAGGGTTGGTAAAAATGGAGCGTTATACGATGCAACAACGTGTTTTCATTATTGAACAATATTTCAAAAATAATGAAAGTTTGGCGGCCGCAGTTCGATAATTTTATACAAAATATGGTGAAAGTAGTGTTTTAACTTCGTCAACTCTGAAAAGATTACTTGAAAATTTCAGAGAGACTGGATCAGTTGGAGAGGCTAAACACACCGGTCGTCCAAAAACAAGCCGTTCAAATGTCAATATCGAAGCAGTGCGTGAGAGTGTTGGTCAAAACCCAGGAACATCAATTCGGCGTCGTGGACAAGAATTGCAAATTCCAAGAAGCTCTCTACAGCGTATACTCACAAAGATCTGTTTCTGCATGCTTACAAAATTCAATTAACACAACAACTGAAGCCTAATGACAATGAACAGCGAAGAGAGTTCGTGGAATGAATTATTGAACATCAACAAGTGGATGCTGATTTTTCGAGCAAAATCATCCTAAGCGATGAAGCACATTTTCACCTTGATGGCTTTGTTAATCGCCAAAATTGCCGTGTTTGGGGTTTGGAGAACCCACATGTGATTGTCGAACAACAAATGCACCCACAACGTGTCACTGTTTGGTGCGGATTTTGGGCTGGAGGCATCGTTGGACCATACTTTTTTGAAAATGAGGCTGGTCAAGCAGTAACTGTTACTGGTGCTCGATATCGCGACACGATAACACAGTTCTTTCTGCCGAAATTGGATGCCATTGATGTGGCCAATATGTAGTTTCAACAAGACGGTGCCACATGCCATACAGCCAGTGAAATAATTCAATTACTGCATGAAAAATTTTCTGGTCGTGTACTCTCTCGTTTCAGTGATCAGAATCGGCCCCCTAGATCGTGCGATTTAACACCATTAGATTTCTTCTTATGGGGTTATTTGAAATCGAAGGTCTATGTCAACAAGCCCACAACCACCTGTGCATTACAAGAGGAAATTAAACGCTGCATCAACGAAATTCAGCCACAATTATGCAGAAAGGTCATGAAAAATTTTGACAAAAGTGTGCGTATGTGCCATTAAAGCCGTGGAGGCCATTTGCCCGATGTGCTATTCCATAAATAACCCTATCCTATATACTTTATGATTCAATGAAAAAATAACAATCTAAATACTAAAAACTTTGTTTTTTATTTAATTCAAACCTTGCGTTAATTTTGGGACACCCTTTACTAATATACCGGAAAGAGAGGAAATTAACCCTTAGCACTCCAATGGTTCCTCTGAGGGGAAATTAAAAATTGGCAGAATATTATTGAAAATAATTTTTACATTGCAATGGTTGTATTTAAGAAGCTAGTAAAAATTGAAGTGTTGCTCGTACAATTAATAGTAACAAATTTGATATGCACGAAAGGAAACGACCACGTACAATGGAATTATTGGAGGACAGAAAAATGTCTGGAGTTAGGAATTAAAATTGCTTGGAGTGCAAAGAGTTAATGTAATCTTTCTGTATCGGTGGTATCGTCGCACAAAGTATAAAAAATATGATCGTAACGATTGTTTCGTTGGTTGTTCGACGCAAAATGTGGACGCATGTATTTGCATTGGAAAAGAGAATCAATTTTTCCGTCGATCCATCGATTAAAGATCTTTCCACATTCGAAAGCTGTGCACAGCAAGATAGTTTAGAGAAATCGATTCAGCCGGACTAATGCCACGTTCTGCGGTTAGAGAGATTTTAAATATTTCAAGTGGATATAATTTATAGTTTATCTATAAATATTCACTATAACTACCGATATACCCTCGACGGCTGTACCAACGGTATGCGCGTGTTGTGAGAAACTTCGTTTCGCGTCCAATTCCAATTTCTCTTGATAGTAGAACTTCGAAATTTACTTTACGAAAAATTGATCGCGTATGCGTCATGTTGATGCAAAATCAGTTTGACGAAAAAATATAACAATTTGCAGCTGAAAACATGTTTTTCGATGTTACATAAATTTGTTTATTGTTGTAAAATATTAACAATTGTTTAATTTTTTCCTTAACATATTGACTGCCGAGCGAATTTTGCGCGCTTCGAATCAGTTTCATTTATTTCGTTCATGAAAGTGATCACCGCTATTAAAGAGAATTGTTAGTTAGTGGATAATGAAGTTCTCACCTCATAGTACAATCATTTTAATTTCGATAGGAATAAATTGATGCTGGATGTTGTTAATTTAACGGTAATCATTCCTAAACAGCACAATGGCGTCGGTCACCGGTGACCATCATGGCGTTCAACGTGTTACTATTTGCATTAAAATTCACATTGGCACACGTTGACCCATATAAATCTGTTCAATAGCAACGAGAGAAACGTTGAACCAACCTTATTGTAGTTTCCAAGAAACGAACGCGTGCATATATAAAAGTAATGTATAATTTCCAAGAAGGGAACGCGCGTATATATAAGTGTATACGATTAAATTACCATACTTCGTTTGAAAACTTTGCATGTATCGTACAAATGTAGCTATTTGATAGCCACTTCGGTACACTCGGTCTGGTCTAACGCGATCAATTTATATAAATTTATTAAATATTCGTACAAACTGCATTGCTTGCATGATATTGTGTTAGAAATTTCTGTCGCAATAATTACATAGTTTTTAGCGAGTTTACACGGTTACATTTTCAGTGTTTTCGCTACAGTTCTGATGAATAATCAACGATAGTGAACAAAGTCGTTTAAAGAATAGAAAAGAAATTAAATTTCTCGATGGTACTAAGTTTTGTTTCGCTAGTCTTTATCTACAAGTTAAATATAACCAAATAATTGTAATCACAAATTAATGTTAAGAGGCGATTGAATCGGAAACCGCCCACTTACCGATCCCTTGACGAATTTATTACAACGATCGATGACTATAATTGGGCAAATAGTCAATAATTTGCTGATTCTATTATAAGATACGACAAGTCTGAACGTCTTCGTTAAAAATCTGTGACACGTAAATAGAGTTGATATTTTAAAAAGAGGTTTCTTTCCCGCATTATTGCATTATTTTACGCGATATCGTATATTCCCAGTAAACGCACTTATCGATGAATGATTTTTTAAATGATCTCCGATAAAAATATTAGAGAACTGCGAACTTCCGATGTAACGCCAAAAAATCCTCGAGGATTGAACGATTTATGAACGGTTTTTCGTTCGTAAAATAAAGACAAGTCTTTATTTCTAGTTCCTATATTTCTTAGTTCTTATATTTGGAACTCTTTCTAGTTCCAAAATAAAGACAAGTCGGTGTCCATGACACGTTGCTTCACACTGTTATTTTATATTTACATTTCGTATAAAGTACGCCTAATTTGAACATCGCAATGTTCTCGTTGTATTGAGAAAATATATTCAACCAAATTCTGATCGCGAATTAATTTGAAACTATGCGGTTGCTACGACACAGTAACTTCTATGTGGATTATGTTAACCCCTTGGCCTACAACAACGAGTCAGACTCGTGATCAAGATTTAGAACAGAATCTTTCAAACATGTGCTTGCTTAATTTTCTTTAAACCGAAATAACATTCTATTTAATCTCTGATCGCACACGATCGATAACTAAAAATTTCACTTTCCTTTTTGTTGTTTCGCGATAAAGAAAATATAGTCACTGTTATCGAAAAATAAATCGTAGGCCAATGAGTTGATCGTATAACTGACTCGTTACTTTGTTTCATAATGTTATTCTCTGAAATTATTTTATAGCCTATTACGTTTCGCGGGATCGAACAATGACCTTTCACAGACTAAACGCGTCTCCGCGTTGCGTCCATTTTTCTTGAATCAGTCGACGAAAATACGAGTCTCCGTACACATCCGCTTTCCAATGATAACTATTACTCGTTCGGCAAAGAATTTGACGCGTGCGTCGAAAAAGGAGCGAGCAAATGGCGCGGAAAAGAAGCAACTCTACATACAGAATCTGGAAGTCTTTTGGAAGGGAACCGGTGGAAACGAGGGAGCGGAGGATAGAGAGGACGGAGTAGGAAGTACAGAGCGAGGGAGAGACTAGAATGGGTTTCTATCGGGCCGAGAATATTGCCGTGAATATTGCCGGGCACACGGGCACGAACACGCAGCCACGCGTGCTGTCTCCGAATGTTTTTCAGCGGAGGCTCGAAATACTCGAGCCACGGCCGTAAAACTACACGGTAAAACACTTACAAACTATTGGTCGGCGCGGCATTAAATGCGGCTCACGTACGACATAACCGTCCCGTATACGAGCCCTAGTAAATAACTATTCACGCGAGCGTGTATTCTCGTTTGGACCGAGCCGAAAACGCGACGCGCGTTACGTCCTGTTTGGTTCGTGAGCAAAAGATTCCGTCGTTTTACGCGCCCTCGTTGCTCCTGCAATTTCAGCTACGGCGCTTCTAAACAGGGGAACAGCGAAAGAATTAGCAAACTGATACGTTTTCCAGGAGTAACCGATCAGAACAAATTAGTTCGATTCGATACAGTTTCCGAAAGATCAATATGCACGTTATGGTCGCAGCAAAAGTCTATTGTCAACAGCAGGAGCCTAGGTTAATAAATGAAACATCGAGAAGTTAGCATTTGTGATGTTAATCACTCTCTCCATCCTTTTATACGTCACAGATCATAAGCAACTTTAGCACACACACTACGGTTGTCGTAAAAATTCATTTTTGAGTCTGGAAAAAATAATCTCGTCATTCAATCGCCTATCGCATCTCTTATTTCCGTAAATTTTTGTTTTTGGGAAAAGTAACTTTGAGTTATCGCTTATTCGAGCATCGAATGCTGCAGCGAGTAGAAATGCGATACGAAGAAACGTGCATATCAGAGGCTTCGTGATTGAAAAAAGAACATGGTAAAGAAAAGTTATCGTGCTTTTCACTTATCTTTTAGCCAAAAGCCATAAAATGGTATGCGTACCATTGTATGTATTATTTCAATCGGTAGTATAATATTATTTGCTAAAATCATAATGGAATAATTCTAAGCAAACTTTTCCGCGGACTAAACACGCAAAATCCTTACTTGGAATCTGTTACCTTGTTCAACGATGTGGGTATTTGAAATAAATATGCGAATGATAAATAGCTGATATTTATGCGATATTCTCCTCGACGAATCCGAAGACTAAGCCTGAATTCCCAGTGCACCGAAGATACGCGTGTCTCCGTGAAGCGGAAGAAAAGAGGGCGCAGGTTGCATGGGAAGAGGTGGCACGCACCAACCTTCGTCGTACCCTCGACAAGCAAATTAAATTTGTACTACATGTATGGAAGAACGTGTACAGTCACACGACATTCACGAATAAAGTTTGCCGACTAAGACGCGAACACGTTTCTTTCGATGGAAAGTGCATACGAATCGAAGCAATCATAGAAGACGTATTGCTCGTCTCGCGGGGCAGAACTTTCATTAATTTTTAAGGGATATCAGAGAAAAAATATTATTTAAAAGCAAGTACGCGAATCCAAAGAAAAAATAGGTGGCAATCGAATCAGTTTGATTCTCCATCATCCTCTGATTATATCGATAGTCGCGGAACGTGCTAACACGGGGTAGAATGATTTTAAATAATTATTGTTCATATATACCTACCATCGAATCTGAATAAATCGAGAAACACAATTTCTGTTTGTTACGAAGCAAACAATACAAACTTCTAAATAATTTAGGACAGATAATATTCAGATTATGCACATTTAATTTGTTTCTCTGAATTTTCGAACACCTAATAAAAACTTTTCAAAGTATCAAGTGAGCCGTTTATTTTGAAACTGGCTTAAGTCCATTTGTCAATAATTTCCGGTTGCCGTGGTTACATGTACAACTTCAAGTTATCTATCAATAAAGCATTTAAGGTTACTTATATTCTGAGTAAATACGATAATTCTGGACACAAGTTTTCAGAGTTAGTTAAATAATTGAGCCGTTCATTTTGAGAGTGGCCTAAGTCCATTTATACTTAAATTAAGATATTTATCATTGATAATGTCCGAAGGCAGTGACGAAGGTAATTTTAATTAATTAGTATTTAACAAGTTAACCTCAGTATTTGGACAATTGCATTAGTTGAATAATCAGTACGTTTAATTAATGCAGTTAAACAAAATTTACGCAATATACATATTATGTACTTACAATTAAATATAAAACTTAAAATGTAATATTAAATTTTAGAAATTATTTCGCCCATGAGGAAGAACAATACGACAAGACCATTTAGTTGAGATAGTGAAGAAGAATTAGTAACTAATGATTTCGAAGAAACTCGAAAAAGAAAGAGAATTATAAAACAATATTCGTCTTCAGGGGATGAAGATACAGATAAAAATGGAGAAAAGATTGATGAAACATACATCCAAAAAGTGCGAAAGACTAAACGGAATTCAGGAAAAAGATATTGTACTCAAACCGGAAATATTGTACCTACAAAAGTTTTCCAAAACAAAGATTTTTAAAAGGGTAAAGAATTCTAACGGAGAATCAATAAACTGGTTAAAAATATGTTGGATGCATTTTGTCAGAAATGAACCGTATAAAATTTTCTTTAAGACATCAATGAATGAGAACGAAAATTTTAAAGTCCTGAATTTATTACCACGTCTGGGTAGACCAAGAAAGTTCGAAAATATTGTATTGACACCACTGTATAAAAATATCGGACAAATTACAACAGCAAAATTCAAGGACATAATTGACCTATTACGATATATGCCACCGGAACATCGTGATTTCTTCAAATCCCTTTCACACACACAAAATGTAGATGAGTAGTAAATTGTTTTGTAATTTATGTTTGTAAGAAATGTTTTGAATCTTATAAATTATGTTTTTGAAGTGTTGTAAAGATATGTAAAATAAAATGAGTATTGTT
>CM052098.1:10836197-10860613 GCA_028453745.1 Agapostemon virescens
GGTTCCTTCAAATTTTATAACGAAACTGGTTGTTAATTTTGAAAGTGGCCTAACTCCATTCTTGGTAAGAAAACGCATATTATTCACTTAATAATTGGCATTATTTTAATAGGAACTATAAATTTAACACCTTCATATAAACTTAAGCAGTATGACTCATTAGTATTCTGTACGTATATTTTTAATTGCATTGAAACACAAACCCTTAAATATCTCAATTTAAGTATAAATGGACTTAGGCCACTTTCAAAATAAACTGCTCAAGTATCGATCTGGTACCGACACGGTGGCCGCACCGTTTTTAATGACGAATGTATAAACTCTACGAAGAACGACACAATTGTGTTCGATACGCTTCTTCTTTCAGTCGTCGAGGGCAAAAGAACGTTAAAATAGACGTTCTATCGTATACTACGAATCTAATTCCCGAAGCTTTTAAAATTAATAAAAAGTGATTGTAACTTTTAGACAGAGTGTTTCAGTTTGTCATCAGGATTATTTCGAACGAAAATGTGTATTTAAAAAAAAAGTTTCTTTATTAAATACGATATCTATCGCTTTCAGGTTTTTCTTAAACGACCGCTTATAATTCTGTGTTGAATTCGTTGGGAGTTCGCGCGAGGCCGTGGCCAGCAAATTGATTCGGGCTTCGGTTATTTTATAACATATTATAGTTGTATTCGTGGATATAATATTCGATTATTTGGCGGACTCGAGGTTCGATCAGTGTGAAATTCTGGGCATCACAGCCATGTCACTGTGAGAACTAAAACCTGTTCAACCGACAGCAACCGCGCAGCGCAATCTCTGCTGCCGCGGTGTTCTAAGCACGGATAATTCGTTCTAACTCGAGCCTGGTTAACGATCGACGTTGAATTCGAAAGCTTTCAACAATTTTTAAAACGATTCTGTGGTGCAGACATACTTTGCAGACAATTCTTTCGAAACGAATAGCTTAATCGTGGAATTATTAAGCGGACAAATTTTTATCCAAGACGAACGTCCCTGGCTAAAAATAATTGCATATCAAACGTAGCAAATACCTATGCGAACGGTAGAAGATTTAACATAACAAGAGTTGTCTACATTTCGTACATTCGTATGAAAATAAGTACTTTTGCTTATAATCTATAGATTTTAAAAGTGCAATGAGAATTTAAGTAGTTCACATTCGTTTTTGTCCACGCTTCAATGTTAACGTATCGGTATCTCTAGAAGCACCATAGATACAAACAAAATGGTTATGCAAAAATTACATATTACAGAAAGGTGCATATATTTTGACGGAGGCGAATTCTTATTAAGGTATTAATTTAAGCGACGCTACACGACGGAAAGCTTTGATTTTTAAATGGAATTATCCGATTATCGTTAGATCCTTCGTCGATATATTCAATTCACAAATACGACGACCCATAAGGTCGTGAGATCGCCTGTTCGACTGTCAATGGTTTTTAAGACGTGCCACATGAAAAACGAAATTATTCGAGTCTGATCCTTCAGTACGGCGCTTGTCCAAGCTAGAAAAAGTCAGAGCAAGACGGCGATGAACGAAATTAGAATTTGTTCAGATTTCTTCTTCAGACTATACGCGCGATACTTTATAAAATGTTCACAACTGAAATGTATGTTTAAAAGGTCGTTAAATTCGTTTCGAACAATAAAACCAAGGCATTCGTTTTCGCCAATACGTGTGCTCTTCTTGCGATACATACCAAAACTTTCCTATAAACGTTTCTTCTCGTAAATGCTAGCAGTTAAGTCCGAACGATTCCAAAGAGACCATATTATTAATTTTCTGAAATTGAATCATTGCGTAAAACTTTAGAAACCTTATTGGGAACTCATTGGTTGAACCTCTGAATGGAATGGCTTTCTTTGTGGCAATCCGATGACGATTGTCTCGGACGACGATTCAGACGCTGCGCGTCCAAGGTAGCAGAGACGAACGATAAATGACGCAACGCTTGCGTCATCGGTCGTGAATGCATTAAACACGAACATACTGTATTTGGAACTGCGAATGTCACGGAATTCGTTTAAAAGAATTACGTTTTTGAATATATTATCCTTCGTTCGTTACGGATGTATGCGAGTCGAGCGAATCATTGAAAAAAAAGGTTGTTGACACGCTGATTCAGCTTCGCGTATGCGTGACTCTATTTAGTCATCGGTTGTCAACCGGTGTCACGCGAGTGCAACGCCAGTGTTTTCAATCCTGTCGTAAGAAATCGAAATGCACGCATACTTGGTATTTAACCCTTTAAGCGCTATGAACCCATATATGCATTCTCACATAACCATTCGATTTTGGCTAGGAACTCATATATGCGTTTTCGCAAAACCATTCGATTTTGGCTATGAACGTATATGTGGGTTCTCACAAAACCATTCAATTTGGGAAAAAGAAATCTATGAACAGATATATGTTACTGGTGCTTGTAAGCCTATAATATAGATATAAAAAAACAATAAGCGTTTAAACGTGCTTTTGTACAATAGTTTATCAGTATTGTTAATTAAATTTGTGTATGCATTCATTGTGCATTAGTTAACATATCGCTACCAAGGACTTTTGAGGTTAAATGCTGCTACTTTCTGGAAATTTGTTCTTTGCGTTTTAAAATGTCATTTTTAATTACCCCTAAAATGTCTAAGAATGAGCTTGAATACTGTAGTAAAAGTGGTAGTGACACGGGCTATGAACATGAAATTGAAACAGTCGAAATTAAAACATTTGCAAGAAAAAGGATGTGGAATTCGTCTTTGGATTCCGAGGAGCTCTATAAGAAGACCAAGATATTAAGAATAAGTAGTGACGCAAGCGGTAAATATCAACACAATAGGTTTGATGTTAGAACAAACATAATCAAACCTTCTTTTGGAGCTTCGGAAACCGAAGAGTCAGTTCCATTGTATGAACAAAGGAGAAGACGTCTTCGAATATTTAACTCATCTTCTGAAGAGAATGAGGGTCTACAGGAAAATGTTAACTTGACATCTAATGATACGGCAGAAAACTTTTCATGGTCTAAGAAAAATTTTGATGAATCAAATTCGGGGATAAGGGTACACTTATCGAAAATATCCACTCCTTTGGGTGCGTTTAAGGTATTTTTCTCGCAAGAATTAATTACTGGTATCTGCGAAAAAAGAAATAATTTTCATAAAAATCCAGCGCAAACTAAAATACATTCAGTTCATTCACGCGTAAATACCTGGACAGATACTTCACCTTCAGAAGTATATTTTTTTCTTGCTATTACTATGCTAATGTCCAGAATGAAAAAAACATCTATAAGAGAATATTGGTCTACCGATAAAGTTATAAAAACTGACATGTTTTCAAAACTAATGAGCAGAGTTAGATACGAATCATTGCTAAAAATGTTGCATTTTAATGATAACAATAATATGAGCTCGCACGATCCGTTGATAAAAATAAGACCGGTGGTTACTGAACTTAGAAACTCATTTCCTAAATCATATTATCCATATGAATATTTATGCATAGACGAAAGTCTTTTACTTTCAGCGCTCAGAGGGTTAAAAAATATCGGACGTATTTTTGTTTTCTAATAATGGAAGATCATTTCTACCGAATCAATATTTCTATCGACACGTTGTATTACATCTTTGTGACTCTATGAAAGCGACTCCAGTGAACGTGACTCTATCGACTTGAATTTATTCGTGCGCTTCGAGCATTAACTTAATAATGATAGAATATTTAGGAGTGGTAGTAATAGTTTTACAAAACACACAACTTGCTTGAAAATAACAGTTAGGCTTCAACACGTTCCGTGCCACGTGAGGCGTATACGACCCACGCTGAACTTTCCGTTCAGGCCGCTTGCAGTTCTAATTGAAAAGCAAAGAATTTTTTAAAAACTTATCGTAGAGTCAAATACAGACATCTTAACACTTTACCGACCGGCGATTATTTCAGAATTTTTGTAAGGCCCATGATCCATGACTGAAAACTTTTTAATTGGTCTTCCAACGCTGACAGCAATTTTTATTGCGGATCAACAATGCATCCCCAATAATATCGTCTAATAATGTTGTTACAAATTAGAATGTAAAAATAGAATTTTAAGCTTCATCTTGATACAGCGCGAATATTGAAAAGCGTACTAATAGACTTCCCGTCGGTAAAGTGTTAATATCATGTATTCTGCATTTCTTATAGCGTAGAGCGTTCACGTATCACACGGCATAGCGATCATTCATTTTCGACTGCCTTTTGTTGAAACAGCAGCGATTTTATTGCTTACTTAATCGCAAAATTGCGTCTTTAAAAAACGGTCTGACACGGAACGTGTTAATAGACTCGGGTACGAGTTTTAACATTTAACACATTGAGCGCCGGCGACATATGAACAATTGAATTAATTATAAGCTCATTTGCTTGTTTCTGAACAACGAGTAGCTAAAGAAAATATTTAACACTAGAACTACCAAACCAGTCATTTTGACTGGTCCCTAGTTTTTTCTTTTACAATTGTTGAAGTTAGAAAAATGTTTTCATCAGAAATTTTCGGATGTACTTCTTTAATGACGTATACCTTACAATAAGTATTGTATGAAGTTTTAATGGATGCAGTCTCGTTATTATTACAAAGTAATGTATATCGTTGGTTTCATTGTTCGGTAGTTCTAGTGTTAACGTCGAGCAACTCAACGCTCAAAGGGTTAAGACTCTGAGGATATATCGTACACACGGAATGCGTACGAAGAACGTTACTGGTCGCAAACCGTATTGCAAAAGACGAAAGCGAGCTACAGAGCCGCGATAGAGATCGGAAGAAGAAGCAACCGAATGGGATTCGCAGTATCGGTTCCCAGGATTAAACGTTATTCGAATTTTTAAAACGAACAGTATTTCAACGTAAAGGAATTGCGTAGCAGGCCGGTGCCACGTAGAAATCCACGAATTAACGTGCAATGAAACCGAGCACTTTATCTCGTGACCAGCACACAAATCTCGTGGTTCCGAAAGCAACACTAATTTCTGACCATGACTGTACATCATGGATACCAGAATCCCGGAGAATCCTGTAAACTGCCTCGATCCTCCGTCCGAAATTGTGCAACGCGAGGAAGTAAAGCGTATCTCGGGGGTATACGGTAGAGGAAGAAGAGTCGGAACGCGTGCACGTATTCAACAGAATTGCGCACTTTTGCGCGCGTGTGGGTGGCAGGGAGGATCGCGGGGCCAGGGCGGAGGTACTCTAGGCGAAGGGACGAAGGGGCGAAGAGCAAGGGCAACGGGCAAGGGGCAAGGAGGTGAAGCAGCAACGAGGGCGGCGAGGGGATGGCTGGGGAGGGACAGCAGAATTCGAGGGGATAGAGACACGCGAAGGCCCGACCGGGCTGGCTGTGCTACGACGGAACACAATATTGCGGATCAATAAACCTCAATAAAGTCAATTTCTGTCGCAAAAGCATCTGAATACGGGAATTTTGTATTCTGTCGGCTAGGCGGCAGCAGCCGGCTGGGCAGGGATCGTGTCCCGAATACAGATTAAGTATATTTTATACCGTATCTCGGCGAACTCGCGCGCATATGTTTCTCCCGCGCGCCACCTTCAACCTCCTACCTAGTTTTTCGTTCGCCGCTTCCTCCTTTCCGATGGAGAAAATAACAAAAGAGGGTGGCTCGTGAACAGAAGTATGCGCGCTACCTTGAAATACGCGTTTCCTCGTACACGCGCGAGCATGTGTGCGCCCTGACGTGCAGCGACGTCCTCGACGTTCTCGACTCCTCGTGTAATTTGTTTCGAGCGACTTCGCGACTTTAAAGGCTCTTCTCCCGCCAACCACGCAGAACTTCGTTGGTTCGATATATTTTCGACGGGAATACCAATATCTTTACTCACCCTCGGCCATTACTTTTCTTCGCGGAGATGGATTAGAGGACGACGGGACCGAAAAAGTATAATAAGCGTGGCGCGCCAAGCGCATTACAATTGACTCGCTCGTTTATTCCTAACGGACCGATTATTTTACACGCGGTGTTTTGAGCGCACGAATAGTAAATCGTTTTGTAAGAACGTTTTATATTTATCATGGCGCTTCGAGCGCTTAACTTAACAAGAATTGTTATTAAAAACGTAGAATCTGATCGGGGGAAAAGACATGTTGAATATTTGCGTACGGACGTTAGCATGCCCTGTGTATTACAGGTTTACAAGTTAGAACGAACGTATCTGGTGCGGCGAAACCTTGATCGTTCGAATTAATCGAACGACGTTGCGCCGTAGTGATCGCCTTGAATCGAGAATTTAGGTGTACCAGATGTAAGACATATTTTTCAAATGTAAGTATTCAGAAGCATGCCCGGTGATCCAGCACTCGGAGACGAACGTTAAACCAGAAGATAATTAACACGTTGAATGCCGAGGAAATTTTGTGTAGTTCAGACAAGTTTCATTTGTTTCATTGATAGAAGCGATCAATGTTATTAAAGGGAATTATTAGTTAGTGAATAATGAAGCTTTCACCTCATACTACAATCTGATAAACTTCCACAATAATAAATCGATGTTGAATGCTATTAATTTAATGATAATCATTCTTAAACGAGACAGTGGTGCCGGTCACCGGTGACCACCGTGGCATTCAACGTGTTAAAAATAAACGTACGCGTTTCGGAAATGTCACTTGTGAAAATCTTTCGTGTAGAATCTGATGGCAAAGGCGGCAGAGCGAGGAAATTATCGACGCGCGATCGTAAATATAATTTTCGTCCAAGTATCGACGTATTCGAATAAAAACTGTATCGGTACGCGAGCATTTCCATTAATACGACGACTATCGAGCAAGTTCGAGGTCGCGAAGGCGACGACGAGCAGGCGACGGTGGCCGCGTGCGGCATAATTCATTTTCCTGGCATAGCGGAGAGCTTTGGGTCGTTGGCGCGACCAGCGAACCACCGGGACACCAACTTCCTCCCGTCCCGATAATAAGAAGAAAGTCGAGCTTGCTGGAACGAAACCAAGTGGCACGTTTTCGTGGAGCAGCCACACCACGTAATTATCCACTTCGAAAACTCGGCGCCGAACAAACTGGGGAGTCTAGTAGCCGGGAAAAGAGCTTCAACTTCCACGCGAATGACAGAACGCGACGAAGAACCAAAACCCGTACAGATCGGAAATATCTTAGATTTAGGTGCCGCGGACCGCTTGTACAAACTTTTCTATTTCATTCCATTGAGAAACGGTAAGCAAATATTTTCCACGACGAAAGCAACCTATAAATACGAGTACTTCTGACAAACCCTACCGTAAAACGTAGGAACTAGTTTCATACTATCGTAATAACCGAAAGCGAACCCAGCGATCCTTTGGCATTTTTCCAATAACATTTGATCGTTTAGAACGAAAGATTACGATCCTTGAAAAATTTATCAACCGGTTTTGCATCGATGGGTCCTCGACCACGAACAATTACAAACTCTAAGGAAAGATTAAACTTAAGATTTACGATTTACCTATACCTTCTACAAACGGAGTTCGTAATCGTTTCGCGCATTCTACATCGTCGGTTGCAATCCGTTAATTTATAGTTTCCTCTTCGGTATCGCTTTCGATAAGAGTCGTGTAAAATGGGTGTTCTTCTTCTTTCTTTCTCGTACGTTTTTAAACTTAATCTCGAACCGAGTCTGACGCAGCTCTTGCATTTATATTCTTAGCCGTTTCGGACTTTAGTTGATTTTTAAGAAAGAATGCTTGAAATATTATCTCTTACAAAATCGTGTATTGCACATTTTTTTAAATGTTCAGATATACATTTTTGTCCACTGTGTTATCAATAAAAATTAATTCACCCATTCCAAATGTTGAGATACATCCCCATACAAGTACATTTTCACTTCCGTGCTTTATAGTCGGCTTCGTATTTTTAATTTTGAATTCTTCACTTTTCTTTTACCACACCATTCTTCGTCCATCCGATCCAAAAATGTTGAATTTACTCTCATCACTAAAAATAACGTCATTCCACCACGTCTCTTCTTTTAAAACAAATTCTAACGCAAAGTTTAATCTTTTCTTTCTATTAGTTTCATTCATATAAGGTTTTTTCCGAACAACTCGTCCATTATAACCACATTCTTTTAATGCTCTATGTATTGTTTGGGGGTGCACTTTCTTTCCAGTCTCTTATAATAATTCGGCAGCTAAGTTTGGCGCATTTAATGTAGGATCTTTCTTTATTTTTCTTATAATTTTTCTGTTATCTCGCGTGTCCAAAATTTTTGTTGGCCTCTTTGCGGAATAGATTGTATTCGGTCTTCATACTTAAATCTTTTAACACTTTAACTGTCGATCTAACAACCTCAAAAATTCCACCAAATCAAAGTAATTTATTTAATGCAGCAACAATTGAAAATTTTAAATGTATGACACAATGTTATCCTTCAATCATCTTCTACTCTTCAGATCTCAACTAAATTTAGTGCAATGAATATATTAATGTACAAATTTATTTTTAATCATGGACAAACAATTCTGTCACCTATATATGGGTGACACGGCAGTCAAAGTGTTAAATATCACACTAGCTCACGCAAATTGTTACATTTCGAGGTGTCCGAATATTATTGTCATGTTAAAACTAGACATTGCTTCGATTAAAATAGAATACTTAATAAATGTTAGTAATTATATAAATAAAAATTATGCTTTTATTAACTAGACCCTATACAATAATGTAATTTAGAATTAATTTTTTTTTTCTTCATCGTGAACAAAATTACAATGCGGCACAGTGAAAATTGTATAGTGTCCGAATATTAAAGTGATTCACTGTACAGTAGCTCACGAAAATATTCGGACACTATTCAAACCTAAATAACTTTTTCAAAATTGAACCAAACAACTTGACTTTTCTGGAGCAAGTAGCAGCATTGATTTACTGAATGATACGCAAAAATAATTTTGAAATAATTCTAATTGGTAGAAATTACGTGGGAAAGTAGAAAAGACATTTTTTTAAACATTTTTATTTCAACTCGTAATGAAAATTTAAAATATGCGTTTTTTAGAACTGTGTTAAGTATACACATGCTGAAAATCTCACAGAAAGATGTAAGAATTTCTGTAGTATAAACAGAAACTGATCAAGATTCCTGAAAATTTGCGATTTTCACCATTTTCGATGGCACGTAGCTCGTGTGTACGTCGATCAATTTTAATGAATTTTTCTGCATGCGTATAACTATCATAGATCTACCACATGCGTCTTTAAAATTTTTTGTTCGTGGCTCAAATAAAAAATATTTAAAAAGTTCCTGTTTTTATTGGTCATGTAATTCACATCAGTTCCAACATTTACAAAATTTATTTTGTATATCATTTATTAAATCAATGCAACTAATTGCTCAAGAAAAGTGAAGACGTTTGGTCCAATCTTAAAAAAGTTATTTAGGTTTGAAGAGTGTCCGAATACTTTCGTGCGCTACTGTATGTGCATACGAAAGAAAAATAATTGGTAAACAAGTTGAATAAGTTAAAAGATCTATGATTAACGTGAACATGGCATACTCTTATTTCGGTCGAGTTAAAAGTAATTGTGAAAAACGTCGAAATGATAAGAACGCTGACAGAAAATAAAGAATAGCGTAGCATCCTTTACGCGGAACGATTGAGAAAACTCGAACCTTCCGATCAGCCGTAGCGGCTGTTAAATGTTTCTTCGACTAACTTCGCATTGTTCGTATGCACCCAAGTATGTATACGCAACGCGTCGATCAGTTGCAAGCAAGGTTACTACAAGCCGAGTACAAGCAACTTCCTGCAACGTTTACGAGCGCTCGACGTCGCGCGTTGCGTCGTAAGTCGTACGCGCGAGGCGCCACGCGCGACGCGACGCGACGCCAAGATACTTTAGCGGTCGAGAGTTTGTTACGTAGATCGTGTGTCCGCGCAAAGAAGATCGAAGGGACCACGAAGCAGTTCCACGGAGGTGTAAAAACAGGATAAGGGTGAAAAAAGGGGGTTATGCTTGTTTCATGGTCCCCTGGTCGTGTACACGCCTTCGGGCATTTGCACTAAAATTTGCACCCTGTTGCCTCGTGGTTCACAATGGCCGATTAGATCCATGGCTCGAGGTAATATTCAGGCATTACCGTGAATAATTTAGTTGTGCAAAACCGAAACTGCAGCTACGTCGTATATTATGTTTTTATCTTTTTCATCTGTAACCAGAAGTAACCGTCGTTTTGAATACAAGATACATACGAATACATTTACTTTTTTCTTTGTTCAATAACTTTCTGCACCCGACGATACTGCTACGCCTTTGTACGCTTTCATTCATAAATGTTGAATATGCTTTTCATGGGTTTATTGAATTGCTTTTCAAATCTATCGAAGGAAGGTAATACGAACTTGTCACGGGTCTAAATATTGGTTATAAGGGCTTCCAAAGTTCGATGCGTATAAAACGCAAATTTGTAATTTCTACATATAAGTAAATTGTTACCTTAACGAGTAATTAGCCGCGTTGCAGACATTGCAGTCAGATTCGATTAGCGGATACTTCGGTAATGCTTACCTGAAACAGAAAACAAGCAAATGTTCGTAAATAAGTGGAAACTGTTAATTCGATCGAGTATTCGTTAAAAAAAAAAACGAAATTACACGAAATTACATGAAGATACAATAGTAGTGCACTATTACAAAATAATTGAACTTTCATCGAAACCAATTTAAAGTTTCTCGGTAATTCTCCTGATCCATCGCTGAAGAAGGAATCGAATTACCTATGTTAAATAGAGACGGAAGAGGAGAGGCAGGAAAGCGAGCGGCGCAAAATATCTTTTTACCGACAGTCGCTCCCTTAATTCCCAATATTTTTTCGAGACACACCCTTCAGATATTCTGTCGGGGCTCAACTTGTTGCGCTTTACGAGCACGTCACCGCCCGCTGAAATTCCTATTTGTTCCGGCAGACGTGAAGAATACCCAGGAACGAGACTGACGAGGCTGGAAAAAATAAGGAACAGCGGAGGGAAAAGGAAACAGAAGGTCGAGATGTTGTACAAGAATAGAATGAAGTGGAGCGGGGTGGGGAAACTGAAATAAAGAATGTAGTGTACCAGCAAAGATGGGGAAAATATGAATATGAATCTATGTGTGTGTGTTTGCGTGTGTGTGCGCGCGCTCGCGTTTGCATGTATGTATATGTATAACAAAATAGAATATAGAAAAGAAAAGAGTGGTTCGAGGTGGTACACGCCTCAACGCGCAGACTAGTACCCTCCTATTGGACACCATTGGTGGGCTTGGCTTGGAAATCGAGTCTCAAGGGCAAATCAAGCGCTACCGGGAGGAAGAAAAGAAATAATAAGGGCGGAGCCGCCAAGAGAAAGCCCGCTATCGAGAGAAAAAGCGAAGAGAGGAAGCGGGAATGGAAGAAAGGGAGAAAGAAACGTGGTTTGGAAACAGGGGATCGAAAAATGGCTGTGGAAAAGAAAGAAAAACAGACTTAAATATCTAGTACGAGGTAGAAGAAACAAATTGCAGCAAAGGGGTGCCAGGGTGGCGAACGGTAGGGACGTTTAATGACAGAAAATTGCAAGTAATGGCGGATAACGCGCCCTATTTAACACCTCCGCCTCATCTTATCCTATCACACGAAATAACCTCTGCATCCCCGTTAAAATTTTCTTATCACTGAAGCGAACGTGGAGCCAAGCTGCCTGCCTTACGTGTATTACACGTCGAGACTCGACGCTATCTTCAGCCTGCTCGTCCGACCGAATTATTACGCTTCCAGGACATAATTTCGGTGTACTTCGGGATAACGTTTGTCCCTCCAGGCTTAGGCGTGTCTCAGGGCAAGACGGAGGTTGAATTTTTAAATTTTCCCTCGTGCAACGTCGACGCTACGATTTCTTCGTTGCGCTTCGAACGCTAATTGCATTGTTTACGAAGGAGACGAGTGTTCGCAGAGTTTAAAGGTACCGATGTCTTTGTTCAAAAAATTCGAACCAAGTTAATTGTTACGTAATAGAATGAAACTCTTGAAAAATAGTATCCATCGGATTCCAATCTAGAAACAACGATCAAGGTGCGATAGGTGAACTCGAATAATTGTTTCAGCGTATCGTCTATTAATTAGCAAGAACCGCAGATTCAAATAGAAGGCATGTCCGCGGATCGAATCGTTCTGATTTCATGCGAAGCACAAAACTGGTTAATCCAATTGCGATTGTGTTTCTCCTTTGTAACGAAAGAAACAATGTTTTAAAACAGAAATTCCTCCGTTTCCGACCGATAAAGTTGCATTTCCTATCTCGTTTTCTGCGGCTGCGTTTTTGCGAGATTCGCGGAGCGAGTAATTAGTTTTACTTCAGCAAATACACGTCGGCAACATGGAGCAGGAGCAGGAGCAGAAGTAGGATCAGGAGTAGGGATCAGGAGCAGGAGCAGATTTTTCGGTGAAACTTTTCGGGCACGAAAGGGCAACGAGAACGGGATGATTGAAAATAAGTCCGGTATCCGGTTATGTCGATTTCTGCTCTACAGCAAAGGGTCTACGAACGAAGAGTGTCCGGGTAAATCAGAATCTTGCACCTCCTTTACGAGGCATCCAGCGAAAATTGTTGCGAAAGACTGAAATCGTATTAAGCGGCCAACGCATGGAAGGTGAATGCAAACTCGTCGCGAAAGGAGCACGAACGAGACGTATGAAGCGAAAGGGAATCAGAGTCGGGAAGAAAAACGGGCCGAAACATAAAAGAGAGAGGGAGAAGAGCGGGCAGGGAAGGTAAAAGAGGCATTGAGGCTTCGACGGCGAGGCCCAACGCGTATATGAGTCAAGGCGAAACGAGGTCTGGTCTCGTGAACCTTACATAAACCAACTTGGTCACTGTCGTTCAACCTGTACCTAATTATCCCTTTTCTTCCTGAACTAACCAATATCATATTAAACCGTGCTCGTGTAGAACATTTTTTAATTCTTAATTTTTTCCTACCATCAATTTACTTTGGTCTGTCCTTGTAGCTTACCGATAGGTCGTATGAGTTTGGAAAAAGCGAAACCGCTAAGTACGCGTGATTTTCTCAGATTCCCATTTAAATGGTTCGTACAATTATATATTATACTTGAGCAAGGTTCTGAAACTGAAATAACGTTTTTTTCTATTAGAAAATATACAATAGAAATTACTTTAAAAACTCATCATACACCTAACGCATTTTTAGGCTTAGGAAATTCTTAATAAATATCAAATGTCTATAATTGCAAATTAACTTTTTGAGCGCTGAGTTGATCGACGTTAAGCGTGCGCCATGCACTCCCCCATTAGGTACGAAAAAACCTATCGTAGGCTGCGTACCTTTTACGAAAGGGTGCAAGTTGAGCAGACTGAATTTTCATTACAAGGTATATTGATTGTAACTGAAATAAATTATGTGGTGACCTCAAACGCCTTAATAACCATTTATTTCGGTTACGATTTTGCAATCGCAAATAACGATTGACTTAATGCCAAATCTACTCCATTTTGACAGAATATATTGTTTAACCCTTAACACTCCAATGGCTCCTCTGAGGAGATACTAAAAATTGCCATACTATTATTCGAAACAACTATTACCCAACCATAATTGCATTTAATGAATCGTTAAAAATTGAACTGTTGTGGGTACAAATAACAGTAATAAATTTAATATGCAAGAAAGAAAATGAACCATGTACAATATAATTATTCTACGTAAAAGAAATGACTCGATTTTGGAATGAAAATTACTCGGAGTACAAAGGGTTAATAAATAATCTTCCTTTATTAAATAAAAGACTTTCGTCTATGCATAAAAATTCATATGGATAAAATGATTTAGAAAATGAGTTTCTAAGTTCAGTAACCACCGGTCTTATTTTTATCAACGGATCGTGCGAGCTCATATTATTGTTATCATTAAAATGCAACATTTTTAGCAATGATTCGTATCTAACTCTGCTCATTAGTTTTGAAAACATGTCAGTTTTTATAACTTTATCGGTAGACCAATATTCTCTTATAGATGTTTTTTTCATTCTGGACATTAGCATAGTAATAGCAAGAAAAAAATATACTTCTGAAGGTGAAGTATCTGTCCAGGTATTTACGCGTGAATGAACTGAATGTATTTTAGTTTGCGCTGGATTTTTATGGAAATTATTTCTTTTTTCGCAGATACCAGTAATTAATTCTTCCGAGAAAAATACCTTAAACGCACCCAAAGGAGTGGATATTTTCGATAAGTGTACCCTTGTTCTCGAATTTGATTCATCAAAATTATATAATTTTGATACAAAATTTTTCTTAGACCATGAAAAGTTTTCTGCCGTATCATTAGATGTCCAGTTAACATTTTCCTGTAGACCCTCATCCTCTTCAGAAGATGAGCTAAATATTCGAAGACGTCTTCTCCTTTGCTCATACAATGGAACTGACTCTTCGGTTTCCGTAGCTACAAAAGAAGGTTTGATTATGTTTGTTCTAACATTAAATCTATTGCGTTGATATTTACCGCTTGCGTCACTACTTATTTTTAATATCTTGGTCTTCTTATAGAACTCCTCGGAATCCAAAGACGAATTCCACATCCTTTTTCTTGCAAATGTTTTAATTTCGACTGTTTCAATTTCATGTTCATAGCCCGTGTCACTACCACTTTTACTACAGTATTCAAGCTCATTCTTAGACATTTTAGGGGTAATTAAAAATGACATTTTAAAACGCAAAGAACAAATTTCCAGAAAGTAGCAGCATTTAACCTCAAAAGTCCTTGGTAGCGATATGTTAACTAATGCACAATGAATGCATACACAAATTTAATGAACAATACTGATAAACTATTGTACAAAAGCACATTTAAAAGCTTATGGTCTTTTTATATCTATATAGGCTTACAAGCACCAGTCACATATATCTGTTCATAGATTTCTTTTTCCCAGATTGAATGATTTTGTTAGAACCCACATATGCGTTCGTAGCCAAAATCGAATGGTTATGCGAAAACGCATATATGAGTTCATAGCCAAAATCGAATGGTTATGCGAAAACGCATTTATGGGTTCATAGCGCTTAAAGGGTTAAAACCAATAGTTCTAGAAGGAGGCACGATTGCACGCTCATTAATATATTAGTATATTTTATATACGCGTTAGTATATCATATACGAATCGAGGTGTTTCAATCTAACATGGAAAATTAAACGAATATTAATACTTTACCGCTCGATATTTATTTCAGAATTTTTTAAGGTCCATAGTCCATGATGGAAAACTTTTCAACCGATATTTCAACGGTGATAGGAATTTTTATTGAGAATCCTCAATAACGTTATTTAATAGTTTCGTTACAAACTATAATATAAAAGTAGTTTTTTAAGCTTGATTCTGTTACAGTGCAATTATTGAAAGTCCTATTAATAGGACTCCGTTCGATGAAGCGTTAAGAAAGATAGCCACGACTACAAACACTTTCAAAAATCATCTACAGTGTATGCCAGAGGACATCGTCTTTGCGATCGAGAAGAAAATCACCGACAAAATGGTTTATAACTCCGATTCATCAAGGAGACACCTAACTCATTCACGATTCACTTGGTCTGGTAAACATAACGTAGAATATATCGAGAGAAAAACGCGTCTGATAAATGTAGCGATCGATGACCCATCGAAACACTCGCAAACACGAAGCAGAAGAGGTTTGTCGTTATCGGTGCACAGGTTAGATGCGATACCGGTAGTTTTCCTCTCTTCCTGACCGCGTCAGGAAAGAAGGAAAATGCCGTTGAAAATATTCGATTTCCGTAGGAAGAAGGCAGCGAGCGTTCTCTCTGAAAGTAGGTAAGCCCCTTAAAGCGTTCGGCACGTAGTGGTCGAAGAGGGGCGAAACGATCCTCAACTTCCCGCAGCCCGATCGAACTCACGAGAAAATCTCCAACACCTTCTCCCTCTCCCAACCTTCTTTCTCATCATATTCCGACAGCCATGTTCGCATCTTTGTATTTTTCGATTCGCGAGTTAAAGGTTAATTTGGCGATCTTTAAAGCTTCAAGAACTTGTAAACAATGAAATTATATAATCATCAAAATGGTATTCGAAACTGAGATCAATATATGATTTTTTTATGTATCGGCAAAATACAAATTACTTCGAATAATGAAAAATGTGTATTTTTAAATTTGTTTCCAATTTCAGAGCAAGCATTAAGATCGGATATATTGGTAAATATGAATAATTTTTGAAAAGTATTCAACGATAAATGAGAAAAAACATCGTTTAGATCTGGTTTTGTTGTAAAACCAATATCTTAAGAAGTTGGTACATGAAAATAGCCTACTGGTCCACATACTCGAGAACGGTTATGACGGTAGGAATGAGTACCGCTGGCGAACGAACGAAGCCACAATGCCAACCGATTGATTTACGTTGCTCGTTACGCGGTCCACTGCTCCGAAGAGAGAAAAATAAATTGATAGAGGGTGCCGGTATGGGGTACAGAAAGAAGAAAAAGGAGAAGAAGAAGAAGAAGAAGAAGAAGAAGCAGCAGCAGTAGGCGAAGAAGAAGAACGGAAGAAAGAAACAGGAGGAGGAAGAAAGGTAAAAGGAAAGGATCTAAGAGAAAGAAGGAACAAGAGAGGGGAGGCGATCCTCGCGAACGAGAAGAGTTCTTTTTGAATGAGCGTGTGGGAAAGGGAACGAAAAGGGAGGGACGAAGGTAAAGGGGCCGCGTGATGAGAAATGCAAAGTGAAGCAGCTTGGATTTTGCCAAAGAAATGCCGAGACTCGTTGGACCCCCTCCGTTCCATTAATTGCGACTTTCGTTAAGATCAATAAACATTCTTTTTTCATTTCTGTACCGAAACACTGGTCAATACCGTCAGTTGTAATTATTTGCAAAACCTTATTAAAACTCTGTTACGCGAGACTTGGAAGTATAAATAATACAAACCAAAGAAACGTAAAGGGTTGTATTTGGAATGTTTGTCCAAGTGTATTATGTCGTGCTTCGTGAAAAGTGTTGCAAACGTATCGTATTGTAGAAGGAACGTCGCAAGTTTTGCACCGAATTACATCGAGATCATGTTTTGACGTTTGACAATGATTTCACGTTGACCAGAATGCCGACCTTTAACAGCATAGTACAAAGCCATAGAAATTGGTGTAGAGAATATCTTTTAGTAAATCAATAATTCGTCATTTTCATCTTCGAGCTGAACCGATCGAAATGCAATTTCTAACGAAACAAATTTTCAGTGGATCACCCGTGTCAAACGAACGCAAAAATTTTCTAACAAACTGCCTTTATCCGAACCACGCATGCCTCGATATTTTCTTTTACAACAAAATTTAACAAAATAATTCACATCGTATACGGCGGTGACAACCACTTTACGCTACCTGCTTTCCCGTTACTTCCTAATTCGTCACCGATTCCTATATACAACGACCATAAGTGCCTTTCCGTATTCCAGCGTCCGAGACAGCAGGACCTGCTAATTGCAAGTAGCCTTACCGACGAGTCCTCTAGAAGGCCCAGAACGTAACGCTTCCTTTCCTTTTCTCCCCACCCACTCCGCGCGCATGATCGTAAAGCGTAACCTTGCGAAATGTGAAAAATATTAAAACGATAAAAGCAGTAACATTAAACGTGCGTTTCTGCGAATACGATACCCGGCAAGTTACAGTGGATCAAAGTAAAACTCTGACACCTATATATTTTCACGTTCTGAGGATATTATTGGTATAAGAAAACAAATTAAATGAAAAACAGAATTAGTTTCAATAATTTACACTTAAGGTCTAATAAAATTTATTAAGCAAAGACAAAAATTATTCACGACAATTCAAAACAAAATGGAAATGTTAAAAGTCATGAAAATTAGCCTCAAACTGAAACTCGGACAGTTGGTAATCCTGTGGGAAAAACAAATGAAAAGCGGGGAATCACCCTTCATTTTGTCATACTTTCATTTTATGTAGGTTTTAGTTGACGTAAGTCATTAATTTCTGTGAAATTTTGTTTTAATTTCTCAAGATGGCTGGACAATGTGAACAAACGTCATTAGAAATCCGGGAACTTGTTATAAGTCAATTTAGAGACGGTTTGTCTGCACGAAATGTTGCATCAATAGTGAAACGCAGTCACTCTACAGTTCATGATATTATAAAACGCTTTAGATCCAGAAATAATGTGGAAAATAAACTAAAACTAAGTAAACGGAAGATTTTTACAGAATCCGAGGAGCGTTGGATCGTACGACAAATTAAAAAAAATCCTCAATTAAGTGTCCCGAAGTTAACTACCGAAGCTGAAATACATTTAGGAAAAGAAGCTAATTCAGAAACGATGAGGATTATATTGAGAAAAAATAATTTTAATGGGAGAGTTGCTAGGAAGAAACCATTTGTGAGTAAAAGAAATCGTTCAAAAAGATTGCAATTCGCGAAATTGTACAAAAATAAAGATTTTTCATTTTGGAGGACAGTTTCATATACAGGCGAGAGTAAATTTAACATTTTTCGATCCGATGGACAAACTTATGTTTGGAGAAAACCTAATGAGGAGTACAAGGAACAGAATTTACGACCTACTGTTAAACATGGGGAAGGTTCAATAATTGTGTGGGGATGCGTGTCAACTGCTGGACCAAGAAATCTCCACATTATTGACGGGATCATGGAACGGACAAAATATCTACAGATTTTGAAGAACAATTTAAGGGATAGTGTGGAAAAGTTAGGTATTGCCGATTCTTACAGTTTCTACCAGGACAGTGATCCAAAGCATCCGGCTCATAATTTTCGTCTATGGTTACTTTATAATTGCCCACATGTAATCGAAACTCCCGCTAGATCATCTGATTTGAATGTAATCAAACATCTATAGGCGTACTTTAGAAGAAAAATTGAAAAGCCACATTATTTCTAATGCTAAAGATTTAAAGAAAGCATTAAAAGAGGAATGGGCAAATATTAATCCTTCGTATTGCGAAAAACTAGTACGGTTCATGCCGAATCGATTAAAAGCTCCAAGAGCAAATAAAAGACTACCAACAAAATATTAATATCAAATAAAAATAGTATAAAACATATGTACATATCTACAAGAAAATTGTCTACTGTCCGAGTTTTATTTTGAGGTCAAATTCCATTACTTTTTAAACTTCGTTTTTTTATGACTTCATGTAAATAAATTTTGTTTTTAGTGAATTTATATAACCTTGATTAAAGCTTACTAAAAATAGCTTTATTTCTTATTTATATTCTTTTCTTACCCTACCAATCGCTTCATAAGGCCCAAAAATGTCAGTGTCCGAGTTTTACTTTGAGCCACTGTATGCATTAAAGAATGAGATCGAGGAGGAATAACTGTAAATCTTTTACGAATAATGTTCGCTTTGAACGATAAAAGATCTAAGAAAAATGAGAAATCTGACCTACAGTTCCGTCCGAAACGGGTGCAACTAAAAAATCATTGAAAAATGCACTCGAGATATTCTGCAGTTCTTCAAGAACATAAATATACAGTCTGAACCCTTTTTGTCGCATCGTCCCCCTTTCTCCTGCCCCGAATCGAGGATGCAAATTCGCTAGCAAAAAACTCATTCCCCTTTCGAAGCTGTTGTTAATATTGAAGAAGTAGACGTATTTTCATCCGCATCCGTAATCGCGTGCCTGTGAATGTACAGGTCCGTGTATATCGACTGCATCTGCATTTACAATCAGGACTAGCCCTCGGATCCATTAGTCACCTGACGGCGGCGGTGGATCGGTTTCCAAGCGTGCAGGGAAGAAGCAAGTCCAGAAGAAGGATATACCGAAGCTGGCAGTATTAGAGCAAACCGATCGGGACACTAATGACTAGGATTACTTCTTGGAAGATATTGCTGCCTTCTTTCCTCTTTTATCTACTTTCGACCCTCCTTTTTCCCCCCTTCCCTTCAATTCCGTCTCTGCCGTCTTTGCCATTTCTGTTTGGTTTCTCACGCGTCTGCTGCGAATATCGATGAACCGAATCCCGGTTCCGTCCGTTTATTCGTCTATCGTTTTTTTGCATTTGTTTAAGATTGAGAACGATCGCAGTATCCTGTTAGATTGGACGGATTTGGATAAGGAGCTGATAGGGCTCGAAAAACGGCATTTTCTTTTGACCCTTATTAACTCTGCGTTCGGCATACGAAGAACGCCCATTACCCGTTCGTTATTTATTTACTATCGTGTCTACGGACAAGAGTACACGGAACGATGGTCGATTTTGTTCTATTATCGTCTTATTAACCCTTTGCACTCGAATGGCGACTCTGAAGCACCACTAAAAATTGTCAGATTATTATTTAAACCTTAGCACTCGAGTGGCGACTCTGAGGCGCCACGAAAAATTGGCACGCTATTATTTTAAACAATTTTAACATCGATATCTTTCTATCTAATAGATAAGTAAAAATTGAACGGTTGTGAGAATGAATAGCAGTAAAAAAGTCCATATACATAAGGTGAAATAATTAATGTAGAATGAAAATATCCTAGCGCGTTTCGATTCTCGTGTGGCTGACTTATTGCCTGCCAAACGAATACCGGGCAATCGGATCAAATGGTCGGTATTTGCGCGTATGTTTGCCGAGGACCGAATGCCACGTTATCCTCGGACGATGGACTAGCTATGGTACGCCATTGAATCGCCTTCGCGATTCTGAAGTCTTATTTTTCGACCGTTTGTTGGAAACATCCACTTCCATGCAAAGAAAGTACAACGATTGGTTTTTCCGATTGTTACATTTTCCTAATTAACGCATTCTTCGTAGTTTGCCTACGCCCTTCCGTTACGTCCTGAGCGTGCCCGCTCTTGAAGAGGATTGTAGCGGACCCCTTGGAGAAAAGTCAATCGGACCCAGGTAGGAGTATGGCCGGAAAACTATGATGAAAAGAAGAGTTCTGGACGTCGGTAAAGTCTAAATGCTCAGGAACGACGTGCAATACTAATTGTAAGAGCAGCATCAAATTCTAAGATGACTGCAAGGCAAATTGCTCAAAGCGTTTTTGTTTTACACAAATGCAGATACTTAACACGAAGAAAATTGAAGAAAAAACCTTGGAAAAGTTTACGAACGTATAATCAACGACAGAGTTTTAGGTACCTGCGACGACAAAGACATCATCCCCGAAAACCAGTACGGGTTCAGAGAGCGTCACTCCACGATTCACGCAATAAATAAACTTTTGATACATGAAACGATCCAATGAATCCAATTCAACGTAAAATTTGTACTACGACTTTCAATTTAGAATGCAAGGTTAACACGAAAGGATCTGTACTTAAAACCTTAGACAGTTTTTCGCGAATAGTCCGACACCGGTAGCACGTCTCGAGGCATTTTGGTTTATAATACGTTACACCTTCTTGTTGCGAGTCCTAATCGAATCATACTCATTGTGGTCAGCCATCTTTTAAAACAAAAGTGAACACACGCGTTACACGATTTAGTCTCGAGTAGCGCAGCATATCCTGTCACGCAACGAATTACGCCGCACCCAGTAGCTATCGCGCGCGAACAAAAGCTGTATGGCCTGCCATTGAAACAGGAAATTGAAAGCAGCATCGCGTAAAATTTCAATAGATATGTGTGTATGTGCTCGCGCACGCGTGTTACTATGTGTACATAGATATAAAAAAAAATATATGTGTGTATGTCTAATATATATATATATTGGATAACCAAGGATAACCGTGACAATAGGGTCATTCTATTCGCGAGGTGATCTTTCGGCTGGATTATGGTCGTCCGAAAAGCCATCGGGCTATTAGTCGCGTTTATAGCTGTAAGGAGAATAAAAAGTAATACAACGCACACGTACGAGGACAGGGCATCCACGTGGAAAGAGATGGCGAGAGAAAAAGAGAGACAGCCGGAGAAAGGGAAAGTGGAAGAAAATAGAGGGTCTAACGCGATAGGGACAAAGCAGGCGAGAGAGAAGGTAATACAGTTAGGCGAGCAACAACCACTTTTACGACGGAGCTCGTATTCAGGGATATGGTTTATCCGAGTAGCGTGGAAAGACGTAGCGTTACGAGGAAAATCGAAGGACATCGGTACAGCTTAGAGTATCCTTCCAAGCCTCGTATACGCGAGTTAAGACTCCCGCAGTCCTTAATTTGAGAAGGAAGCTCAGGGCACAGCCGGGGAAACGAGTGAAATAGCTCGAGTAAGACACCGTAGCACGGTTTACGAGCAGAACTCCTCGCCATCGTTGGCCTTCTACCCAACAACAGCTTTTTACCATCCATAAATTTAATCAAGCAGCGATTGACGCCTCGGGAAGGGATAACAGTGAGCGTCCGCCGAGTGGAAAAGGAGTAAGCAAGCCTCGGAACTTTCAATCAATGTCTAGATCGCCCCTTGTCACGAAAACTCGCGAACGTAGGTATACCGAGGAGAAGCTAAAGGGGGAAAAATTGATAAAACGCGTGCCTCGCTTCCTCGAGGCAGGACGATAAAGAGAGAAGCACCCTCGTCACCCTCCACACACTGGTTTGTACCTGCTTCTCATGCTGATAAGACACTGGTTTGTGCCTGCTTCTCATGCCGATAAGACACCGGTATACATATGGTAGTTAGAAGTCCTATTATATCGCCTCGATCTTTTAACTTCCGCATTTTTAAAATTAGAATTTCAGTAGAAACGGTTCCAAAACGAAGCACTAACAAATGCCCGCTATTAATTATTACATAAAAAATAATATATCGTATTTCGTTAACCCTCTATGGGCCGGTGTAACTTTCAGGTCACATTTTAACCCTTTGCACTCGAAGCAATTCTACTCCAAAATCGAAACAATATTTTTATCTATAAGAGATACAGATAGTAGTATACACTGCAGATAGTTAATTTCCTTTCATTCATACGAAATTAATTACTATTACTCGTACTTAGAATTTTTACATTTTTATCAATTTCTCATCTGCAAACCTATCGATGTAAAAATTGTTTAAATAATGGTATGGCAAGTTTTAGTGTCGCCTTAGAGGCGCCATTCGAGTGCAAAGGGTTAATTTATCGACATTTTACCAAATAATTATAGCTTTTTTCATGAGATGGCGCATAAATCTTAATTCTATAACGTTACCAAGACAACCAATATTAATATCTACGACCGTTGCTAGGCTCATCAACCTGAAATAACAAAATAAATGCTGTGCAAACTGTCTGCAGTAAAAATAAGCGGAACCATTTGATCCAATTGATATTATTTGTGCTTTTGTCAGTGATTACCAAACTAAAAATAGTGCACATAATAGCTCATTGATATACGAAGCCAGAGCTATTTGTTTGCATTTCAATTTGTTACTGTTTTTTTATGATACAGTTTTGTAACTTTGAGGTTACAGTGGGCTATTATGGCAGATTTCGGTACATTTAGGATAAAGCTTGCGCTCTCTCCTGTTTTCAGATTTATACATCGTATACCCAAAATATGAATACAAAATCAGATAGAAAATGTAACTGCACATTATCAGCATAAAGCAGATAAGAATTACATTTCCAAAGTTTGTCTGGAGCAAAACAAAATAAACACATGCTTCAATCTTGTTGAATTTCATCAGGAATCCATAACATTTATTGCTGCACCCACTATAAAATCAGTAAAATGGATAAAAGTGCAACCACATATTAAGAGTATAAAATAAACTTTACATTTCCAAAGTTTCTCTGACGCACTACAAAATCCATACATGCTTCAACATTGCAAAATTTCATCAGCAATCAATTTTCATTGTGGCACTCGATGTAAAGTCAAGAGATTGGGCAAAAATGCAACTACACATTATCAGCATAAAACAGATAAGAATTATATTTCCAAAGTTTGTCTGGAGCAAAGCAAAATAAACACATGCTTCAATCTTGTTAAATTTCATCAGGAATCCATTCGTGTTTTTAGATTTATACATCATATACCCAAAATATTAATACAAAATCAGATAGAAATAACAGAGGAATTAGAATTAGACGCATCGGTGGTAATAGATCCGATGATTCCTTATTAGATTCCGAGTCCGATGAAGATGTAATAGTATTTCCCCGACGACGGATAAATGTCATTGACAGTGACGAAGAATTTAGTACTCGATCCTCGTCAGATGAGGAAGATGCAGGACCACAAAGAATTCTTTGGAAACCAATATCCCAGACGAATAATAATAGTTGTTATCAGTCGCATCGATTGCTTGTAGAAGCATATGGTAAGGTTGCAAATGTGTCACCAATGATTGTATATAATGTTGTATATAATAAATGTATGTAATATTGTATATAATGTTTGTGTATCAGCGTCGTATACCTTTTTCGTGCGAAAGTGTCGAATTCTGAGCCGAATAAACGTCATTTGTGGGCAGTTCTAATTTACTTGTTTA
>CM052098.1:10861013-10913779 GCA_028453745.1 Agapostemon virescens
TTTACGCTCGAATGTTCGGATTACGAATTACGAAAATCACTTTACCGTCGTGTCGATTCGAAAGTAAAATACGACCCAAGAAATATATATTAGGGGGGACCGGAAAGTAATGTCGTTTCTGCGCATGACGATATTCGTTTGCCATTTATCGGTTCGTTGCGTGCTTCAAAGCACACGAGAAATAAAATGTAAAAAGACAACATTAATTTCCGGCCCCTTTAATACTTTGCTTCGAAGTACCGACAGAATAGTCAAATATGTTTTTAGTTGTAATTACTATACCGAAATATTGTTTCTGTTTGCCTTGTTAAAATACTGTCCGCGGCATGTGAATCTTATGCTGGGTCAACACCGCTGTTGGCGAACAGTTCGCGACCAGGAAGCAGTGTAGACACTTTAGCGAACTGCGATCAGCTCGCAGAAACGGTACATCAAACAGTCTGTTTGCGAACTCGAGGCATACGTCGCAATGAGAGCCAATTATACCGAGTAATTTTTCGCAATCCTCGTACGACGGTTTTGAAAAGCTTTTTAATTCTGTTTTCTTTCTTAGTATATAATTTGTTAAGCACATATTATCACCCCGAAACGTGTCGTTGTTTTGAAAATTTCTCTTCGCAAGCATCGTCGCTTGCTGCTTTCCCCAACACCGTTTTCATGTACCGCTAAATATGCAATTGATACGAGTAAAAGATTTTCCTCGGTCATATTTTATAAATTTTGCGCGCGCCCGACAAGGTCTACGACGAACTGCTTGCGGTCATCGAACGGACAAACCTTGAACTGCTCGCGAGAAGTATTGTTCATCGTAAACCCAGCATTGGGAATCATAAACAAATGTTCGAAGAATTTTTAGGTTGGAAATACGATTATTTGCTGTACGCCAACTGTTAACGCTAGCCATATATCGCGGTATAAGTAATTTGTATCAATTTACCGCGGTATTTACCTAATTGCGACGTTGTTTCTTAATTAGTCGCGCCCTTGGTGGCCAATAATGCTGCTAGTCGAACAGCTACTTAATTCGCGGAGGCATCCCGACAATTTTGCCGCATCGTGTAGAATCTTCGAGTCACATGTATTTTATTACTCGTTTTCTTCACGGTATGGTAAAACAACGTTTATAATGTGCGCGAGGATATGAAAACCCAGTGCGTAGCCACGTACTATTTTACAATTATAAGAGGTATATCGTATATCGAGGTCAACCGTTTTAACGGTGATCGATTTCACCCTCTTGTACGTTCGAATTCATTTCTAACAGTGCACGATTCTCGTTTCGGTTTCATATCGCAGTGGCAAAATCTCCAAGCGGCCTCGGATCTGTCATTATCAACGGATATTAGTATTAGAGCGATACAGTGGATATTAGTATTCGGGTAAGTAGAGGTTTGAGAAGTTTTTACATCTATTCACGATCTGGTTGTCGCCGTTATTAAATTATTGCATATGCGATGAATAAAATATCGAAAAACATTAATGTTGATAATTTAATTGTGCTTATTTACGGGGTGTACCCTTAACGACGCACTGCACCTAATGCCAGAAGGTAACTACAATCTTTAGCTTTTCAAACTGTAACGAGCCGTTGCATCATGCAAGTTGTTGAAGAACAAAAACACACAAAAATTACGTCGTATAGGAAAGTAGGAAGATGCTGATTGCTATGCTCTTTCGGCGTGCACATTTTTCGTGCAACAATCGACGTTAGTTGGATTTCTATTTACACTTTATTACGTTATAGCCCAATTCATTCGCAATTTTAACACCTTGGTGACTGATGACGAGTTAACGCATCTTCTCATGTCCAAAAATTGTTGACCGATGACGAGTTAACTTCGTCATTGCACTTGCATTATCTATTTCAATTTGTGAAACCCAGGGCGATATAGAATATTGCAAAAGCTTTTCAGAAAATCAGTTGTGTTTAGATATTCACTAAGTTCACTGGTAATAATCGGACGTAAGACAAACACTTCATACAACGTACGCCAACTTGTCATATTTTACAATGCAAAAGGTGAATCGTAAAGGAAAATTGCAGTAATGCTTAAAATTAGTAAAAGTACAGTGTGAGATATTATTAACACTTTGATTGCCGCGTCACCCATATATGGGTGACAGGATTATTTGTCCATGTTTAAAAACAAATTTGTACGTTAATATATTCGTTGCACTCAATTCAGTCGATATCTGGAGACTACAAGAAGGTTGAAGGATAACTGTGTATCAGACATTTAAAGTTTTCAATTGTTGCTGCATTAAATAAATTACTTTGATTTGGTGGAATTTTAGAGGTTGTTAGTTCGGCAGTTAAAGTGTTAAAAGATTTAAGTATAAAGACCGAATACAATCTATTCCGCAAAGAGGCCAACCAAATAATAATTGTCCAAAATTATTACAACCGCCACCTCAGTCCCCAGATCTGAATCTTATAGAGAATTTATGGGATGAACTAGACCGACGAATTAGAACAACTGCAATAACATCTAAAGAAATGTTAAAAGAACGACCGAAGGAGGAATGGAATAATATTAGTACAGAATATTTGAAAAAAAATAATTTGCAATATGCCTCAACTATTAAAAAAGGTCATTCGTCAAGAAGGATATCCTACACTATATTGAATTACTTTTCATTTGCAAAAATTAGTACAAACACAATCAGTTTTTAAAAGTGTCCAAATATTATTGTAACGTTAAAACCGGACATTGTTTTGTTTAAAATAGAATACTTAATAAACGCTAGTAATTATATAAATAAAATTTATACTTTTATTAACTAGATATTATGTAGGAGTGTAATTTAGAATTCATTTTTTTTTCCTTCATCGTGAACAAAATTACAATGCGATAAAGTAAAAATTTTATAGTGTCCGAACATTAAAGTTACTCACTGTCTATAAAAAATATGTCGAAAGTTTAATTTCATTTCATTCAGTATAAATAAAATTTATTGGAGTTTATTTAGAATGTTTTACTTTACTTCCATATTCAATTACAAAATAATAGCCGGTGACATGGCATAGTTTCTGTGTAAAATTGCCGGTCAGCAAAGTATTAAGATGGCGGTCCCTGATAGAAGCGATTAGTGTCGCGTTCTCCTGATTTTGATTTCTGTCAGAGTCTCGTCGCATTCTGTCCGTCGTCACTTCGGGTTTGTCGTGATTGGTTCAGGGTGGTTTTAGGTGGAGGAATGTAATGGTTTTTAATTGGACACGGGCGTATCGGAAGGAGTGTACGTTCAGGAGTGGGAATCTGTCAAGAATATCTCTTTGCGCATTGTTTTCAATTGTCAACGGCATGATTTATAATTGTCTGTCCGTTCGTCGCTTCGCTGGATATGCCGCACGCAGTATCTGTCTGTCGAAGTCGCAGCTGTCGAAACTCGATGGTTGTAAAGTAATCGGCCAGTCCGGAGTCGATTTTTATGTTATGCCGTGCTTTGCAGGTATAACGTCTAATCTACTGGCGAAGTGGCGTTCGACCTTCGGCGTTGCCATCGCAACACACGGCGTTTTATCGCATTCCGGCCACGTGTACACACCTATGGAGATCAATTGATTATTGCGGCTGATAAGAATCCGGTGTATTTGTAAACTATTAGGTCTTAATTGATCAATATTGGTCTGGGTTAGAAGACGTGCGAGTTCCGTTATTACATTTTAAAACAAATAACTTTTTAATTATCTTCGAAATCACGCATCAAGTATGTTGGTTTTAAATTAGAAATATTTTCTTTCATTGATTTCCTGTTCCCCGGTATCGGAAAAATATTCAGTTGTTCGAAAAGTAATTTCGTTTCGTTTTTTATGAAAATGAAAGACGATTTTCTTATAGCGAACAAATATCTTATTTAAAACAAATATTTAAGTTAATTTATTTTGGCTTCTCATACTTTTAATCTATAAATAAAGCAGAATGAAAGCGACGAACTATTACGTTCTTTCATTCATTTAAGAAAATCTCTAAGCGTTCGGCGCTAGAACTTCCTCTACGTATCAAATCTGTCGAGCCAATTTCTGTCATCGTGTTACGTCGCGTCGGCGAAGCTGTGACTTGAATCTTGGTTCTCTAGTTGCAATTGGTTTTTATGCTTTTTAGCTAGATCGAATCAAGGCGAAAAATTTTAAAAAATGAGAGATAACACCGATTACATACTTATTGCTGAATTAATTTAGAAATTAATGCTTTTATAGTTCTATATGAAATCTGCATTTTTTTCCATTTGCTTCGTATTTTTCATTTTTACTGTCAGAGCTTACAAACGGAAAAATGTCGTAATATTTAGTTAAATATCCGAATGTGTAAGTTTTTCCTGAAATTGTGAATTGTAGTTAAATGGACAAAACGGTACAGGAACATGACAAAAAGGTTTCTTTCTGGATAAGCTATCGAATGGTTCGCGTGATTAATGTGGACCGGCGGGCAAATTGCACCCCTAAAATCAAAGTATTGCCTTTGAAGATATTACCATCGAAACCAGACAGAAACTGATTTTTTAATAGATTAGCCCTCCGACTGCGAAGCCCGAGAGCCCATTTCGACCGAAAGCATCGATATGGTAATTTGGTTGCACAATTTCGAGCTTTTGGATTAAATAAACAGCTATTACATTAGGATGAACAGATGTCAAGTGCAAATTGTTTTATGGAATTTCACGCTTAAGCTTTTATGCACAGAAGTGCAAACTTTATAGGCCGTTGTTACCTGAAATTCACATAGTGAATACATTGCAAGAAAATTGTTTAAACGGAAAAACTTGTTTTCATTTGCATATATAGGTTTATAATTTCTGATTTTTCATTTCCTCAATCTTTTTGGATTAAAAAGAAAAATTCGGCCCATAAAGGGTTAATACTAAAAAAAAAAGCAGAATGCACTTACTCTGTAGCAATATTGTTTTCGAAATATAAACGCGCATTTAAGTTATTCCGACAATCGATCGAATCAACTTTTGATCAAGAACATTTTTAACTTGTACAGCGTAACACGTATATCATGTATTTGCATACATGACCGCGGATAGCGCATCGATCATGTTATGAAGAAACGAGAGATTCGGGACATTATTCAAAAACTGAGAAAACGTTAACACGACGCAAGAGGAAAATGCCAGCGATGGGAAATCAGATGCAAGCTCCAAACTGTACGTCTAGTTTTCTCGTCGTTCGATTTACAGTCGTTCGCGATATTCAGGAAGTTTCGCAGCATGCCCGAAACTGCTGCGACGTGTTTCAGCGTTTGACTTACTGTCTTACGGATTCTGTTTATTTATGCCCTGGAGTAAATCTGCTCGAAGAGAAATATACAGAAACTCGCGAACACGCATGGACACGTTTGCGTTGAAACTTTTCTCTTGTGACATTCGTGTTCTACTAGGTATCGCGCGACACGGACCTCCAAATTTTTCGCTTCCGCGCGCTTGATCCCATCGGGTCATCGGTTAAAGTTCAACCATGCGAAAGTTATATTTAACACCGAGAATTTTCAAAGTTTCCAACTATGACAAATTCGTATATATCCCACAAGAATTCTGGTTTAGAATGTTCCATTTACTTTTTATTTTACAATTGATCATTTCGAAAACCACGGTATTCTTACTGAAAAAGTTTATACGCCTTTTGCATTATAACTATGGTATACGTTTAAAGAGAATTCGAATATGAAAGTAAAACATAGGTACCTGAACGTACTTTAACACTAGAACTACCGAACCAGTCAAAATAACTGGTTGTTGATTGTTTCGTTTACAATTATTGACGTTATAAAAACATTTTCACCAAAAAGTTTTGCATGAATTTCTTCATCGAAGCAGACATTACGACACAAATTATACGAAAATTGAATAGATGCAATTTTGTCATTATTATGTCATTATTACACAGCAATATACATCGGTCGGATTTATTACTCGGTAGTTCTAGAGTTAAAAAAATATCATTTCTGTATTTAGCTTATGATTCGGGGTTTCCAATTAACGATCGGACACCAGAAATTCGCAATCGACGAAGGCAATAAGCAAAACAACAGTAAGTTGTAAAATTTTGATGAATTTAGGGAATCTGATTCATTTAAATCGCAGTTTCTTACAATGTTCGCCATTTTTAATTGTTTCCACGAAACTTACTCGGATCTACAAAATGCATCTTTTAAATCTTCGTTACAGACATACGAAAGAAAGTCAAAAGTTGCGAGCCTTACTCTTTTTCGTCGCGATCTCAATTAAAAGTCATTTGATCCAATTTAACCGTGTTTAACCGCCTTCGGATATCGCAGCGTATAAGGCAGGGCCTGTTAGGTAACCTTACCGACGAGTTCTCCAGCAGGCCCAGGACGAACGCTCCCTTTCCAATTCTCTCCTCCCACTCCACACCACAGATCACCCGCCACCAAACTGGTGAACCCGGCGACGAACACAACGCAACACGGCGACCGGAGGAGACAGCGACGAGAACTACACAACCTGGAGCCAAACAGCAACAACCTAGGAACCAACACCAGGAGGACGGACGTGTTTCGCTAATAGCCGAGAATACCCCTCTCCTAGTGTGGTCTACCGTCGATCTGCCACAGACACCAGGCATCCATGAGTCACGAGACCCCAAACCTACGACGACGTCAACAAATCGACGGATTCACGGAGAATCATTGCCGTCGAATCCACGTCCTCTTCGAACGGCTACGCTAGAACTGCAGCATTTACGAGAAGGTTCCAAGGTGAATTCGCTGTCCCTCGCCGTGACAACTGGCCAAGCAACGCACTCGCTACTACCGAAATCCTACAATTACGATTCAGTATCCTATCTGCGGCGACACGAGGCCAGCAACGCAGTTTCTACGATCGCAACGACGTTTTGGCGCCATGCATGCGACGATACGAGACAACAGCAACACGGAGAGCAGGTTGGTCAACGCCGCAACGAACCCATCGTTCTTTCTGGATTCTGACGTGAATCGTTGCGAAAAGGAATTCGTCCAAACATCGTTAATCACCGACAGGGAGATAATTTGGGACTCTACCTCCTACGCTCAGCAGACGAACGGACGAACGGATTGGTTGCCCTTTGCTGCTACCACCTGATCGTGCACCGTTTTTAACACTAGAACTACCAAACCAGTCATTTTGACTGATCCCCAGTTTTTTCTTTCGCAATTGTTGAAGTTATAAAAATGTTTTCATGAGAAATTTTCCGATGTACTTCTTTAATGACGTACACGTGACAATAAAAATTGTATGAAGTTTTAATAGCTGCAGTCTCGTTATTATTACAAAGCAATGTACATGATTGGATTTATTGTTCGGTAGTTCTAGTGTTAATTGCCTTCCGATACTCCAGCGTCTAAAGCGGAGCCTGCTGGGTAGCTCTATCGACGAGCTCTTTATCAGGCCCAGAAACGCTCCCTCTTTATTTTTCTCTCGTTTCGGAATAGACGGAATAGAGTCCGTTCGAAAAGAAAGAATATACACCGATAAAACTATTCCCTGCAATAAAGCGCATTATCGAGGGTAAAGTTAACTATGAGAATTGCGTGTCTACCTCGTCTTCGTCGAACTGATTATTTTGTTGTTCCGGGCAACGGAAAATGGATGCGGGGAAAAAGTAAGGTGGTTAAAGCAAGCTCACCGAAGAATAAATTAACTCGAGACTTTTCGTAGGGAAAACGATCGAACACGGATCGATCACCGACGATCGCTGCGTATAAGCGGTCGGGTCTTGAAAGTGACTATTCTTAACGGTACCTACATCTTTTTGCATGTCGATAAGACACTGATTTATTACCGACCCCAACTAAGTAAACAGTGCCCGCAACACAGAGCATTCATCTGTAACCCATTAGGCGTGTCCGACTTTTAATTAATCATTCGTCTGGTAAGGAACCGCGTCAACAGTGAGAAGCACGATCTCCGTGACTTCGACTTCCTTCAATTACCAATTATTTCTCTGTCCGCCATATTTTTCACCAGCTTTGCATAGACTCGAGATTCGTAAAAGAGACGGTTATCACATCTTGTGAATTTCGTATCGATAATCGGATGCTGTGTTTCGTTCGATCGATAGGACGAAGATTACACGGAAACTGAAGTAATAAAGGTATATAATAATATATACTATATATTTAATATATAAATAATAATAAGGTAATAAAATAACCGAATTGGATTTTTCAATATGCGATGCGATGAAATTACTCAAAATAATATTGTCTCTATTTGCACGAGTCTATTCGATTCAACGATTATGTTGTAGAGCATGGTAATCTAGTAAAACGTTTGCGTGTTCACAAATATTTTTCTATTTGGTAAAATTTAGCCGACGGTCTGGAAATGTTCCATGCTGGAATAATCAAGTGAAAAAGCTCAAAAATGCAAGAACGAAATATGCCTCTGCGTAGGTTAAAAGTAATTTAGTGTTTCAGAGGCCGGCAGCGTCGGTCAGCGACACTAGAGAAATTCATTGCGTTTTGAATATGCTGAACCGGCCACTGGAAAAGCTGTTATGCAGCGCAACTTGCCAATTTTCCTCTGTTAAAGTGGCGGAAACCAGGAAAACAGGAAAATGGGAAAACATCAGGAAAACAAGAAAACAACAGGATAACGGGAGACTCTTTTCGTTATTCTCTGTACATCTATGTGATCAAAAAGTATTTCATCCCTTGTTCGTTCGGGTCGTCGATTCTACAACACCTCGGCAGAATGTAATCTAGATTACGTAAATGTCGAGTAAGTAAATTCAGAATTCCTCTACCAATACATTCTGATTTAAAAATGGTACCTCTGGAAAAATTATTCGATCAAATAACTCGGGTAACTGTCATCGTAATTATTCCTATTTCGAATGCAGATAGTATTTTTAGAAACGATAAAGATCATGTATATACATATAAAGCAAATAATACTATAAAAACGGATATGCTTGTTCTCTCATAATTTACAGAATAGGCAAATTACTCTAATTTAAATAAGGGTTTAATCATCCCCAAGTATCGAGAACATTCTTAGACAATTTTTGTCGCCATCTTCATCGTTAGACATATTAGAAACTGTTCCAATGCTTTGTCATGCTACTTGAATCTTTTATAATTTTTACAATGAGTTAAACAATTTACTATGTTATATTTAGAAAAAAAGCAAAAAGAATTGTCGTATTATTGATATTTTTATAGACTATTATTAACTTTTGTACGATGTACATAATACTATGTATTTTTCGTACGTAATATACATATATGCTCGAATAATATGTTCAACAATCAAATTCGCGGTTGAGATTGAATATTTTTGCCGCGTGTAGTAGGTTTATTGGTTTATTGGTTGAAACAACAGCATGGAAATGCAAAACATTTTCATTTCAGATAAAATTTCTGCCGAGCAATTAACTTGTAAAGTTAACGGTCAACGTATGGACTTATTTTTCTACTAGCTTTGTGAAATTTGGTTTTTTATTTTATTATGCATGAAACATATGAATCCTTTTATTATCGAGATCCATACGCTTTTTTCTGTCTCGTTTGTTCTTCTTCCGTCAGTTTTTCACATTCCACCTTCCATCCCCTCCTATCGTTCCTGCAGTATTATTTTCCTCGTCCGTTCTCCCTCGCCTCATCCTCTGAAGCCCCAGTGGTCTCTCACCTCTTGTCATTTCTCCGCACTGAAATTTTTATGGTGTGTCCAATTTCCGGCGTAGCTAATAGGCATTAAAGCCGACGTCCTGGTTTCCGTTTAAAGCGGCTATGATAAAAAAAAAAGCGGGCACACGACGGCAAAATTTATTGCTTTACTGGAAAAATTTCTGGATATCCTTTTAATTGTAAAATAGATTGCCATTAAAATACGGGGAATGTAGAAAGACGAATAAGTAAGTGTTACGTAAAATTTCATTAAGGATGCAGTGTGAAACATCTGCTCTTCTATCGTGTATGGAAATAAGAATCTAACAATGCGTAATCAACGAATTAATAATTCCCTTTTAATCGGCATGTAGTGTGTACCTGATTATTTTTAGAATTAGTTACAAAGTTCAGTTAGTCGTTTACACGTCTCGACACGTTACAAACAATTATCACGTAAAATACACATAACGATTAAGATGCAACGTTCCCTTCTTGCGTATTCTTCTCTTTAACAGATGATTTTTCGAAGAATCTTTCTTTGACGCTATATTTACCTCTTTTTACGGTTTACCACTTCCTAAACACTTGTGTCATATATCTATATAACATTGAAATTATTTGTCATACGCGTTAGAAAATGTATAATCATATAAGTGTAATGCAAAAATAATAAAATATTGAAATTACTCGTTTCTTCGTAACTTCATAATTGTCTTTGTTGTCTAATTGTTCGAAAGGACTCGATTCTTTAACACTAGATTGTCCAAGGGAGTCATTTTGACTGCTTTTTAATTTCAATTAGAAAAAAAAATTATGTATATAATGATACAATTTCTTAGAATTTTGTGATTTTTTGTACAACATATAAATGCGTTTATTAATAATTGTAGTTACCTCCCCCTCCTTCATTTCCGGTATATATATGTGTTATACCTATATTGGCCAAAAGCAGTCATTTTGACTGCTTGGGAAATTTGAACTAATCAAATGCCTCTTATTATTGAATTGAGTAAATTTCTTATATGACCAGTTCGGCTCTGTATTGAAATAGCATTTTTTTCGATTATCGTTACATAATAACATACAAGTACATGTGCTTCTTGATTCCGTAGGTTAGGTGGAAGTTATTTTGATGCTAGCATCACAGCTTCGTCTCTTTCCGCGTACCTCCCTGCCCTATCCCTCCTACTTTTTTTCATGACGGTAGCATCAAAAACTTCATCGTGTAAATGGACCCGTTGCTCAATAAACTAAAGTAGTACTTGTTATTCGTATCTTTATGCAGTGATACTTGTTCTAACAAGTTGTTTATTTTATATCATTTGCGCCCTAAATTCATGAAAGAAATGTCGAATAGAAGTGAGTTATTGGAAAAGCTAACGAACATAAGTGAAGAGTGCTCCGATATAGAATCAGATTCAATAAATTCTGAACTATCATCTGAATATGAAACGGTTCATATTCAAAGTGAAACATCTGAAACTGAAGATAGCGATGAAGATTCGATCACCAATGATGAAAATGAAAGTGTCATCAATATGCCCAGGAAAAGGTGTAGGATGCTAAGTAGTTCAGACTCTGATGAAGAAACTGAAAACACCTTTCAGGAGACCGAAACAGCTGCCGATGGTACTATGTGGTCAAAATTTGACGAAGGTGGTATTCTTGGAAGCTTACCATTTACTTGTATTTTCAAGGGTGTGAAAGGGCCAACAGGCTACGCAAAAAGGAACATTATGGCAGATAATCTTATCAGTGTATTCTCGTTGATAATAGATAACCATATTATCCCACATAACCCACAAAGATCAGCTGCAACATCATCAAATGCAACCCATTCTAACAAACGCAAAATTTGTCAAGTACGACTTTGCCACAACAACAAAACAAATAGTATATGTGAAAAATGACAAAAGTATGTTTGCGGAAGATGTACACATAAAAAGATTTCCACTTTTATTTGCATAAAATGTACAAATAACAATGCATAAATTATTTTTTTTTCCAAGTGAAGTAAATTTTTTTTATTGTTAATATTTACTACTAACCTGTTATATAACTGTAAATAATATAAAAAAATATTAAAAATTAATTTTAAATAAATTTCTTTACACGTTAGTTATTCTTTCACAATGCAGTCATTTTGACTGCTTTTGGGCAATATAGGTATATACTAATTTTTAGTCTTTCTAGTGTTAATAACGTTCGAGCGACGTCGGAAGAATCCGTTTTTTAAACCTGATTTATTCGAACAGGCTATCCAGCAAGGAAGAAAAGTATAAATTTTTCGAGGCGATCGGCGTACACGACGAATTTTAGCTTTTAACGCGAGCTCGAGCAGGTCCAGGGCAGTGGCGGCGCCGAAGTAGAGCGTAGAAATAAATGGGAGCTGAAAATCCTACGACGTCGATAACAGACTCCGAAATTAGCTGGTCGTACCAAATTCCCAATGGAGATTGAACGGGCTCGTTGCGCCTCTGCTATCGTGAATAACTACGTTTAGTGCGCTGCCAGTAAATGGCCTCGCTAGTAAATGGGTAAACATATATACAAGCTGGTAGAAAATCCCAGTAGCCTGGAACTGCAGGGAACACGTGATAATTAAAGTTACAAAAATACGACAGTTAAAAAAAGATAGATAGATAGATATATAGATAGAGAGAAGGAGAGAGAGAGAGAGATTTGCAGGTTCGGAGGAGGGGAAAAAGCGGCGAATGATAGACCTGGGATTCTCCACCCATCCGACAGATGCAACTTTCATTGTAATTATCTTTCTAATTGTTCCCTGTCCACCGGGAAGCGCAGGAGAAATAAAATATTACGCATTTCTCGTATTAAGCCACGTCTTAACGATCTATCCGTCGTCGTCGTCGTTGTCGTCGTCGCCATCGTCATTGGTGTTGTCATTGTCTACGCTATTACCGTTGTTGCCTTCGTCGTCTTCTTCCTTCTCCATCCAGCGATAAAAGATACTTAACACCCTTGTTAATAACGGAAAAGGAAGAGAGATTTACCGATTAGTTATCAGTGGGATGGATGAACGCAGACGATGGCCTCTTAAAACGAAGCGGCAATTATTTTTGCGCGTGCACGAACAGAACCGCATCTGCGTTATTTTTAATACGATAATTTCAGGAAAATTGTATTCCACCCGTACGATGAGGTGTTTTGATCATTGCTACCGATACAAGCTGCATGCAAGCGCAGCGATAAGATTTAGACGTCCGCACAAATAAACATGGAGTCAAGGTCAGAATTTCAATGTAGTTTGGAGAAAACGTTGTGAAATTTGTCAATGTTCTGTATAAATGTTCCTTGATGGCCGAATTAACGTTATACGCGCGAATCCAACGTTGGAAAGGACTTATTTCTGTGTAAAAATTTGAAGCCGCGGTTAAAATAACCAAGAAACGTATTTTATGAGCAGCGTTAAAGTAAAAAAGCAGCAGTCTGGCCAGCCGCGTTTAATTTAACCACAAATTATGAGTATATAACCTGTACAGGGCCGATGTTTACGGACACTATTGCGGGCATATTTCTTTATGCAGCTCGATATCAACGCGGTATAAAATATCACGCAATACCCATAAGGGAATTTTAACGACGATTAATTCGCACTGAGAAGATTAAAAATTCCCTTGATAATAGTTCCATATTCAGATTGAAACCAATCTTCTCTCGAATAAAATGTGTTGGTAGGTTTACAATACGATTCGGAAACACGTTTTCGAATAGCTAACTGCAACAATTTGTTGAACAAAAAATTATTAAATTATTAAAAATTATTAACATTATTATTTCGAAAGAACGATTATTTTGGGAATATTGATACCAGAAATATTATATAACTAATTACATAATAAATATTTTTACTCGATACGCATGTATATATTTGTTATGTACGGAACAATTGGTTTTATACTCGTATAAGCTCCAAGGTTGAAATGAAAAATTATTGTTTTTAACTTAAATTTTCTATTCTTAATTTTTAGTCTTGTACAGTAGCTATTCGCAACGTGTCATTGTTGAAAATATATTTGAGTAAGTACGAAATAAAGAACAACTCGCAGCGATAACAAGGGATGGTTAAAGTATTTGAAGTTCAAAGAGTTAATTTTAATTAGTTTGAACACGGACACGTTGATGCAACGAATCTTTGATATTTGATTAATTTTCAAGATGGCATATTGTAGAAATGTTTTGTACGCACACCAATGGAAGCAAAGAAACAAATATCGAGATATGACTCATGAGAAAACGTAAGTCGAACTTCATTCAGGGTAACTGTTCTCAAATAGTTCGTTTAGAGTTGAATTAACAAAATAGAAAAATGAGCGAGGAGTTGTGTATTGTATTAACAACGATATACCATCAGATATAAAAATTGATGCTAGATACATGCGCGAAACCGGACACTCCCAATTTTCACGTTATTTTTGCATTTTTTAACAAGAATATCGAAATGTCCAACGAATCAAAATAGGGTGAGTGAAATATCCGTTCACCATTTTAACGTTCCATAATATTTCCAAGAATATTATCGCTAAGATCGAGCACTGGAAACGGAGGAAGACACGTTGATGGATTGTCAGGACTGTATGACAAATTGTCTAGTAGCGGCACGTTATGTTGCAAGTACATGTCTTGCGATAATCTTGTAGTTCGGCATCGTGAAAGATTAACCAGCCTAATACACCGGGTGTTCGAATAAAAATGAAATGTCGATAGTGTGGGAACACGTAGAGAATCGACAAACTGAGAGAAGAAAAATTATTTCAGAGATGTGCTCGTTTCGAAGGAAATCGTGAAATACTTTGTGTACTGCCTATAGTCGAAGATTAACAGTTTTTGTTTCATCATTTCTCAGGAATGAAAACAGTTCGTCTTGTCTTCGCGTTTGCATGGTTGCGTTACGGCGAGAGATTAAAAATTTGAAGAATATCTTTGGTAGATACAGTGGCTCAAAGTAAAACTCGGACACTGACATTTTTGGGCCTTACGAAGCGATTGGTAGGGTAAGAAAAGAATATAAATAAAAAATAATGCTATTTTTAGTAAGCTTTGTTCAAGTTTATATAAATTCACTAAAAACAAAATTTATTTACATCAAGTCATAACAAAACGAAGTTTAAAAAGTAATGGAACTTGACCTCAAAATAAAACTCGGACAGTAGACAATTTTCTTGTAGATATGTACATATGTTTTATATTATTTTTATTTGATATTAATATTTTGTTGGTAGTCTTTTATTTGCTCTTACAGCTTTTAATCGATTCGGCATGGACCAATACGAAGGATCAATATTTGCCCATTCCTCTTTTAATGCTTTCTTTAAATCTTTCGCATTAAAAATAATGTGGCTTTTCTATTTTTCTTCTAAGTACGCCCATAGATGTTCGATTACATTCAAATCAGATGATCGAGCGGAAGTATCGATTATATGTGGGCAATTATAAAGTAACCATAGACGAATATTACGAGCCGGATGCTTTGGATCATTGTCCTGGTAGAAACTGTAAGAATTATTGAAAATAATTCTGTTTTTCATTTAATTTGTTTTCTTATACTAATAATAACCTCGGAAAGTGAAAATATATAGGTGTCCGAGTTTTACTTCGAACCACTGTAGTTGAAAAGGAGAAGCGTACATCGAGTAAGTGGACAAACGAAAACCATTTCGCTTCGATTTTCTCGATTTTCTTCAACGCGAACCAAAATACGAGCATATCTCTAAACAACATTTTCCTCGGCGTATCGGTCGTCCACACACTTTCAAAGTTTTGACGTTTAATTTGGGAACACACCGGAACTGACCTTTCGGTCGCTCGATAAATGCGAGTCTTCGAAAAACGATTCTAACAGAAACATTTGAATAAAACATTTTCAAATATTCTACTAGGTTATACCGTCGCGATAACAAGGTAGAACACGGTATCTATCTCTGATAGCGAGTGGTTATTCCGAAACGACGCGTTTAAACATTCGTATAGCTTGGTATCGGTTCGGCTGACACGAGCGAAGAAAAACGACGAAGGCCTCGAACGAAGAACGCAATCGGTGTTTGGTTAGAGACTCGGTTCGGCAAAAACATTTTCCGAAACGTAGGTGCCCAGACGCCGGTTATCGATTGGGAATGACTTTCGCGCAAACGTGTCGGACGAGAAGCACGATAAACGCGATAAGAGGTGAGTGCGGAGGCAAAGAGGAAAGGAGGATGAAAGAGCGAACGGGGTCGGAGGGGACGAAAGTGTCGACGAAAAGCTTCGCTTCAAAATTGCAGTCTTCTGCTGGCGGCAGCGATCGACGTTCTCCGATAAAATAGACGGAACGACGACGGTTTCGGCCAAAACGACGGCGCTCCTCGCGTCGCGCATCCCGTTGCTTGCCAGAATGAGAAATAGGGAGAACACGAAATTGAGAAAATAGAAACTGAAAGGCTGGAAACACGTTTCCTCCTCGGACCCGAATTTGCTGTCGTGAGAGAGCACTGCGAATTTATGACGCAGACACCTGACGAAACTGCCATATTTCAATATTGGACCTCCAGACACGAAACTCGTAGTCTTCTGCGTGGCTAGAGGATTCTTAAAAGCCCCGGCTAGCGAAGATACCGGAACAAAATGTCTGCTTTACGGTTCGAAATTTTACAATTTTATCAACGTACCTATGTCCTATACCTATGTCCTTCGTTCGGGAAGACTCGATGAATTAATAAATTCCAGGTTCGATGGAACTGCAAGCTTGTTCTATTTTATATTTTTTATCTTATCCGAAACGTCCCGAGGAAACTTTGGAATGCTCTCGGAGTAGAAAATGTTAAAAAAAGAAACCTTGGAAGAATATCACCAGGATCCCAAACGTCTAACTTTAGGACTGAACAGAAAGAAAGGCTGATGGTTTTGCAGCCTGTGAACATTTGCATCGTTCGTGTAAGGTCTTCACCGAGATGCTTGCCATCGACGAGCATGACCCGACTATCAGAAAGAAATCAGTGTCCGATGATCGTCGATACGAATACTTTTCATCTCGAAAATCGAAGCGGGGCAGAATCAACGGATCCTCTGGTCGAGGAAGCGGCGTCTACCGATAAACTGCGGGACAAACACCGGTTTCGTTCGTTGAAACGGTTACCCTTCCTCCCGACTTGTCGCCCGGCGAGACGAGAGACGAGAGGAGACGAGAGGAGACGACGACTACGACGTCGACGACGACGACGACGACGACGACGCTACGGTTCTCGAACGAGCGTGTTCACTGTCGGCTACAAAATTCCTGCCATATAGAGGAAGAGAGGGACACCGGGGGAGGCTCGAGGGGTTGGATGGAAGGAAACTGTAAAGACTCCGCCGGAAGATTTCTCCGTGCAATCAAGACATCGTTTTCCACGAGACGAGTGAAATCGGACTTGGCGGCGTTCTGCGGCAAGGGGAAGAACAGGACAAGAGAGGCGAACTGAAAATAACCGTAGAGCCAAGGACGAACCCAGCGAGGTCCGGAGAAGAACGAAAATGAAAAAAGACAGGGAACGAAGGGAATACGTTTACCGGCTCCGGCGATCTAGCTATTACGACGGAAGTCCTCTCGTGAGTAACTTCCAATTTAATGGGAACCAGTCCGCCAACGTTCCGACGTACCAGTGTCCACGGAACGACTGGGCGCAAAGAAATTACTGAAAATCTGTTCTTCTAGTTGCCTGTAGTCGTCCGCTGTAGTCGCCGGTACAAGGAAAATACATTACCAACGGTCAAATATAATTCCACAGAATTTTAACAACGATACCGGTCACGCGCATATATTTGCATGAAAATAAAAATTATTTCACAGTTCGACGAGTATTTTTAACGACCGTTACGATTCCGTTCGATGAATCGAGCTGCGGAAGGTAATAAAAAATAAAAGGCAAACAGAGAATCGTGTTTATACTTGAAGGCGGTTTGTGTACCAATTTCATGAAGATCCTTCATTGGTTTAGATCATGATTTTTTAATCGACTACTGCCGATGGGTCGATATATTTGTTTTTACAACCTTATCGATCAACGCGCGACGATCTTTTATCGACACACGCGAAAGTTTGCATTATCATAGAAGAAAATCGTTTCGCAACTTAATCGCCTCTGGAATCGTCTTTTAAATGCTCCATCTTATTCGAATAAATTCCGTTTAGTAATTGTGTTTTCAATATATTTGTATAATTAACATATTTTTCGAAATTCAAGATTCCCTCTTGAGCGTACATAAGGATCTCGAGATTCGAAACGGAACATGCTCTCTTGTTTTACTATAAGTAATGAAAACCATTTTTTCTTTAAATATGCAAACGGTCCCCTACGTGTTGTTAAGTTTTAATTATCTTGGCAGTTTAATTGCATTGAAAACTGATGTAAATAATAATTTGATCTTTGACCACGATTACGCGGCAACCGTTGTATTTAGAACAAAAATTTGTTTACCAAAATCTGAAAACACAACCTAAAATTATTGCAAAGCAAAAATTTTGTTTCATCAAAAGTGGTAGTCCAGTTATTAATAAAATATGAAGTCTGGAGAACGCGTTACCGCCATCTTTTATCCCAGATGCATGCACTGACGACGCGCGCGACGCCGACGGTATCGTAATATTTTTCTTTTTTATTCAAATATTTATTAAACTAAATTATTCCAGTAAATCAGAGCAGAAAGTAAAGAAAACTAAATATAAAACAAATTTCACGATTTTTATCTGATCATTCAGTTGTTCATAAAATATTATGCAACGAAACAATAAGTCTTAAAAGAGTACATTTTCTTCACCCTCTCACCAATCATTTTCCACCATTTTCCAATAGAACGTATTCGCTGCTTTCTCGTGACATCTATTGAGTACAAATGGTAGATTTTCACAACGATTAATATTATTGACGAAGAATGAGTTTTCTCGATAATTTATAACGGTATTAAATCATGCGACGATCGCGTCATTGTATAACGGCAAGAATGGCCGCCGACTCGTCGCTCGTCCGAGGTTGTGCATCGTGGTGAAGAGTTAGTTTCAAATTATTGGGTTGTTCGGAAAGAAATTTCGCTTTTTCCCGACAGAGGATTTAATTGTATTTTTTACACCCAACTTCACACTTAAGCCGCATAATCATTATATACTTTGAGAGCTGATATAGCAAGGCTTGTGTGTGAAAAAGTCCAATTGATTCTACGCAGTAGTTTTTGGTTGGCGCCCTTTTAAATATGGAGAGCAATAAGCAACATTTTCGTCATATTTTACTTTTTTACTATAGAAAAGGTAAAAGTGCTGTTCAAGCCAGAAAGAAATTAACCGATGTGTATGGTGAAGATGTGTTGACAGTACGCCAGTGCCAGAACTGGTTTGCAAAATTTCGATCCGGCAATTTTGATGTCGAAGATGCATCACGTTTTGGAAGGCCGGTTGAAGCTGATAAAGACACGATAAAAGCATTAGTTGATGCAAACCGGCGAATAACAACACGTGAGATCGGTGAGAGGATAAATTTATCAAATTCAACAGTTTATGACCACTTGAAAAGCCTGGGATTAACCTCGAAGCTCGATATATGGGTTCCCCATGTTCTCACGGAGAGAAATTTGTGTCGTCGCGTTGACGTTTGTGATTCGCTTCTCAAACGTCACGAAAATGATCCATTTTTTAAGCGCATCATTACTGGGGACGAAAAATGGGTTGCATATAACAATGTCAAACGCAAGAGATCATGGAGCAAAAAAGATGAACCGGCTCAAAGCATTTCCAAAGCCAATATCCATCAAAAAAGGTGATGCTGTCTGTTTGGTGGGATTTTAAAGGAATCGTTTTTTTTTGAGCTTTTACCGGATAACATAACAATTAATTCGGAAGTCTACTGTCATCAGCTGGACAAACTGAACGATGCACTTCAACAGAAAAAGCCAGAATTAATCAACAGAAAAGGTGTAGTGTTCCACCAAGATAATGTGAGACCTCATACAAGTTTGGTCACTCGCCAAAAGCTTTTACAGCTTGAATGGGATACAATGCCACACCCACCATATTCTCCAGATCTGGCACCTTCGGATTATTATTTGTTCCGGTCACTGCAAAATTTTTTAGACGGTAAAACCTTCGCTTCAAATGAGGAGGTCAAAAACCACCTCGATCAGTTTTTTGCCAGCAAAGACCAACAATTTTATGAGCGTGGAATCATGCTACTACCAGAAAGATGGCAAAAGGTATTGGACCAGAATGGCCAATATATAATTTAATCAAATATTTGTTCATTATACGAAAATTGTCTTTCATTTTCACAACAAAAACAAAATTACTTTCCGAACAACCCAATGTTTCGTTTAGTCGATTTTCAAGTATTCGCTTTTCTAAACACGCGTCCGTACAGCAGACGCTTGGAGTTACATTCTCGACAAAGCAAATTAGTAAAAATGAGCCTGCTATGAAAACATTGTATTCGTTTAAAACAATTGCCAAATAAAGAGTGAAAGAAAACATTTTTTCAAACAACATAATTTTTATTAGATACTCTTATGCTTTCACTACAACCTCCAGACAACTGATTTTCATCGGTTTGTAAGTTCAGTTGCTATTACATAATGAAAGAACGTGGACGCTACTTTTACATGTCTTTTTAAAGAAATTAACAATTTTTAAGATTTCGATCAATCCTTTTAAGTCCGTTAATTGGTCGGTATAGACCAACATTTAAACTAAATTCGAAACACGACGTCGAAAAGATTCCAATTTTGCGTGGAACGACCCAATTACTTAATTCATTCTTTGTACTCCCAATTGTTGCACACGGTATACCGAATTTGGTGATCATTTGACTTTATGGAACTGTATAAATCGAGGTATTCGGGGCAACAATATGTACGCTTTATCGTTTCCATTACATTTTTCATTTCTGTTCTTGCTTTTCATCACTTTGTACCTTTAAAATATGTATTACGTGGTTTATCGACTTTCTTCCTGCTTTTATGTGTCCTTTTATTCTTTTCTTGCTTTTATCCTTTCGTGGCTCATTCTTTCTTCGTAAGCCTCCTAATCGACGTGTTTTCTTTCTACTTTTACTTAAGTCTTGAAGTTAGAGGTTTATGGGTTTAAACTAGTACGAACTTTTTGTGGAATTATTTTTCGTCTTGTAATGGAGTATTTCGTATTATACTCGATGGAGTATAACGTTACTTTTCAAGTTTGCGACTGTTGGCATTGCAGTTGTCCTCGGCAATTCTATTGCATGAGTGTTACACCGTTTCGTTAGTACTATATTGGAAAAAGAAATCGAATTAATAATTAAAATAAAGAAAAAGATACCTGAACTTGAAATGTAATTTCACACTACACACATAGTATGTTCCACGCTATTGTTTTTCAAACTATAGCTCGTAAAGAATATTTTAAATAAAACTCAGTTTCAGGGGAAACATTTTATGATGGTCACAAATCTGCTCTGGGTGGACGTGCTTCCGTCCAGCTAAGCTAAATTTTGAATGGCACTAAATGAAATTGAATGACCTTTTACAACAAAAGTGATATAGGGTCAGTGAACTCGGTCTGGGAAAGGTCGCTACGCTTACCTAACTAAATACATACATTTTCGTATAAAAAAAAAAAAGGACAGAGGACCACTTGAAGCGATTTATTCGTTGACATAATTTATATACGAAATTTGATATTACTTTGCTCAAAATGATACATAAATATTTATTTGTTTAAACAACGAACCATAATTATTGACGAGCCTAGCAACGGTTATAAATATTAATATTGGTTGTCTTGGCAACGATGTAGAATTACGATTTATGCGCTATTTCATGAAAAAAGCTATAATTATTTGGTAAAATGTCGATAAATTAAAATGTGACCTGAAAGTTACACGGGCCCATAGAGGGTTAATATTTTTTTAGAAATTTTTAGCGGTCAATGCAATATCATTTCTGTTCTAATAATCGCTTCGTATTCAAGCGAGCTAAAACGTGAAAAAATTTTACAATGCACGAGTCACAAGCTTTAGGTTTGCTCTAAGCGTATGCATTTCAATGTAATCCTACTGAAAACGTTTTAGAATAGACCGAGATGATTCAGCTGACAGACAAAACGTTCCCTCGACTGTACCATATACCGAACCGTGCTTGCTTATGCCTAGTCTTAAAGATCCATCTTCTCGCAGTGGCTGGTCTCTGTTACGCACCTACGCTACCCTATTATTTGTAAAAATAAGAAAGCCATTCGTTACTTTGCGATAGCATCGAAACAATGTTTTATAATGTGAATATTCAAAGAAAATAAAACTTTACTTTGCGTTTAAATAAATTTTATTTCACTTATCGTCCGTTGTATTATAGTAAACTGTAAACATCACATTTCCTACATTTTCATTCTCCGTTAGGGCATTCTATCGCATTTTACATTTTCTATTGACCGTTTTAAAAATCATCTCGAACACTGTCAAGTTAGAAATGACTTCGTAACGCACAGTGCGCCGTTCGCAAGACTGAACAAAGGATTCTGAGTAAAGGATTTCTCATACCGTAGAACTTGCACGCGGTACCTCGAAAGAGTTTTCTTCCGATTGTTTCGACGGTGTCCGTCATTTGTGTGTCGGTAATAAAATTTCCTATTGCCCGAGGCGACGGTCGGCCCAATCAACTTTGCAAAACTCAAATCTAATTACCGCGGCCTTTGAATCAGGGACAAAGGACGAAGGAAAGAGGAGTCTTTTCATCTAGTGCTCAGGACGCTACGCGGTCCACAGAAGGCCGCAAGGTCTAGAGAACGAAGGTACCCAGACTCAAAGGAATTCTATTCTATACCCACGGTCTGGGTAACCGAAACGTCAGAAACTATGTTTCGGTGCTATGTGTAACCAAATGATCCATTATCAACCACGCGGTGTATAGTTCGAATCGCTACTTCGCTTAATGTCAAGGATTGCCAATCTTACTGGGAAAAAATTCAGTTTAGTAATCGTTCGAAAATCTGCTAATTTTTTACGCAAATTGTCGAAAATAATGTGGAACAGAAAAAACATCTATAAATCGATTTTACAAAGCCTATCCAAAGTTGACCTATGTTTTGAAGGCCCGTTTGATGAAGCAACGCAGCTTCGGTTTCTGGTTCAAAACTTACTCGCGATAGATTTGATACGTCGTATCTAATATTTTTTCCCAAGGTATGCACAGTCGGTTTCTACACGGAAATGAACACGTCGGACCGCACAGGAGCAAGGATGCCGGACAGGCTGTATTCCCCTCGAACGCTTCCACCCCTTAATGTCGCTCGATTCTCCCCGTACTGGGAATAATGTGACCTCGCGTATTCCGCCCTACCACCGATATGTGCCTCGTGCAGGGAATCGCGAGAGGGGAATTCGAGAGCGGAGAGGGGAGCGTACAACAGACTGTACATTGGCATCCCTGCTCGAGAGCAAAAGGGGACCCACCCCATCTCGTAGCTATAGCGATAGAAAAATTCTGCGTGCTCAACAATTAATCAGACCCGTATTCCTTCCAGCTAACTTCTTTTCAATTGTGAATACCACTTTGCAATACAGTCAACAATATTTATAATAATAAATAACGTTATAATAACAACGTTTTGTAATGTCTAAACTTCCTAGGAAAGTGTAAGCGATATTCTATTGTAGTAATGTTTGTCAGTTTTACATGAACCTATAAATAGTTGGTTCGTGTTATTTCTATGGTGGTTACCACTAGAACTACCGAACAGTATATCCAACGATATACATTGCTTTGTGATAATAACAAGACTGCATCTATTCAAACTTCGTTCAATTTTTATTGTAACATGTGGTTCATTAAAGAAGTGCATCGGAAAATTACTAATGAAAACGAAATAAAAAGAAGTAAGTAGGAACCAGTCGGCGTTTGGTAGTTCCAGTGTTAACTACGACATGTGATATATTCTAGTTGCAAAGTGGTATCGTAGATAAGCACATTACAACTTTTATAACGTGGCATTTCGATGCTTCGTACGTGCCTCGAGAAACAACGTTTTCCGTTTTCTTTTGCTTCAATGGTTCCATTTGACGGTGGTGGTACCTTCTTCTCAATATGCATAAGATGATACCGAGCACCTGAGTCGCGTAATAAATTACGCGGAACGTACCTATGTACATTTTATTACATTAAAATACAATCCTTGCGATTTCTGAACGACTGTATGTTCGCGTTTTCGTGGTTGTGCCAAATTCTCGATGTTCGCGCTGTGAGACGACATTTTGTTTCGTTGGTCGTTTGCGATTTCTGTGATGGTTTGTTTCCAATTGTTCCCAATTTCTGTGATTTTCAAATTCTGTCCAAGTCTTCGCATGATTTGTCTGTTGTCATCTCGGTTTGGTCGTGATCGGTAGAGGGTAGTTTGAAGTGGACGATATAACGTTTTTTAATTGGATGTAGGAGCGATGGAAGGAGTATATATGTTTGTAAAATGGTCGACTTCGAAGAATCTGTTTTAAGTGATTTATCGCATCCCTTTCTGATATGCTAGTTAATTTACCGAGAACAGGGTGAAACACGCGCAAACTTCGGTGTTGCCGTCGCAACACGTTTAACGAGTCTGATTTATCGTTGTATATTCTATAAATATTGATTTACAGTCAAAAAGCTCCATTATATATATACATATACAAAATGTTATAAACATTAATAAAAACAGATAAACTGTTGCAGAAAAATATATGATTATTACTTCTATTTAATTTGACTCCAAGTATTGGGTTGTTCGGAAAGTAATTTCGTTTTTTCCCGACAGAGGATTTAATTGTATTTTTTTGCACCCAACTTCACACTTGAGCCGCATAATCATTATATGGTTTGAGAGCTGATATAGCAAGGCTTGTGTGTGAAAAAGTCCAATTGATTCTACGCAGTAGTTTTTGGTTTGGTGCCCTTTTAAATATGGAGAGCATTTAAGCAGCATTTTCGTCATATTTTACTTTTTTACTATAGAAAAGGTAAAAATGCTGTTCAAGCCACCAGAAAGAAATTAACCGATGTGTATGGAGAAGATGTGTTGACAGTACGCCAGTGCCAGAACTGATTTGCAAAATTTCGATCCGGCAATTTTGATGTCGACGATACACCACGTTTTGGAAGGCCGGTTAAAGCTGATAAAGACACGATAAAGGCATTGGTGATGCAAATCGGCGAATAACAACACGTGAGATCGGTGAGAGGTTAAATTTATCAAATTCAACTGTTTATGACCACTTGAAAGGCCTGGGTTTAACCTCGAAGCTCGATATATGGGTTCTCCATGTTCTCACGGAAAGAAATTTGTGTCCTCGCGTTGACGTCTGTGATTCGCTTCTCAAACGTCACGAAAATGATCCATTTTTTAAGCGCATCATTACTGGGGACGAAAAATGGGTTGCATATAACAATGTCAAACGCAAGAGATCATGGAGCAAAAAAGATGAACCGGCTCAAAGCATTTCCAAAGCCAATATCCATCAAAAAAGGTGATGCTGTCTGTTTGGTAGGATTTTAAAGGAATCGTTTTTTTTGTGCTTTTACCGGATAACACAACAATTAATTCGGAAGTCTACTGTCATCAGCTGGACAAACTGAATGATGCACTTCAACAGAAAAGGCCAGAATTAATCAACAGAAAAGGTGTAGTGTTCCACCAAGATAATGCGAGACCTCATACAAGTTTGGTCACTCGCCAAAAGCTTTTACAGCTTGAATGGGATACAATGCCACACCCACCATATTCTCCAGATCTGGCACCTTCGGATTATTATTTGTTCCGGTCACTGCAAAAATTTTTTAGACGGTAAAACCTTCACTTCAAATGAGGAGGTCAAAAACCACCTCGATCAGTTTTTTGCCAGCAAAGACCAAAAATTTTATGAGCGTTGAATCATGCTACTACTAGAAAGATGGCAAAAGGTATTGGACCAGAATGGCCAATATATAATTTAATAAAATATTTGTTCATTATACGAAAATTGTCTTTCATTTTCACAAAAAACGAAATTACTTTCCGAACAACCCAATATATCGACTAATAATTATAGTAAGACTCGACCGAACATCACGAAGGTTATTAAACTGCAATTTAACTTTATGATACCATTTAAATTAAAATAACGGTTATGCTCATCTTTATCTACCCTTTGAGCTGGTAAACGATCGCCTGTAATTTTAATAAACCAGAAATACGATGCAACTGCGATTAAAAGAAGTTCGTAATCACGGGGGCAGCAGGGTCCGACGTTGCTAGACGTTCACTAAGAAATTCGGTAGAAAAGAAAACTCTTAAGACGTAAGAATGTATCGAATGTGCCGAAATTCGGGAGGATAAATCCAGGGGGCGGTTTAACTCAGGTGAGGGTACACAGATGAGCGAGCCATGTCAACCGTGAACCGCGATTACGCTTTTCGTGGTCGCTCAAAGTTGGACGGAGTAAAGTGGCCGTGGGCTGTGAGCATTACCGCAATTAGACCCAATGAAGTCGTCCGTCCGGGGACTCTGCAAACACCCTGCATATTTAACCTCGCCGCTAGAGTCCCTTCCCTCAAATATATACTTCACAGGCTCGCCAGAAGCCTGTCTTTCTTCTCTGGAGGCTATCAAGCAAGCGGGGATAGGCCGGGATCGATCTCAAAAGATGCCGCCCGGCGAAATGGAAATTAAAGGCTCGCCAAATGTCCTTAACTTCATTGTTCCACCATTTTTCTCCACTTTCGTCCGGCCGCTATTGTTCTCCGAAATATGACGGACAGTTCAGCAATGACTCTGAAAGCGCGATTACGCCCACTTGAATTCGTGGCACAAAACGGGAACACTTTTCTTCATACTCTCCGTTGGGATACTCTTTCTTCGTTTTGCATCCACTATAGCCCAAAGCCTACGATCTCTCCCACGAATGCGCGCCGATGATATTTCCGAGACATTATCGTGTACAGTTCAGTCGCGTTAAGTCCGACACGTTCTACTTATCGTGTATGGATACCGGTCGAAATTCGAGACCCCTCGAGGGATATATGAATTGTAGTGGATACGAGGCAATTATTTTGTAGTTATTCGAGCAGATAAAACAACTTTGCTTTACAACGTTTCGGACCCGAGGTGACGGCATTTAACGCGACTTTTGCGTATGTATAAAATTCAACATGGATTAACAATAAATTTGTGTACAACGTTGATACGCTCTTAAGACGTGTCTTAAGACGTTTCGGCACGACTTCTAATAATTTTCCGTACGAAATTGATAATTAAAATTCTTAACTTTATCATACGTTTCCCTTGAAGTTTTCTATGGGATTTGCATCGAATGACTGAAATAGTAAATCCAAGACAATGATATCGCTTTGCGTTACGCATACTGTTGCATACGCATTCTATAGTCTTACAAAACCTATTCGCTTCCAATTTTGCTAAATCTGTACAAAAGCGTAGATATTAATATTTTAAATATGCCTTTTTTTAAAAATGTGTAGAACGATATTGCTGTTACCTTTTTTAGGTAAACCAGAGTATAACGATAAAGAATTTACCCTGCGGAACTCTATTGTTTACGATATTACCATGTTCTTCGGTTCCATATGAGCCCATAATTATGAAAGTGGTCTAAGTCAAAATTAAAAGAAAAAATGAGTTTATCAGTTATTTCACACCACATTATTTTAAACTAAATTGATTCAATGTAATTTTTACGATATTGTCAAAAATGAACCATTAGATTAGTGGTTGTAATTTCAACATTATAAGGAATTCATTTAGTATTAATTAAATTATATATACATAACCTTTAAATGGCGCGTATAATAGGTGTATAAAGATATAAACATAATATTTTATTTTATTGTGATAAATTAGGCAATTTTTAGTTCTTACGATGGGTGATAGTAAAAAAAACGAAAGTAAAGCGGCAAGAAAAAGCATTTCGCTGAAAACTAAAATGTAGGTGTTAAGACGATTAGATGCAGGCCAACGGCAATCTGATATCGGCACTGCATTAAATTTGACAACTTCAACAATACGGACAATTTTAAAAAATAAAGAAAAAATCGTGTCATCAGCAACTACAACCGCAACGACTTCTGCAACAAAAATTACCCGTTCTAGAAGCAATGTGATTGAGGAAATGGAAAAACGACTTTCCATCTGGATTGATGATGAAGTTGAAAGCAATATGCCATTAAGTCAAGCAATGATGATGGAAAAAGCGAGAACAATTTTTAACTATATTCAGAATGAAAAAGGCGACACCAGTGAAAATTTTGTCGCTAGTCGAGGGTGGTTCCATCGATTTAAAAATAGAAACAATCTTCATAACATACAGATTACTGGAGGAGCGGCAAGTGAAGATACAAAAGCAGCTGCTGCATTTCCAGCGACATTAAAAGCAATCATTGAACGAGGGAATTATACTCCTGAATTAGTTTTCAATTTTGATGAGACGGGCCTTTTTTGGAAGAGAATGCCAAAACGTACATTTTTGTCCCGCGAAGGAAAGCGAGCACCAGGATTTATAACTGCAAAAGATCGTTTAACACTTCTACTAGGTGGTAACGCAAATGGAGACTTTAAATTAGAACCACTATTTGTTGTTTTACGAATAAAAATTGATATTAGCAATAAATAAGTCTGTACTCAATGTATTAAAAAGTATTTAACAACAAATGTTACAAAATATATAAAACAAAAAAAGAACCGATAAATTTTCTTATTTTCTGTTCTTTTTCACTGATCCCCATTACATACTTACATATGTACGTGTTAAGTTGCCTCGTTTAGCGCTGGAACTTATTGGAACGTATCCTTACTGTATTAATATTAACGTATTAACCAAGTCCAAGGTATTCAACGTTAGGGTAAACATTGAATTTGACCATTGAACATTTTCTACTGATCGTGAAAAATATCCTGTCAATCAGCTATTCGTTTTTGAAGAAACAATCAATCCTTCTCATTGCCGGTCGGATTCGACTCGATACCATGTGGACCTTGTAACGTTTACTTGAGAAAATATGTCAAAGATAATTTATCAAATATTGTGAACGAGTATTTTTACAATACACATTATAGTTGTCGCATCGAGAGACGAACGTGGTTCGGAAAAGTTCTAAATAGAAAATCCAAGCTAAAGGTTTACTCTTGACGGCGCTCGTTGCGCGCTTTGTTCCAAAAAGGTACCTCGGCTCGATACCAAAGACGGACGTCTTTCGAATGAAGTCCTCGAGGAAGAACGGTTCCATCAGATACGAATTACTTGCTCGCCGCAAATTCGACGTCCAGGCATTCCAACGGATTCCAGCGTGTTACGTGGTAGACCGATATTAATGAACCGCAACCATCGGATGCTAGGACGGAGGTGAATCAGTGCTAAATTCCGTTCGGTAATAAATAGCCTCTCCGAACGGCACACGGTCAGCTCTCGGAAGAAAGAAGGCACGGAATCTTCGTATTCCAAGGAATGTTAACAGTCCGACCGTTCGAAGCCAATCGTTAGGCTCATATCCTATTCATTGTTCGACGGATGCTAGCGGTAGAAAGCTACGAGACAACCCATGCAAATGAGAGAACGATGGAGCAAACGATCTTCGCACAGCCGAAACGGAAGAGGAAGGAACGAAGAAGACATCGCGAGCACAAAGATGGGCACGGCTGACGGATTCTTGCGGGTAAAGGGGGTCTGGGAAAAGAGCAGTTAGTACGGCTCGCTTCGTTGGTTCCTTAGACGAAATACCTTTCCTCGATTCTGCGTCTGCTAGTCGTCTCCGTTACGCTTTGCTTTTTCCTCCCTGTTCGTCTTCTCCACGCGATCTTCCATCTTCTTGTTTTCCCCCTACGACTTCATTGTTTCCATTACCGCTTTTGTATCGTGATAATTTTATAACTCTCTGTACTCCTTTTTTCACGATTACGTCGTCGATAGTACAACGGTCTCATTGTCGGAAAAATTTGCTGTGAAGTCTTTCGATGCTCTTTGTTTCTTGTTCGACGTCTTTTGGTCTCCCATTCTGCGTTGTATTCTCTCCTATTGGTACGAGCTTCCTTTGATCTTTCCACTTCCCTTTTTAGTTCCATCTCCTATTAGTTGCTACTTTTCACTTTTCCGTTTTCGCATCCTCGCGTAAAATCTTTCCATTTACTGGGTCAGGTCTTCCGTTCGTGTAAGCCGAAGTCTTACAATTACCTTAAGAAAAAGTTGTCGACTCCACTGTCGATTCCTCAGCATCGAAACTTCGTTGCGGGCTAAATTTAAACCTGATCGCAGTTTCGTATAATTAGCGATTGTTCCTACCGATCGTTCGACGCGCTATTCTATACGTATTAGAAAATATAATACACACATGGGAAAATTATAGAGACTAATATTTAAGAAATTATGTTTGTAAAGGTGTAGAGATATATAAAATGTTAAAATATAAAAATTTTATACATTAATTTGTGCGTGTAATAATTTTAAGTCACTGGTAAGAAATGCGTCAAAAGGGCTGCGAAACGCAAAGGGTTAAAATATAAATTGTATTTCATATTCTATAATAGAGTGTAATTTTATTATATACCCATATTCAAATAAAATGTAATATTCAAAATATTCAATTGAAAATCACTTTTCCACCAATCTTACGCCGTTAGTTTATGCAACAAACAAATGAGAACTAGAAAACAAATGACTTCGCGCACGAAAAAAAGTTCATTTAAATATTTCTTCTCACTGTCCATGAATAAACCACGATTTTTCGTGCACGAAGATTATGCAACGTTGTTTCATTGTAATTTTTTTATGGAACGTATTAAATAAACATTAATTTGTTCGTAGTTCGTATTTAAACGTTATTTCCTTCCGTCACGTTTTGCGATACTTAGACATTCTCTCGGTTTGATCGGTGCGAATCGTCGTCGACGACGGTCACGCGGTTACATTCACCGTCAGAGACAGCTCAGTCCAGACACGACGGTTCCTTACTGTCCGTCTCGTGTTTCTGTCACCAGAGGAAGATCCGTCGCAACCAATTCTACAGCCTACTTCGATCTCCGGAGCCTTCAACTTCGATGGTTAAACGAAATCTTGAGGAGGCGAATCGACAACGCCTGCAGGACCGTCAGACGCACGTGGCCAGGTTCTTTCTACCACATTTACCTCCGATTCGACTTCGTTTAGTCCTCCTGCGATTCGCTAGCACATCCAACTCTAAACTATCCTATATCCCACTATTCTATTATTTACGAAAAGCTTCGAAATTCTTTTGAAACCTTTAACCGATGATAGACATATTCCCCCTCGTGTAATACGTACAGTGAATCACTTTAATATTCGGACACTATACAATTTTCACTTTGCTGCATTGTAATTTTATTCACGATGAAGAAACAAAAAATTAATTCTAAATTACATTACTGTATAGGGTCTAGTTAATAAAAGCATAATTTTTATTTATATAATTACTAACGTTTACTAAGTATTCTATTTTAAACGAAACAATGTCTAGTTTTAACGTGACAATAATATTCGGACACCTCGGAGTGTAACAATTTGCGTGAGCTAGTGTGATATTTAACACTTTGACTGCCGTGTCACCCATATATGGGTGACAGAATTGTTTGTCCATGATTAAAAATAAATTTGTACATTAATATATCCATTGCACTAAATTTAGTTGAGATCTGAAGAATAGAAGAAGATTAAAGGATAACATTGTGTCATACATTTTAAGTTTTTAATTGTTGCTTCGTTAAATAAATTACTTTGATTTTGTGGAATTTTTGAGATTGTCGGTTGGCCAGTTAAAGTGTTAACCCTTAACACACCAATGGCTCCTCTGAGGAGACACTAAAAATTGCCATACTATTATTCGAAACAACTATTACCTGACCATGATTGCATTTAATGAATCGTTAAAAATTGAACTGTTGTGCGTACAAATAACAGTAATAAATTTAATATGCAAGAAAGAAAATGAACCACGTACAATGTAATTAATCTACGTAAAAGAAATTACTCGATTTTGGAATTAAAACTGCTCGGAGTGCAAAGGGTTGATGCGATTGTGATGTTTGTTTACAAACATTACAGTCTGTGTAAACTGTCTCGAGCCTCAGAAAATCAGTTGTGTTTAGATATTCACTACGTTCACTGGTAATAATCGGACGTAAGACAAACACTTCGTATAACATTAGCCAACTTGTCATTTTTCACAATACAAAAGGTGAATTGTAAAGGAAAATTGCAGCAATGCTTAAAATTAGTAAAAGTACAGTGTGAAATATTATTAACACTTTGACTGCCGCGTCACCAATATATGAGTGACAGAATTATTTGTCCATGTTTAAAAACAAATTTGTACGTTAATATATTCGTTCCACTCAATTCAGTCGATATCTGGAGATTACAAGAAGGTTGAAGGATAACTATGTGTCAGACATTTAATGTTTTCAATTGTTGCTGCATTAAATAAATTAAAGTTCGGCAGTTAAAGTGTTAAAAGATTTAAGTATGAAGACCAAATACAATCTATTCCGCAAAGAAGCCAAGCAAAAATTTTAGATGCGCGAGATAAAAGAAAAATTAGAAGAAAAATAAAGAAAGATCCTACATTAAGTGCACTAAAATTACCTGCCGAATTATTAGAAGAGACTGGAAAGAAAGTGCACCTCCAAACAATACGCAGAGCATTAAAAGAATGTGGTTATAATGGATGAGTTGCTCGGAAAAAACCGTATGTGAATGAAACTAATAGAAAGAAAAGATTAAACTTTGCGAGAGGATTTGTTTTAAAAGAAGAGACGTGGTGGAATGACGTTATTTTTAGTGATGAAAGTAAATTCAACATTTTTGGATCGGATGGGTGAAGAATGGTGTGGCGAAAGAAAAATGAAGAATTCAAAATTAAAAATACGAAGCCGACTATAAAGCACGGAGGTGGAAATGTACTTCTTTGGGGATGTATCTCAACATTTGGAACGGGTGAATAAATTTTTATTGATAATATAATGGACAAAAGTGTATACCTGAACATTTTCAAAAATAATTTACGTAAGAATGCAATAAAAATGGAGATTCAGAATACATTTAAGTATTATCAAGATAAGGACTCCAAGCATAAGGCACGTATCGTACAGGAATATTTGCTGTATAATTGTCCAAAATTATTACAACGTCCACCTCAGTCCCCAGATCTGAATTCTATAGAGAATTTATGGGATGAACTAGACCGACGAATTAGAACAACTGCAATAACATCTAAAGAAATGTTAAAAGAACGACCGAAAGAGGAATGGAATAATATTAGTACAGAATATTTGAAAAAAATAATTTGCAATATGCCTGAACTATTAAAAGAGGTCATTCGTCAAGAAGGATATCCTACACGATATTGAATTACTTTTCGTTTGTAAAAATTAGTACAAAAACTATCAATTTTTAAAAGTGTCCAAATATTATTGTAACGTTAAAATCAGACATTGTTTTGTTTAAAGTAGAATACTTAATAAACGCTAGTAATTATATAAATAAAATGTATGTAGGAATGTAATTTAGAATTAATTTTTTTTTCCTTCATCGTGAAGAAAATTACAATGCGACAAAGTAAAAATGTTATAGTGTCCGAATATTAAAGTTACTCACTGTCGATGTAGCACATAATGAGACAATTCTCCAGAAAGATTTTCTATAAATTCTTCATTCTTCGTCGCTCGATTCGAATTCGGTAAAAGATACGACTCGAGTGTTTTAGTAACTGTTCTTTAGGTACCGGGTGTGGGTTAGAAAACGAATTATACGCGCTTTAATTATGATAAAAAATACTGCAGGATTCCAAACTTTTAGGTAATATCGCATACGGTTATGAGAAACGTAGCGTGTAACTGCATAATTCATCCTTTCCCTACGGAAAACAAATACATAATATATTTGTTCATATGATATGTTAATGTATGTATAAATATTCGAGTTCATTAAATACAGAATATGTACTGTGTCATCTGAATTAACGCGTTATTAAACTCGACTGTTACGCTTAGTAGAGAGCGAGTACCATATAATAATGTGTTAGATGTTCTTATCGTATATGAAAATTCCAATTGTTTGTTAGAACATTATATAATTATCATCTAGAACAAAAAATCTCAATATGCCTACGTTATAAAACTTTTCTTAGAATATAAGAAAATATATTATCGATGAAAGTGTGCATAAGAATCGATACACATAAAAAGATATTGCGCACTATAAAATACTGGGAAATTAACAAAGAGTTAAACATTTTCGGACACTATAACATAGGTAAATTTTTTCAAATCATGGTAACTGTGAATTTGATTTGTCATTCGACTTTGAAAAATAAATTTCAAGCTTTTCCAGTATTTCTATTAAGAAATTATATTTGAAATGTGCAGGAAATTGAATCGTCTTCGATGACATTTAATTTTTATAATAAACAAAATCTATAAAATATATAAAAGTTTCCGTATCTTGGTGCAACTTCGAGAAGTGTGTGTCTCTCGAGTATTCCCTAAAACAACCAGAAAACGCCGAAACGATCAATTTCTTAAAACGGTCACTCTAGAATTCATACATTCGGTATAAGAGATATAACACTAACTTGTAAGCTCTCGAGAAATTGCATATCCAAGTAGAATCATCGAATGTACACGTTCGATCCGTGCAGTGGCAGAGCCATTTTGACGGCAGCGAGAAGCGTGTCCCCGTAAGGGAGAGGAAATATCGGTGGCTAGGTGCCTTCTGGGTAACGTCTGGCCCCAAACGACACCGAGACGTGTAAACTCGGAAGTTCTCGAGTGCGGCAAGTTCTTACGGGAGAAAATGGAATTCGTTCTCCCCCGAACGATCTTGAACGTCCATTGCAACGGAGACAGGGGACGAAGTAAAGGGGAGGTTTATACTGCGATATCCAAATGCGATCGAACGAGAGAACGAAGGACGAACTGAGGGAATGAAATAAAAGGAATACACGGTGATACGATGATCCGGCGATATTCCTTGATTCAACGAATAACTACTAATTCGATATAAATACCGAACTTGTCTCAAAAATATTCTCACCGATACTCCAAAACGTGCTAATTGATATGCTATGTATATAAATTTCGAAGATTCAAAAGCCATTTTATAAAAGTTAGAATCGAACATTGATATTTATCAAGTATTTCATCGAACCACCGATGAAACTTTCATGTTTGAACTAGCTGAGTGGTCAATAAGATTGGAAGGAAGTTGACCGTAGTTAAATTTATACGGTAATCGAAGAGGGATAGGTAGAATAGAATAGAATAAAGAGATAGATAGAATAGAATTTTGGTGTAGCAATTTACCATTTTTATCGATTGGCTGACTTTGTCCGTTGGCCCTATCGGATACAAATTTTATCGCTAAGGTACAAATCTATGCGGAAACTTTCGAGCCACCCTATATTTGCAAGAGGCAAAAAAAGAAGAAAAGCTTGTGTGGGGTACAACAGCGTCAGCCGTACGTTTCCGCATAGGCTGCAGAGAATCGAGAGCTGAAACAAGTAAAGATGAGAAGAACGGAGAAGACGGTCTGTCATAACTTTCGATCCTCCGGCAATCTCGGTTTATAGGGAGCTGCTCGCATGACAATGCGGATGGTTCGGCAGGTGGTGTGCTAGAAGCCTAATTCGAGCGGTGGCACATGCCGCTCGTAAACCACTAGGACGAGACCTGGAGCAGCTAGTGCCGGCTTTTATCATTTGTACACGTGCTCGAGCCTGCGAATCTAATTTCAACAAATTGCGAGACTATAATGTTGGTGCGTGATTGACGAGAAAACTGTCCGCTACCAGGGGATGCGGAATAATCTGCAACGTCGAATAGGAAATCCCATGTAATGGCTCGCGTGGCAATTTTCCATAAACTTCGCAAGCCTCGTTTGCTGCCACCAGTCCCATCGTTAAACCTTAGCGACGCTATGCGGCGTTATGCGGTGATATCGCAGCACACAATTTACTTAGACGCGAGTTAGTCGACGATTCTTTCGCTCGCACGAAACGATTAGAAAATCCAAGCCTCCTGTGTTCCGCAGATTCATTTGTCGTTCTTCAAGATCAGACAGTTTCCTAACCCTTTAAACGCTATGAACTCATATATGCGTTTTCGCATAACCATTCGACTTTGGCTAGGAACGCATATGTGGGTTCTCATAAAACCATTCAATCTGGGAAAAAGAAATCTATGAACAGATATATGTGACTGATGCTTGTAAGCCTATATAGATATAAAAAGACGATAAGCGTTTAAATGTGCTTTTGTACAATCGTTTATCAGTATTGCTCATTAAATTTGTGAATGCATTCATTGTGCATTAGTTAACGGTATCGCTACAAAAGACTTTTGAGGTTAAGTGTTGCTACTTTCTGGAAATTTGTCCTTTACGTTTTAAAACTTCATTTTTAATTACCCCTAAAATGTCTAAGAATGAGCTTGGATACTTTAGTAAAAGTGGTAGTGACATGGACTATAAACATGAAATTGAAACAGTTGAAATTAAAACATTTGAAAGAAAAAGGATGTGGAATTCGTCTTCAGATTCCGAGGAGCTCTATAAGATGACCAAGATATTAAAAATAAGCAGTGACACAAGCGGTAAATATCAACGCAATAGGTTGGATGTTAGAACAAACATGATCAAATCTTCTTTTGTAGCTTCGGAAACCGAAGAGTCAGTTCCATTGTATGAGTAAAGGAGAAGACGTCTTCGAATATTTAGCTCATTTTCTGAAGAGGATGAAGGTCTACAGGAAAATGTTAATTCGACATCTAATAATACGGCAGTAAACTTTTCATGGTCTAAGAAAATTTTTTTACCAAAATTATATAATTTTGATGAATCAAATTCGGGGATAAGGGTACACTTCTCGAAAATATCTACTCCTTTGGGTGCGTTTAAGGTATTTTTCTCGGAAGAATTAAGTACTGGTATTTGCGAAGAAACAAATAATTTCCATACAAATCTAGCGCAAATTAAAATACATGAAGTTCATTCACGCGTAAATTACCTGGACAGATAGTTCACCTTGAGAAGTATATATATTTATTGCTATTACTATGCTAATGTCCAGAATGAAAAAAAAACATCTATAAGAGAATATTGGTCTACCGATAAAGTTATAAAAACTGACATTTTTTCAAAACTAATGAGCAGAGTTCGATATGAATCATTGCTAAAAATGTTGCATTTCAATGATAACAATAATATGAGCTTGCACGATCCGTTGATAAAAATAAGACCGGTGGTTACTGAACTTAGAAACTCATTTTCTAAATCATTTTATCCATATGAATATTTATGCATAGTCGAAAGTCTTTTACTTTATAAAGGAAGATTATTTATTAACCCTTTGCACTCCGAATAATTTTCATTCCAAAATCGAGTCATTTCTTTTACCTAGAATAATTATATTGTACATTGTTCATTTTCTTTCTTGCATATTAAATTTATTACTGTTATTTGTACCCACAACAGTTCAATTTTTAACGATTCATTAAATGCAATTATGGTCAGGTAATAGTTGTTTCAGGTAATAGAGATAATATTGTAGCATTATTAGTAAAAGATAAACGCGAATGAGACACAGAACGCCATATTGAAACATGCTTTTCCGTTTCCTCAAAGTACGATTACGAAGAGACAAGCGTAGTGGCTTGATAGGAGTGTAATTCGATTCGAAGTTAATCGGATGAACATGCCGCTCGTAAACTAGCGAAACAAGAGGTAGGACGTTGTAGAAACCCTTGTGGCACATGTGATCCACTCTACCAATGCAACAATTCTTAGATTTAGTTTCGATCGTCAAGTACCAAATCTTCCTAATTGTTGACAGAATCGTGAGGGACGCGGTGTTCTGCGCGAAAGTAAATTAAAGATGCGCAGTAAAACATTTCCACGCGAATCATTTACTTCGAACAATCGTCTCGCTAGTGTCGTTTAACTTCTACTCGTATGCCAATTATCTTTAAATATTGTGTCAACGTTTTCAAATTGCGACGATGGTGCAATAGTGTTTGTTTGCGTTAATAAGAAACAGCGTTTACGATAGACGGTAACAGTTGGCACCGGACGCACAGACTCAAGCCAATCCTGTTTCGCAGAAAATACACTCATCGAGATTTTGAAATCTATTTTCATGAAAATACTTACACATAGATAGATTTATGTAAAATTCATTACACATTTTCGCGTTGCTTTTATACTGGGAATCGTCTCTTGTGATTGCATAAAAGTTAAAGAAAATGACATATTTATATAGGAGTGCAATACACGCACAAAAACAAAAATAACAATCTCTGGATGTATAAACGGAAATAAATCGTCTACAATGAAAATATTTTGGGTCAACAAGAACGCCTTAGTTTCGGAATTAACCCTCGATGGGTCCGTGTAACTTTCAGGTTACATTTTAATTTATCGACATTTTACCAAATAATTATACCTTTTTTCATGAGATGACGCATAAATCTTAATTCTATAACGTTGCCAAGACAACCAATATTAATATTTATGACCGTTGCTAGGCTCATCAACCTGAAATAACAAAATAAATACTGTGCAAACTGTCTGCAGTAAAAATAAGCGAAACCATTTGATCCAATTGATATTATTTGTGCTTTTGTCATAGATTACCAAACTAAAAATTGTGCACATAATAGCTCTGGGTTCGTACATCAATAACAACCTATTTGTTTGCATTTCAATTTTCAATTTGTTACTGGTTAAGAATTCGTATATTCTTGTAGAATCTTGTATATTCTGTTGTTATGTCATATGTTGATATATTATGGTTTATTGTAGTGTATTCTGGGATATTCTAGCATATTTTTGTATACTCTGGGATAGTATGGTGCATTCTTGAACATCCGAGTCAATTCTTATATATCCTGGTGCATTGTAGAATATTATTATATATCCTGGTGCATTCCAGTATAAGCTTGTATATTCTAGCATATTTTTGTATACTCTGGAAGAATATGGTGCATTCTTGAACATCCGAGTCAATTCTTATATATCCTAGAGCATTTTAGAATATTATTGTATATCCTGGTGCATTCTAGTATAATCTTGTATATTCTGTTATGTTATGTCATATGTTGGTATATTATGGTTTATTCCAGTGTATTCTGGGATATTGTAGCACATTTTTGTATACTCTGGAATATTATGATGCATTCTAGTACCTATTAGTCAATTCTTGTATATCCTGGTGCATTTAATATATTATTGTATTTCCTGGTAGATTCAAGCATATTGTTGTATATTCTGGTATCTCATTTCATATGTTGGTATATTCGGCTTTATTCTACTGTATTCTTGGTTATTCTAGTATGTTTTTGAAAATTCTGAAATATTATGGTGATTTCTAGTCTACACTAGAAAGGCTAAACTACTAAAATGGCTAAACTAATTCTATTCGAGGAATTAGAACTAGATGCATTAGCGGTAATAGATCCGATGATTGCTTATCAGATTCCGAGTCCGATGAAGATGCAATAGTATTTCTCCGACGATGGATAAATATCATTGACAGTGACGAAGAATTTAGTACTCGATCCTCGTCAGATGAGGAAGATGCAGGACCACAAAGAATTGTTTGGCAACCACTATCCCAGACGAATAATAATAGTTATTATCGCCCTTGGAAAGGAGATTGCTCTAATGTCCCCGAAGCACCCCATTCTCCTGTGATCTATTTTCGAAAACTATTTAACAAGGAAATTATAAGCAATATAGTTGACTATACCAATATGTATGCACTGCAATGTGATCCAACAAAGAGATTTCAAAAATAAAATGTTTAACGTCAAGTGCAAATTGTTTTATGGAATTTCACGCTTAAGCTTTTATGCACAGAAGTGAAAACTTTATAAGCCGTTGTTACCTGAAAGTCACATAGTCAATATATTTCAATAAAATTGTTTAAACGGAAAAATTCTTTTTCCTTTGCATATATAGTTTTATAATTTCTGATTTTTCATTCCCCCAATTTTTTTTAATTAAAAACAAAAATTCGGCCCATAGAGGGTTAAAACAGCTTCGAGTGCAAAGGGTTAAGTATTCGGAATTCGTCTATACTGAAATCGGTGTAGCAACGAATCTCCGAACCGGTAGAATCATTCTTGGCCAAAGATTGTCCGATCGGATCGCAACAGCTAATAAACCGATGTCCAATTTCTTGGTTGGCCCGATCGTTTGCTGACTCTCGGCCGCAAGGTTTGCTGGGGCGATAACGAAGGAAGGTCTCGAGTGTCGTTCAGACGCACCACAAGCACGATTAAAGAGTTCGTCATCCGAGAGGGAACTAGTCCGGCGACAATTTGACGTGCAAAACTTCAATTTCCCGTAAACTCGACGTCCCTCTAACTTTATTGTCGCGGAGAGTGCTGACGAATGGGAAGGCTAGTAGCGAGGGAACAAGTGGAGAAGGTCGGGGGACGCGCAAGGGCCGAGGATGAGGCAAAAAGAAAGACTAGCTGGAAAGGTGGTCTCTCATTCTCTTCCAGTTACAGAGGGTGGCGAACCTGAGTCTAAAATTCTGTCACGTACGCGTCATAAGTCCTTCGCGCCTTTAAGTAAGAAGTAACGCCGTCCCAGCATCGCTTTCCCCGTATACAAGGCGACCCTAAGTACTTTAGACTCGGTGTGCAACCAAGGACAGCCCGTGGGCGGTCGAATATCCGCGAAAGTTAACTTATGGTATATACTCGAAATTACAATTCTCTCAGGGACAATTTCGTTGGTTGTCCGAACGTATGTCCGAGTTTCTCGACTACCTTAAAAGTAACGGCCGTTGTAACTTGAAATTTCTATCGAATCTATAGTTTATGCGACATTTTACTTCCAATAAATTGACTCGATTCGTTTCGAGTAAACGTAATGGTAAGCGTTAAAAAATTCGAAAAATTCATTGCTAGCAGCGATCGCTGGTACAATTGTAGCACGGTCGTTTTAAAGGATCCTGGTACATAAATCAAGAGAAAAGAAGCAGCATCCGTTTCGCCGAGACCAACCGAAAGCTAGTCCCGGTTCGTCCGGTCCGAAGTGTCTGGCTCTAAAATTCCGTCACGTGTGCGACATAAGTCCTTCGCGCTTGTAAGTAAGAAGTAACGACGTACCTTCTCACGTACGGTCGCGCAGGTACTCGAGTTCGTAAGTTCTCTAGGCTCGATGGAACACGTTGCTGGCCGCCGCCACCTTCGCCTCCACCTTCGCCTCCACCTCCGACTCCGCCTCCACCTTCGGTTACAGCGAGGGGCTTTAGCGCTCAGGAAGTCGCTCGCGGTGACCGAACCGGCGACATTCGAGGTTCCTCGAGGCTCGTCGAGGTTGCCAGAGGTCGACGGAGGTCGAGGGGCGGTTTGGTAGCGCCTTACGACGGAGTTCACTCGACGGGAAGGTAGTGTGCGGCGGTCAGGCGTGGCCGGCATACGAAATCCGCGGGGGTATTCTGGTCATGTAGCAGGTACCGGCGGGGGCGGGAGGGGGTCCTAGCTTTTCAAGGGAGATACTTCCTTCTCCCTTCCGCAACCCTGTTTTACTCGTTCGTAAGCTACCGCTCGCCGGGAGGTGGGGGAGTATTAATTGGCTTACGAGGCGACACTCATTAGCACTTTGAGTACGGGGGGCTGAGCGGCGAAGGGGGCGAGAGACACCCTCTGGAGGCGTTACTCGAGACTCTCTCGCGTCACGCGCCTTACTCCAGATTCTCCCTCCACTGCCTACCTTCTATTTCTCCCTTTAATCTTCTCTCCAAGGAACTTCTCGACTTTTCCGCGACGACACGTGAAATTAGAATTACTCCGGTCGCTCTTGAAATTATATCCATCGATTCTATGTCGCTACATTTTGCCCGAATCGAAATCATCCCGAGCAGTCTATGATCGAACTTTCTCGCTTTAATTGACGCGTAACCTTGTACACGTTGTACACGATGTATCCACGGCAAAGTTCAAGAATTCTCGAAACGAAATTAACACGTTGCCGCAAATGACGGCTATAGCCATCTTTCACATTTTAATCAATGAAAAAAAGAACAGCGTTAGTACGTAGTGTACTAACGCATACACTTGTTAATTATTGAGTAATACATCGAAATAAAATGGTATAGCATGACAGACAGCATATTAATTGTTGTTTGAAAAATGCGTTTCTGAGCACGATTGTCAAATTAAAAGTGTGCGGCAACGTGTTAAAGGAAAAGCACGACGTTTAACACGTTGAATGCCACGGTGGTCACCGGTGACCGTCACTATTACGTCGTTTAGGAATGATTATCAATACATTAACAGCATTGAACATTAATGCATTACCGCCAAAATTAACCAGATTATAGTACGAGGTAAGAACTTCACTTTTCAGTGACAAACAATTCCCTTGAACAACGCTGATCATTTCTATAAATGAAACAAGTGTAATTTGTTCGAAGCATGAAAAATTCGCTCGGCATTCAACGTGTTAAGAAAGCCTGTCTCGAAGACGTCGATTCGAATTACAACAATTATCGAAACGAGGCAACGAATAACAAGAAATCAGGCAAATTTAGCGAAGTATAATAATATTCTTGTGACTTTTCTAAGTTACCTTTGTTTTTCTTTTCAAACGAACGAAACTCGAGAAGCGTGCTCTTTTGAAACGCGCGACGAAGGAATGCGAAAGGAATTCGCAAAGAAACCATCCGATTGGTCAGACGCGCACATTCGAGTGACACGCTTGTCGCTATTTGTCGAGCAGGTTACCGCTACTGCTGCTTCGGGTCTATCGCATCGCGTGTCGGTGAACTTTGCTCCCTCCGCCGGTGTGCCATCCCGTGTTTCGCGTTACGAGTCAGCGACGATACGTTTTCGGCTAAAAATCGAGATCGAGTGAACGAGTCGACTTCCATATTGAAACGAAAATAATCTAATCGCTAAGCTCTCTCGAAAAATCTTTTGAACCTTTTATTCGAGATTTTGGCGCAAACAAAGCATGCTTTCGCAAACGATAAGCCCCTAGATCCGCGCAACGCGATCCTTGAGCGAGATCAATTAAAATCGACGGTCGGGAGGGGCGTGTTTGATACGTCGTTGATCGATCTTGATCAACCGTGAATTACTCGACGCTCGAAATGCAAGCTGAACCGAAGCACCGAATGTTCGAAACGATCGTCGGTGGTTCGGTTGCAAGCAATTCCTTTCCTTCTAACGTGCTCCCTCTTTTATTTGCGCGGCACGGTGGTGCGGGCGCGGTGCGGCGCAACGCGTAGATCGTACCCGGCTCGGTCCAGGCAAATTGCATTTCGATTCATCGATATTATGTAAAGTATCCTGGGCGTAATGTCTATCGGCGTTCCCCCGGAAAATATCGTGACAGTTGGTTTGCGGGAATGAGACAGGATTGTGGCTAGGGAATATTTCGTGGTTCCCGTGGATTTGCGCCGCTGCGGTCGACCCGATACTCCGAACTCTCAGTAGATCCAATTTGATCGGAAGACCGCAGCGTCTACGGGCGACCTTCTATAGAAACGGACAATGTGTGTACACTATGCACGAGATTACCACCGCTCTCCTCCACTCCCCATCAGCCCCTTCCCCCTTACCGACTCTGATTCGTTTACTCTCGTTTCTGTCTCTACGCTCCGCCTAGCTAGCGCACCCTCCGCTTCATAGACAATGTTGCTCGATACGGTATTGTTCCATCGCGGTCTTCGACTATACCAGACCTCACCCCGGTTACCATTACCCGTCGTCGTCACTCTCTGCAACCCTCGTCTACAATTTGCACCCTCGCCGAAACGTCGCGTCTATCTCACCTAGCTATCGCGGATGAACATTTCCGTATCGGTACACGTTACGCGGAAATGCAGGTTGCTGCAAACGCTTTGGCTCGATGCACGGAATCCAAACAGGTTTTCCATTTCTTTCGGCTCCATATTTTTAACACATTGCGTATGGCGTTCTGCGCATTCAACGCACTCCCAGGGCCCGCACATTTTTCAACGCTCCAGAAGCATGCTTGGCAAGCAATACCATGTATATATACACATTTTTAATTTGCATTTGGTATTACATTCACATAAAGTATTCTTAAATACTACTATATATTTTATACATCTATTTATTAGAAACTTGAGTAATGCTTTAGAGTGTGATACCTGGTAAAAATAAAAATTATCGGTAACAGATTGAAAGTGTAAATAATTTTTAACTCCTTAGACTATTTTGACGAGTCTGACTCGTGACGACAATTTTAGGCCAAACATGGATGTCACGAGTCGGACTCGTGGTCTTAAGTATGAACATCTCTGCAACACGTTTAACGAGTCTGATTTATCGTTGTATATTCTATAAATGTTGACTTACAGTCAAAAAGCTCCATTATATATATACATATACAAAATGTTATAAACATTAATAAAAACAGATAAACTGTTGCAGGAAAAAATGTGATTATTACTTCTACTTAATTTGACTCCGAGTATTGGGTTGTTCGGAAAGTAATTTCGTTTTTTCCCGACAAAGGATATAATTGTATTTTTTTTGCACCCAACTTCACACTTAAGCCGCATAATCATTATATGTTTTAAGAGCTGATATAGCAAGGCTTGTGTGTGAAAAAGTCCAATTGATTCTATGCAGTAGTTTTTGGTTGGTGCCCTTTTAAATATGGAGAGCAATAAGCAGCATTTTCGTCATATTTTACTTTTTTACTATAGAAAAGGTAAAAATGCTGTTCAAGCCAGAAAGAAATTAACCGATGTGTATGGAGAAGATGTGTTGACAGTACGTCAGTGCCAGAACTGGTTTGCAAAATTTCGATCCGGCAATTTTAATGTCGAAGATGCACCACGTTTTGGAAGGCCGGTTGAAGCTGATAAAGACACGATAAAGGCATTAGTTGATGCAAACCGGCGAATAACAACACGTGAGATCGGTGAGAGGTTAAATTTATCAAATTCAACTGTTTATGACCACTTGAAAGGCCTGGGTTTAACCTCGAAGCTCGATATATGGGTTCCCCATGTTCTCACGGAGAGAAATTTGTGTCGTCGCGTTGACGTCTGTGATTCGCTTCTCAAACGTCACGAAAATTATCCATTTTTGAAGCGCATCATTATTGGGGACGAAAAATGGGTTGTATATAACAACGTCAAATGCAAGAGATCATGGAGCAAAAAAGATGAACCAACTCAAAGCATTTCCAAAGCCAATATCCATCAAAAAAAGATGATGCTGTCTGTTTGGTGGGTTTTTAAAGGAATCTTTTTTTTTGAGCTTTTACCGGATAACACAACAATTAATTCGGAAGTCTACTGTGATCAGCTGGACAAACTGAATGATGCGCTTCAACAGAAAAGGCCAGAATTAATCAACAGAAAAGGTGTAGTGTTCCACCAAGATAATGCGAGACCTCATACAAGTTTGGTCACTCGCCAAAAGCTTTTACAGCTTGAATGGGATACAATGCCACACCCACCATATTCTCCAGATCTGGCACCTTCGGATTATTATTTGTTCCGGTCACTGCAACATTTTTTAGACGGTAAAACCTTCGCTTCAAATGAGGAGGTCAAAAACCACCTCAATCAGTTTATTTGCCAGCAAAGACCAAAAATTTTATGAGCGTGGAATCATGCTACTACCAGAAAGATGGCGAAAAATATTGGACCAGAATGGCCAATTTATAATTTAATAAAATATTTGTTCATTATACGAAAATTGTCTTTCATTTTCACAAAAAAGAAAAAAACGAAATTACTTTCCGAACAACCCAATAATTAATTATAATTCTATCGAAGCGTAAAAGTGGAAATGCTGTAAAAATGCATATTCTCTGTACAATATCGAATCGTGGCATGCTTCTCCGTTTGCGTTTCCGCTCGCGATATAAATACAAGCACCGCGCGGTTGAAAACGGTCTCTTGAGTCATCGATGATTGTAACTTGTTGCTGAAGGTTAGCAGGTTCCTACGATGCATGCAACGTCTCTCGGCGGTTGAGCTTTGATAGAACAAGCATCGATTTCTAGCAAAACAATTGTCACGGTGCATGTTCGTTATTATTCCAAGATTTATTCTTGACCAGCCACGCTATGTAAATATAACACGATGAATCAACCGCAAGCGGAAAAAATATCTGGCCGTGCAGCCGCATCGATAATGGAAAGCATCTACTCGTAACGGTCTTCGCATAGACGACCGTGTTAACTCTAACTTCGATCGTCTTCGTTCTGTTACCTCCGAGTTTCGAGCTAATGTAAATTGTCTTTGTTAGCGAGGCTAGCGGTAAAATACATCATGGTAATTATTTGCTTTGGCGATTATTCTTCGCCGATTTTCACGACCCGCGTCGTCAACCTGAGCTACTTTTCTCTACTCGTGTTACCGCTGCTCGGATTTGGTTTCCATGCAAACATATTTTTTTCATTTAGTTTAGGTTTCGATTCATATCGAATTAGGATTGAGTTAGCTTTGCGACGGATTTAACAATATAAGATACGGCTCTATTTTCGATTAACACTTTGCTGATCGGCAATTTTACACAGAAACTATACCACGTCACCGGCTATTATTTTGTAATTGAGTATGGAAGTAAAGTAAGACATTCTAAATAAACTTCAACAAATTTTATTTATACTGAATGAAATGAAATTAAACTTTGGACATATTTTTTATATTACTTTTAAAATATTGCGCAAACCTTTTGCAATATTCTATATCGCCCTGGGTTTCATAAATTGAAACAGATAATGCAAGTGCTATAACGAGTTAACTCGTCATCGGTCAACAATGTTTGTGCATCGAAAGACGAGTTAACTCGTCACCGGTCACCCATGTGTTAACACGTTGAATACCGAGCAAATTTTATGTACTTCAGACAAATTTAATTTATTTCATTCATAGAAGTGATCTGTGTTATCAGAAAGAATTGTTAGTTACCGCATAATGAAGCTTTCGCTTCATTAACAATCTGGTTAACTTCCACAATAATAACTCTATGTTCAATGCCTTCAATTTAATTATGATCATTCTTAAACGACGCAATGCTGTCGGTCACCGGTGACCACCGTGGCATTCAACGTGTTAATATTGATAAAAATCAAAAAATCTTTACTACGACCGACATGTTTCTTCTGGACTCACATTTAGATTTAAGCCAAACTAATCCAGAGATAATAACGTGTAACCATGTACGACTAAGTGAACTAATGCATTTCTACTGCTGCATGCCGACAGTGACTTTCAGTCGATAGCATAAAGGGTATAGCCGGATGAGGTAATCAAAAATGCCGTTGAGCCTAATTTTTTGATCGATGCGTCAGTCGATAGAGCATCATGAAAAACCATACTAGGTAAAATCTCAACCCTGTATCGCAATTGGGTATCTTTTCTGCGGTTCCAAACAATTATCAATTTTTCTAATCATATCGCGTTCTTACAAAAATTCAAGTGTTAAGGTCCAAGTTAAAGAAATAATTCTACTTTAAAGAGTGTATAATTATCAGCGAAAGCGATTGTACGAATAATTTCGATACCGGTTCGGAGTAACAAAGTCTCGGTCTTTGGAGAGGCTTCTGATCTCTGGAGGTGGATCAAAGGCTCTGAAAAACAGTCTCTTCCGTGCATCGGGATGCGCATCGACGAACCCTTCCCCTGGCATCTATTTTTCAGTACCGGCTGACCGAAGCCTGCGTCTTCGACTAATTGAGCAATTCGGTCCCGGTACGTTCCGTACCTTTATAAACAAAATATTTAAGAATTTCCTTTGGCCCGGCTTGGTTTACCTGCATCCACTGAAACATACAGGGGATTCGAAAGAATCTTCAATTCCACGTAGGTCGGTATGACGAACATGTTACGGGGAACAGCAGTTTCGAACATTACATATTGACGAGTCCGGGTGCTGGGTTTTGCGGTGTGCACGAAAGGAAATAAGAAAAAAGACGAAAGGAAAGCAAAGGAGAAAGAAAAGTCGCTGGGTCGGAGAGAATCTTCCGTAGTGCGGCCACGTAGCTGCCGTTTGTCGATCGTACCGCAATAATTCCTTATTGCTCCTCCAACCCCTAACCTGACCCTAACCCTAACCCTAACTCCTTCCTCATTTCTTCTCCTCCTTCTCCTCCTTTCTCTTCGTCCTCTTTCATCTTGGTTCGCTGTTTTCCCTTGCGATCACCGCAGCGCCGTTCCCATTCCTCTCGACTCCTCCCCTACCACCGCCCAATAATCTTCCACTTCCGGGAGGAGTTTTCGAAGATTAACGGGAAACTATTAAATCTAGCTCAACCGGAGGATCAGTCGAACAAACCGATAACGTGGTTCCGATTGACGCATAACGATCTATCGAATGAAACCGGTGATCGCTATTGTCCTGAATTCTTGGGTCTGTTGACTTTCTGGGCTACCTTCTACTCGTCCAAGTGATTTTATCGTAAGAGGACGACAATGGTATCGCGTCCTGTGTTGCGTTTTATCGACTTCCTAATAATCGTTTCGATGTTCTCGCTGATGTACCGTGCGATCAGCTGACACTAGGCTTTGCTTCAAATTTGAAGCCGGACAAAGTAACGCGGAAGTAACCTATCAGCCGATAGAACGGTCACAGAATCGTGCCCACCGTTGCGTACTCGAGTGTCGAAGCACAGACACGGTAGAACCATGAAAATGTCGAAACGAGTGTCGTACGCATCTATGTTTGTTGGTAATGAAAAAGTCTCTTTTATACAGTGGCTCACGAAACTATTCGGACACGCTTCAAACCTAAATAACTTTTTTAAGATTGGACCAAACGTCTTCACTTTTCCTCAGCAATTAGTTGCATTGATTTAATAAATGTTATGCAAAATGAATTTTGTAAATATTGGAATTGGTATGAATTACATAACCAATAAAAAAGGAACTTTTTAAATAATTTTTATTTGAGCCACGTAATAAAAATTTTAAAGACGCATCTGGTAGATCTATGATCGTTATGTATATGTAGAAAAATTTATTGAAATCGATCGACATACACACGAGCTACATGACATCGAAAATGGTGAAAATCGCAATTTTTCACGATTCTTGGTCAATTTCTGTTTAAACTCCACAAATTCTTACATCTTTCCCGCATCAATCGATTTCAGTGAAATTTTCATCATACGTATAACTAACACAGTTCTGAAAAACGCATATTTTAAATTTTCATTACGAGTTGAAATAAAAATGTTTTAAAAAATGTTTTTCCTACTTTCCCACGTAATTTCTACCAACTAGAATTATTTCAAAATTATTGTTGCATATCATTTAGTAAATCAATGCTTCTAGTTGCTCCAGAAAATTCAAGTTGTTTGGTTCAATTTTAAAAATGTTATTTAGATTTGAAGAGTGTCCGAATACTTTCGTGTGCCACTGTAGGTCGTCGATGGAATAATATTATCAGGAAAAGATTACGTACAGTGAATCACTTTAATATTCGGACACTATACAATTTTTACATTGCCGCATTGTAATTTTGTTCACGATGAAGAAACAAAAAATTAGTTCTGAATTACATTACTGTATAGGGTCTAGTTAATAAAAGCATAATTTTTATTTATATAATTACTAACGTTTACTAAGTATTCTATTTTAAATGAAGCAATGTCTAGTTTTGACGTGACAATAATATTCGGACACCTCGGAATGTAACAATTTGCGTGAGCTAGCGTGATATTTAATACTTTGACTGCCGTGTCACCCATATATGGGTGACAGAATTGTTTGTCCATGATTAAAAACAAATTTGTACATATTCATTGCACTAAATTTAGTTGAGATCTGAAGAATAGAAGAAGATTGAAGGATAACATTGTGTCATACATTTTAAGTTTTTAATTGTTGCTTCGTTAAATAAATTACTTTGATTTTGTGGGATTTTTGAGGTTGTCGGTTGGGCAGTTAATGTGTTAACGCTTAACGCTCCAATGGCTCCTCTGAGGAGACACTAAAAATTGCCATACTATTATTCGAAACAACTATTACCTGACCATAATTGCATTTAATGAATCGTTAAAAATTGAACTGCTGTGCGTACAAATAACAGTAATAAATTTAATATGCAAGAAAGAAAATGAACCATGTACAATGTAATTATTCTACGTAAAAGAAATTACTCGATTTTGGAATTAAAACTGCTCGGAGTGCAAAGGGTTGATGCGATTGTGATGTTTGTTTACAAACATTACAGTCTGTGTAAACTGTCTCGAGCCTCAGAAAATCAGTTGTGTTTAGATATTCACTAAGGTCACTGGTAATAATCGGACGTAAGACAAACATTTCATACAACATTAGCCAACTTGTCATTTTTCACAATGCAAAAGGTGAATCGTAAAGGAAAATTGCAGCAATGCTTAAAATTACAGTAAAAGTACAGTGTGAGATATTATTAACACTTTGACTGCCGCATCACCCATATATGGGTGACAGAATTATTTGTCCATGTTTAAAAACAAATTTGTACGTTAATATATTCGTTGCACTCAATTTAGTTGATATTTGGAGCATACAAGAAGATTGAAAGTAAATCCATTTGTTATACATTTTAAATTTTAAATTGTGCTTTATTAAATAAGTTACTTTGATTTTGTGGAATTTTCGAGGTTTTTAGTTCGTCAGTTGAAGTGTTAATGATTTGAATAATTAACTCGTTTACTATTATAAAGCGCATGCAACTGGACTACAAATTTTAAATCTCAATTTTTGGATTTATTAAGCGTGGGTTATAAACCATATTCTTTACCAGAAAAGCAGCCACGCCAAAAAATTTGCAAAAAATTAACAATGAAACAATGCGTGTACCTATATGAAAGTAAACGTTATTTCAATGACAAATGATATTTTAATTGAAATATGCGTGTTACTATATTGCGTAGTCGAATTTATAAGAACTTGCCGCGTGAAATCTTATTGATATAAAATAATTACGTGCGATGCAGTAAGCACGTTGTGTAACGATAGCTTTGCTGTTATCGGCGAAGTATCGGCGGATTAATCGACAATTAAATTGTTTCCTAATCGTCGCTTCGCAACGCGAATAAAAAATTCGACCTTTCAAAAATCCGATCTCCGCATGCGCCAGGCCTATTTTTCAGCGATAAACTCCCGGCTATCGAACGAAAACTCGTATCAACGGATTCGCGAGCTTCTAGTCGTCGATAGGAGAATTCATCATCACCTTCGGTCGGCACAGAGGAACCGTAAACGAACCGTACTGTTAAAATATTGGACAGAATCAGAATTCAACAAAAAACATCGCTTTACAATCTATTCACACTATTTTTGTATACATGCCTTCGATTTCAATCTGGGCTTGTGATTAATTTCGCAATAGCCAACGCTCAGAAATACCTACCGTCGCCGGCAAGCGTAACGGGATTTACGAACCCGCGAAATTCGGCATCGGATTGCGGTGTTCGGGATGTAACACCATTATTGACGAAACTGATACTAGAACTACTATTGTCTGGTATCCTGTGTACTCTAACCGAAGCCTCCATGTTTCCCACAGCATACCAAATTTACAAATACGTAGATCTCCATTCGCTTTAATTCGATGACGAAGAGAGAATACTCCGATGATTACAACAGTGTTAATTTCTCCCGTTTTCGTAAATGGAGGAAACGTGTTAGGTTAATTGCTGGACAACGGTCAGAAATATATATTTTCTAGAGGAAGGTAAAGACGAATGGATCGAATTTGGGAAGGTGCTGAGGAAGTAGTCGAGGCGTGCCGATGTTCGTTTTCCGAAAGTTTGTAACCGAATTCGACGAGATCCTCTCTCGCCGAGTATTCTTTTGGAAAAGGGTGACTCAGCGGTCGGTACGGGGATGATAAAGATACCTTCCCCGGCTTCGAGTATACATTTTTTTCTATTATTTTCCAGGGAACTTAAACGAAGCTCGTAAATTAAGATGGCTCCGAGACCTACGTACAAATCGTTCTTATACGAAAGTTGTTACGCAACCGCTTCTTCCCCTTCGCGAGCAGAAACCTACCCCTACCATCGGCTTCGGACAATTTATGATTACGCAACAGACCTTATCCGCAGTCGTGGTACATTACGAGCACATTGCTCGGTTCGAAAGATATTTTGGATCGTAATCGAATTACCCGCGTATTTAAAGGGCCGTTAATAGACTGATACGGTGATCTAAGTGACCTAGAAATGCAACCAATTGCCCGTAGGCGAAAATTCGCATTAACCACCCACGCGGCGCCACGTCAATGACGTCGAATACGGAGAACAAGTCTGCCTGACATTGAATGCAAATCGACCACTTGACCAACCTCGCGATGATCGTTAAGCACTGTTCTCATGCTAAATACTTTGTTATTGCTACGATGCGTTCTACGGCAACTGGCCGACAACAATAGTCGCGTTCAGCGTTAAATACACCCATGAAAACGACTATAAGGTTGGAAATTATTTTCATGAAGCATTTTCTTTCGATCTGTCGTGAGAATGTTTAATCTATTCACCGACGCGCTTGAAACATTCATTTTCACGCTCGTGTCTTATAATCCGGTGCAGAATTCTATAGCATTTCAATGCTAATTAACGAAAATATATACGATAGTGTCACTTACGGGAAAGAAATTACGTGGCGTGTAACTGACGACGACTCACCTGAAACAGACAATGAGAAGCATTCGTTAAATTAAAATTATAGATAGTACAATAGGGTGTTAAGAATATTTATTACGACATACAGGTAGAAATAACGTAAGTAACATGTGGTTAGGTACATATAACAGGTCTGTAAATATGTAGGTACCGTCAAACCGTGACATTGACGCCATTTTATTATTTTGATATCCGATAAAGATTTTCAACTCCAAAAGAATTTCAAACTCCAAAATGTGCCGATATTTTTCTCCGTTTAGGGCACCATCGATGAAGTATGGACCAATAATATTGGTATTTAAAATCCCACACCATACATTAATAGTGTACCTTATTTGGTAATGTATGTTCCACCTAAGGAATAGATTTCTTCTTGTCCATGTATGTTCATTATGACGATTAAAAATACCATTGTTGGTGAACGTACATTCATCCGTCCACAAAATCGTGCCGCGGGAAATCTTCGTTCATCTGAATTTGGTTTAAAACAAATTGACAAAATTGCATACGTTTTATTGAATCTCCAGCATGT
>CM052098.1:10914636-10929115 GCA_028453745.1 Agapostemon virescens
ACTCGTACAAATCAGTTTCTGTTATGATAACAATGTCGAAAGGGTGTTTGAGCATCTTCTTCATTAAAGACATTTTTTAAAAATATCTCGAGATCTAATCATTTTTTTGCCGTGGTACCATAATAAGTTTTTACGTAGAATGAACAGAAGAATCGATATGTGTAAAAAAGATATGCATTTTTATTTAAAGAAATGATGCAATTGTTAATTGCACATGCACTGCTGCATCTAAACAAAATTTAAAGGCCTACAGATGTAGTGCTTTTTGGCATTTTTTCGTAAATGCAATAATAACGGAGTTATGACTTGAAACAATTGCGTGGACCACCCTGTATACAAGACGTTCTTCGTTTTTATTTTTTTACAATACTTTTACCAACACATTCGTGATGTTTTTCTGTTTAAAACGACATCGAGCACGATATAATTTTCTCATTTTAATCAGAAAAATATCGCAAACCTTTTGGTAAAAGTTATTCTTTTATCATTATATTGTTATTTATTGTTTGCTGACTATTCGTCTTCCAGTTTCTTTTTCTTTTTCATTTACTCTTTCGGTTGCGCCAGAAACTTGCTATGGACGATGAAACATATAAATACAATCCAAATTATATCGCGTTTGCGTTGTTATTTTAGTCGGAAAAATATCACAAATGCGTTGATGAAAGTTTCATGAAAAAACATAAAAGTTTTCTCCTTGCATTGCTATCGTCTCACCGATATATCTGATCTGCATCGTATTATAATTTTTCGGCCGAGTCTTTTACACGGAACGTGCGAATGATGGTTGTATTTTATGTCAACGCATTATCGTGAGCATGCCATAAAAATGGCTACTTTTAATAGATAATTATATTATAGCTGCTATTGTTTGGTGCAAGTTTCATAACAAAATAATTAGAGACAACAAAATTTTGTAATTGAATCAGTAGTATCTCGCGACGAAAGGTGAAGGATTCTCGACGAATCATTTCCCTAAACGATATCTGTGAAATTTCAGATCCAATGTTTTCGCTTATATCGCGACAACACTATACTTAACACTGTAGTTTTAACCATTAGCACTCCAATGGCGCCTCTGAGGCGACACTAAAAATTGCCATACTACTATTCAAAACAATTATTACATTACCATGTTTGCATTTAAGGAATCGATAAAAATTGAAATGTTGGAAAAGGAAATGAACTATGTACAATGTAACCATTCTAGGTAAGAAAAATGTGTCGGTTTTGGAATGAAAATTGCTTGGAGTACAAAGGGTTTATAAGATTTATCGGATACGAGTTTTAATACTTGCATTGCATTTAATATTAATATTTAATATTAATATTAATACTATGCCTGCATTTAAAAAATCGGCGAATGTTGAAGGTTCTGCACGAACGAGTAGTAGCAATAAATTTGATAAGCACGAAAGAGAATGAATCATGTACAATAGAATTATTCTAGTTTAAAAACAATTCGATTTAGGAATTAAAATTGCTTGGAGTGTAAAGGGTTAAATGCGCGTGTTCGTATTATACCGTAGGGACCTCGGGCACTACTCCGCCCTAATCGGAACATTTGGTCTGTTCGTGAGCGGACCGATAGCCTCTATCGAATTGGCACGTAAAAAATAATGTAAAATGTAAACTTACATTGTATTTATCGTCGTTTCTCCGATAGCTAACAATTTTTTAAATACATTCAATTAATCGCACTAACAAAGAATCAAATTATTTTGATGTTCTAGAATTATTCGTTGCCTCGGAACGAGTAAATCGGTTATGAAGCGATTGCATTTACAATCGTTAATATCGCTTTCTAATTTCTTTCTCTGAATACAGAAACGATATGATAATAAATTCACACGTTCGAACGAGCAATTAACAAGGGGCTTGTGTCTTAAATTTGTGACTTCTGCGACGTTTGTCTATAAAAGGAATGCGCACGTTCGGTTGACTCGTAATTCCGAGTAACACCACGCAATTATCACTTTCTTTACAATCGTTCATTATCATTTCCAAACGATAAGGTATCGCGAATCTTTTTTCCGCCTGCATGGAACCTCGATAAGTAGTACTCGTGTTGTCGGTGAAACGGCTTTTTTTTCTCTTGCAATAACTTCTCGCCATTGGGTTAAGTGTACGAACACGAAAGCGCAATCAGTGGAACGTATTACGTAACGTTGTCCGATACTGTTTCCTCGGTTGGAGTTCGGGGTTCCAGATAATTCAGAAACTGTGTCCGAAATGGTGGACGACATTGCAAAATTCGAAATGTAGGAAGTAAATCTCCACCGGACACGTTTTGTTCGGTAGTCTGTAGCTTGTTTATCAAGAGTTATCTCATTAGCAGAAAAGTTCGTTTAAATGTTGTTTTGAAAGAATCGTTTTCGCCTAAGAAAATTAATTTGTGCGTGCTACAAACGTTGAACAGCATTCGGAATTAAAAACGTTTCGTTATTTCAATGATCTCGTCGACTGAATTTCTAGAAGCAGATTGAGCACGTTTTAAACTAGGAACGTGCATCTCCGCCATCATGGAAGACAGAAATTAATTCTTCTTTAGTCTGAATCTGACCTACATATCTCGAGAGAGATTCCCAAAATGAGGATCCGTCGGGCGTTAACAAGATAAAAATAAGCTATTCGGAATACAAAATAGATTTTCCAACGAGGTCGCGCGATCACGATGTTTCGTACATTGTCGTCGCGTATTTGGTCTACGTAATATGGAATACGTAAACGCGTTTTGAAACTCATATAAGTAACGCTGACAACGTTGTAAAATGCTCGAAAAATAACCGCTAAAGTTGCTATATTAATGTCAGTACTGCCAGCTAGAATTACGGCTAAAAAACACGACACAACTCGTTAAGATTTTCCTTGTTTCTATTCGTATTTTCGTGTTCTACGATCGAACGAATAATCGATTTTTCGATCTTTCTTATTCTGATTGATATACATTACTATTTCTCGGCATTTGCACAGGTAAAAGTCACTTAAATTACGCAGAGCGGCAATGCTACTGTTTCTTAATATTCGACATTCGTTTATGTTCAACGAAAAAAATTCCTGACATACATACTCATAAACGGTCCATGTAAAAGTAAAACATTAATAATCCAATAGCATAAGCAATCGTGATGTTTTAACAAAATCTCAGAAAATTAATGTCCGCGCCTACGCAATTATGGTAGCTGCAACTTATCACGATTATTAATGTGTATATTTTAGATTTTTCGGGTTAGGCAAACGTGTTTCAAGGAATTGAAAATTTCGGAAAATCCGAAGGATATGTATTTCTCGTGAAAGTTTTCGAAATGCCAGTTTAATCAAAATTCTGTAATGAGAATTATTTTTATAAAGTGGAGTGGTACTTGATAGAATCACACTGATCATTCTAGAGTACATACGATTCGATGATGTTTCGTTGATATCTGATGCAGAAGCATTTAAAATTACTAGAAAGAGAACTAATTTATTATTCGATGCGTCGCATCGCAAATTTCAAAACGTTTACGGTTTCAAGAATAGAAGAGAAATGTTCAGTTCAATAAAAAAAATCTCATAATGTCTGAGACATTTTATTGTGTTTCTAGCAATTAAATTTTATTTTCGCTCTTTTTTTCAGAAGTCGTATATCGTCGATAAAACAGGGGAGGATATGACAACGGTTCGGTATATGATACATTATCAAAGCAAGAGGGCACCTTCGTGCCATGTGAAATTGCGCAGCACACGGCAAACTTTGCCATAAGCTTCATTGCGTAATCCTAAAACATTTTATTGCGCGTGGGAATGATGTACGTCATGTACCGCATTGGTTTTAACAAGGATAGCGCTAACGTAACTGTTCGCGACCGTGTGTCTTTCGATAAAACTGTTCTGCGATTTATCCAAGGTATTTGTAGCGAAGCGATCTCGAAAAAATGTAATGTACCCAGTGTACGGTAAAAATTATACACCCGTTATTGTACATTTCTACCGCAATCAGACGTCGAACCGAAAAATGTTTCGTTACATTCGAGTTATTTATCCACATGTCGAAACCTATTTTTATTGGAAAAAGTTGTGTACCATCGAAGACAAATTACTACAGTAAACTTGCAACACGAAATAACAAAGCGTTTACCGAATTTCGCTACGTTTGCGTGTAAACTTTGTTGGTTGACACCATCCTATAAAATGTCTGCAAACAATATAAATATCCAAAACCGGAAACGGTAATAAGAATAACTTGTAAAGAATAATACAAACTTTATATGCTAATACTTTGTCTATTAACCTACAAGGCTTCAACATCTAATCAATCGTTTGAGCAATCGAGTTGCTAATAATCAGAGATTCGACATTTCACATTACTCGACTCAATAGCGATCACATTAATTTACTATGTTTATATAATTACCGAATTCAATCGATCATCTCCACTATCGAGATTCGTGTAAATGCAAACGATTATGCAATATGTAAATATTACACCGATGTTAATCGGAGTGGATTCCATTGTAAATAGTATGAACTACAAACAAGCGAAACGTATACCATAGAAGATGCCTCGTTTAAATAAATTTACTCGAATATCTGTCAAACTCGTTACGATACAAAAAGAGTATCGAATAAAACTTGAAAAGCTTCGGACGCCATGTAAGTGAACATGCTTGATTGTTTTGTGGGTGGATACGTGGATGTCGTACGGAGGACGATTTTGTTTTTCAAATCGAATCATACATATTCAATCATATGTGCCATTAATTATGAAAGTGGTCTAAGTAAAAATTAAAAAAAACCGAGTTTATCAGTTATTTCACACCACATTATTTTAAACTAAATTTATTCAATGTAATATTTATGATATTAAACACACAGCAAAATCTACATATGTAGAAATTGTGACCAACAAACTGTAAACAATTAAGCGTTTTGTTATTTGACAATGTCTATAAACCCATTTATCTATTACAATTAGTATTGTTCAACTTTTTTTGTCATTTTTAAGATTGAATAAAGACTGGAAGCCTCAATAAGCGTTTTTTCTTATGCAAATAGCTGGTATATCTAGTGTTAATATAGTGAAATTCAATTATTTGATTATTGAAATGTGTATTCACAAAAATTCATCCCTTATAGTACAGCCGGTGCGTCTCAAAGTCTGCCGTAGTCAAGGGGTTAAGAAGACATCTAAATGAAAAGTAAAATTCTTGTCGGAACATAAATGTACGTCATGAATTGGTAATCCCTTTTAATCGATTCAAAATAATAGCATACGTTTAAATAGCAGCATCCAAATACATCAATGTACAGAAAGTACTACAATTTTTCTTTTTTGTATTGTCTAACTAAAATGCCGAAAATTGAATAGCTTTCTGGATATTAAAGTTGTTACCTCAAACTCGTCGCTACTCCGTGGTCATTCGCTTTATCCTACACTGTAATGCTGAATGCACACTTTTTTCCAAACAGTTCTGACTGTGAACGCTGCAATTGGGGAACATGAACAACAGAGATGTTTCGGTACTCGAATTTAAATGCTCCACTCGACTATCGGTGTGCGTACATTCTGTTTGGGTATATGCGATGAAAACAGCAGACTAAACTTTCTATTGTTTCCACTGGCATCGATCATTCGTAGAACAATCTTACAAACAAGGATAATATGCGTTCGCAATGGAAATATATTTTCAGGGAAGATCGAAGAAAGAGATCCGACAGATGTCTTGTCGCCGAGTGGCTCCGCTAGCAAACAGAGAAAGATATAAAAAGTGGAGGGAGAGCAGGATTTACAGAGACAAAAAGTAGGGTTGGAGTAGGAGCGAATGGAAGAGGGAGCTTGATATAGCGATAATGGCGCGGTACTGGAGTGCCGTCCCATTACAATTTGCAATTATTGCATTTCCCGGTAAATGGGTTGTGCTTCTGGCGACCGGCGCCCTATCCTCCTAGAAAGGAAGAGCTACGAACGTGATTGCATTGGGATTCCATTGAACGACATTAGAGGGCTGGCTATGATCGGAACGAAAAAAAATTCACTCGGTAGCTAATGATGTTGAGTTAAGATTCGAAGGACGCGTAGGATACGCGACGTTCTTGCCAACAAAATAACTTCGTTCGGCAATCCACTTCGAAACCAAAGGGGAGAAACGAGTCAGGAAGTATTGGCTTCGTTGATTGTAAGTTGTACAGATTATTATGTAAGGTCACTTATCAAGCAAATCTGCCACTACCGAATGACGAGTATATAATTGGCGGAAGACATAATTTGGTACAAATATACTTTCTTTAGATATTTTTAACCCTTAACCCCTTAACTTGCACGCTTCAGTTAATTCAAGCTCGCTAAACAGGCCAAACAGCCAAAAAGTATTTTATGCTGCTATAATTTTTCACACTCGGATATAATCGAGAATTGAAAGTAACAATGTGAAAGCAAAGAAAAAAAATCGTTTTATTGATATTTATAATTTACATGGGATTGTAGGCTATAACACTTATTTATTCAAGAATAAAATATGCTTTTCTGCAATGTGAATCAAAATCCAAAATTCAAATAAAAATTTTGATTATTTTTGTATTTTTTTTTTAATTTTTTGCCAAGACAATGTTCTAAATTGTGTTTTTTTACATAAGAAAAAATTGTTTTTTTGGCTGGTTTTTTTTCCAGAAAAAACTGTGCGTTAAAGGGTTAAGCAGACCTTCGAGATGTACTTTGAAATAAGTTTCAACCGAATTAAAATTTGTTTAAATCAACAAACAGCTGTAACATCGACGGTTAATTGTTGCAAGATAAAGAATTATTAAGTTAAATTTGAGTAGGCTGTATTGGCCCGCATCGTGCGAACATCAAGTTTGTTTCTCCAAACGAAACTACACGTAAAATTAATTATACTATAATAGTCTATTTGAATCGTATAAAATTCTTTTATTTAGTGATCGATAAAGACATAATTTTAAAACTACCAATCGGATGTTACTACACGATTACAACAATGTAAACTATATATTTTAATTCTTAACATGGATATAAGTAAATGACGAAAAAATCTGTTGGTCGCCAAAGAAAACATTACAATATTCTATTATTTTTAATAAATTTGCCTACAGGTCGATATTATTTTCCCAAAATTTTCTATAACACTTGATTAAAATGGAAAATAATTTTAACCGTTCTAAAATCGCATTGCAACCGTAGGGTTTAAATTAAAAGTAAAAATTATTCGAAAAAAATGTAAATCATTTTATACGTGCAAAACAGCATCGCCTAAAATGTTCACACAACTTAGAATATTCGATAACACGCTAACCGCCTGTTTCTTTCTATTTCTTTCTTTCCCACGCGCATTTTCTCGTTCTGTCTTTTCCTCCCGACAATTTATCCGCTCGTACCTTTCGCTACTTCAACTCCCGGTAAATTAGATTAGCGTGAATTAGCGAGCCGTATTCCATGCCGACGGCCAAATTCCAGCGTGAGTAGCACAGAGCAGAAAAGGGTGGTTTGGTTACAAGCTAGCTATTGCAGACAAGCCGGCTGGCTCTTACTCCGCCTGGCTGCTATTATTTCCACTGTTATTGAAGTGCTAACATACCGTGTACAAGCTGATATTGGGGAGGAAGTTTTAATCGTCACGTAGCAGGGGTGTCCGAAAGGAAATGGTTGCTGTTGTACGCCGTTCGATAGGAACTCTCAGAAATTGCAAAAATACTTGGCCTTTTTGATCCGAAGAATTGCGGCAGGTAGATAACACTTACATCCGCGAACATACACCGCTACGTATCCTATTATCGCGCAGTACACATCCTATGATACAAACTTGCCGATTTCGATCTGCAAACATGGAAGCGCGGATGTAAAGCAAAATGCTGTATGTTGCCCGGATGCTATCGGTTTTGAGATAGTCCTTCAGATCTTACACCCAAATATCTACGCGCGTCTGTAGTTTTCGGTAAAAGAGATCTTTGCATATAATCTACCGACGGGTACACCAAACCGGTAACTTGCTTTAACACTAGAACTACCAAACCAGTCAAAATGACTGGTCCCTACATATCTCTCTCGCAATTACTGAGGTTATAAAAATGTTTTCATTAGTAATTTTCCGATGTACTTCTTTAATGAACCACATGTTACAATAAAAATTAAATGAAGTTTGAGTAGATACAATCTTATCAATATTACACAGCAATGTATGTCGTTGGATTTATTGTTCGGTAGTTCTAGCGTTAATAATTTTAAGCGTTTACAAAACCTCGAAATCTGAACGGATGTTACGTTACAATTAAGACAACGCGTCGGAGGGTCAAATTAGTTTCGATATTACTTTTAAACGGCCGATATACGAAAACAATATAAAAATATTTGAAAGCGAAGTAAAGACATTTCAAATTCTAGCTAAATTGAAGATTAAATTGGGATAATAACAAAACTAAAGAACCAATCGACATAATTTTCTTTACTAAATGAAAGATAGAAGTCCAAACAATAAGAAACAAATAAAGGTTAGGTATTTTGAACACGTTAACGAAACAAAAGAAAGTGTAAAATCCATCAGTCGACAAAATCAGCAATCGTTTAATTGCCAACCCAATATTAATTTCAATCGGAAGAAATACTGTTCATTCAAATTTTCGAACTTGAACTTCTTTGAAAACAAAGTAGGTAGTTCTCAGCATCGATGTAAACGTATCCGCCAAAAAGCGAACACGACCAACGCATTATGGAAACTTAATAGAAAACGCCGCAGCGGTTCGTTCCTACGAGCCTTTCCGAGATTAGTACTGTTTGTTGAAAAACGGTATAAAATGTGCGTCAAGAGAAGAGGGAAGGGTGCAATTACCCCGAGTGGGCTATTTACTTATGTCAGACTTTCGTGGCCGGTGAAGAGGCCCACCTTGCAGAAGAAAGGATCTTTTTCTCGCGGACAGGTTTGCCCGCGAGTGGCACACGGAACTACACGGGTGCTTCTTCGTTGCATTATGTGCAGAACGAGTGGTCAAAGTTGTCGTCGGGGAACTGTGTAGGCAGAAAATAACGTCGCTGGTAGAGACGACCGTAGAAGACTTTGCCATTACAGTTGCGTTAATTAAAAGAGCTGAGAAATACTAGAAAGGGTTAACAAGGGGAGCATGGACCGGCAGAATGTCACAGCGGCCGCCAATGAGTGTCGCCGTTCGTCGCTCGAAAGAATAACATCGGTATGATCTAGTACCAATTGTTAATCGAAGTTTCTTTTTAAAACCCTCTATGGGCCGAATTTTTGTTTTTAATCCAAAAATATTGGGGAAACGAAAAATCAGAAATTATAAACCTATATATGCAAATGAAAACAAATGTTTCCGTTTAAACAATTTTATTGCAATATATTCACTATGTGACTTTCAGGTAACAACGGCCTATAAAGTTTGCACTTCTGTGTATAAAAACTTAAGCGTGCAATTCCACAAAACAGTTTACATTTGGTGAAAATTATTACTTTTTGTAAACTATCGGTCACATCTATATTGTTTGTTTCATTGGCCTGTAAATTACTACTAAAATGTATTTTTAATTTTATGTCTCTCCATCGCGTACGACTCATAGTATCGGCAACAGAAGACACTCTTGTCTTTGAATTCCAAAACATTTCAGTTCTCGGTAATCCGTAAATGAACATAAAAAACAGCAGCCAAAGAATTGTTCGATTTCATTCACTGAAACAGCAATGGAATTTGCTGGATCACATTGCAGTGCATACATATTGGTATAGTCAACTATATTGCGTATAATTTCCTTGTCAAATAGTTTTCGAAAATAGGTCACAGGAGAATGGGATACTTCGGAGACATTAGGGCAATCTCCTTTCCAAGGTCAATAACAACTATTATGATTCGTCTGGGATAGTGGTTGCTAAACAATTCTTTGTGGCCCTGCATCTTCCTCGTCTGACGAGGATCGAGTACTAAATTCTTCATCACTGTCAATGACATTTATCCGTCGTCGGGGAAATACTATTACATCTTCATCGGACTCGGAATCTAATAAGGAATCATCGGATCTATTAACGCTAATGCGTCTAATTCTAATTCCTCTGTTATTTCTATCTGATTTTGTATTCATATTTTGGGTATATGATGTATAAATCTGAAAAGAGGAGAAAGCACAAGCTTTATCCTAAATGTACCGAAATCTACCATAATAGTCCACTGTAACCTCAAAATTACAAAACTGTATCATAAAAAAACAGTAACAAATTGAAAATTGAAATGCAAACAAATACGTTGTTATTGATATACGAATCCAGAGCTATTATGTGCACTATTTATCGTCGCTTGTGTCATTGTTACAACGCATAAGCGATGCAAGCATGTAACGATCGCATAAACAAATAGATAAATAAACAAGTAAATACGAGGACAGCTATATTCGCTGGAGAAGGATTAAAAGAAGCGAAAAGCAGGCCATTGCAAATGCCGGGGAGCAAAAATCAGGCGAGTAAATTCGAGTAGCTGAGAAAGGGAGCGAAAGAAGGAAGCGAGGGAGGCGAAGAGGAATTCGTTTCGCTGAATCAGTTGATGGAGCGCACGGAAATGGGAACTAGGAAGCACGACTCTTCCTAATAACATTTCCAGTGTTTCCAGTGCGTTAAACGACCGCCACGCTGTGATTTTTATCGCGTGGGTGTTATTTCTTTCGAGCGACGAGCAACGTTTGTTCGCCAACCAAACGGGAGCACTAATTGCTAAAGCTTCGCACGCTATTTTCTCCCTACTCTGCTCGCGAGCGATCTTCCTCGACTCGCGTTAATGAACGACAAGGAATGTTTGTTGCTAACCCTGATCCATCATCGAATAATGTCGATAATGTAGTGGAAGTTCGCTGAAAACTTCTTCTCACTCGTGATCGTTAAAACCGTTGTACACGGGTTTGATGAAAGATTTTATTATCAACTTTTACGATTGTTTTAAATGAATTCTATAATTACTAAACGAACAAAGCTAACGAAAACTACAAGAAAGAGCACCCAGGTATTTCAAGAAATGTATACGAATTACATTATATGAGCCGTTTATTTTCAAAGTGGGGTAAGTCTATTTAAAACAAAAAGGTCGAGTCAACTACAGTAATAGTTACATTTTTACAAGATCTTTTCATGTTGAGACAATTTTTTACTAATATATTTAAAATCGTTAAGATTTTGTAACACGAAAATTTGCTGGTTAATAAAGCGATGAAAAGGTTTATTTTGAAAGTGGCGTGAGTCCCATTGTGAGAGTTTCAAATGGATATGGAAAATAATTATGCAATCAAATTTTATGAGATCCCAGCTTTATGTTTAATTATCACAGAAACAGTTGAATTATCAATGTGCAATGAATTTGTTTTAAACAACGGAACAATGTCTGTCCACAGAAAATGCGATTTTTAAAAGGCTAAAGAATACTGACGGTGAAAGAATAAATTGGTTTAAAGTATGTTGGATGAGATTTTTGAGAAGCGATTCATATAAGTTATTCCATGAAACGACAATGAATGAGGATGCACCGTTCAAAACATTGGATTTACTACCGTAACGGGGAAGACCGAAAAACTTTAATGATATCCAGTTGGCATCACTATACAAAAAACCGAGACCACTCACAAACCTAAAATATAAGGACTTAATGGATTTATTACATTATATACCACCTGCACGCCACAGTTATTTTAAATTCCTCCCACGGTCACAAACTGGAGAAGACTGAATAATAATTAATAAAACTATATTAATTTTAATGGAAAAATTATTTAACAAAGAATGAAAGTTGAATATTTTTTTGATTTTATAACATCAAAGTGTATACATTTATTTTAATTTCAAGGGAAATTTACTTTTCCTATGGACTTGTGCTTTCTTAAGAATTGAAAACGTCGTTTCATTGATTTTGAAAATGGCGTAAGTCCATTCATAGTCATCAAAAACATATTATTTCTTCAATAATGTTAATTATGCTAATTGGGATGATAAATTTGACACCTTTAGGAACCCAAAATGATTATTCTATTATGTTATCTGTTACCCATATTTTTAAATTTATTCCAACGCAAACCCTTCAATATCTCGATTCGAGCATAAATGGACTTAAGCCACTTTCAAAATAAACAGCTCAAATATTCACCGACAATAAACCAATGATCGTTGTAAATAACTTATTAAACTGTTTATTAATCCTTTGCGCTCGAATGGCGCCTCTGAGGCGCCACTAAAAATTGTCACACTATTATTTAAACAAATTTTACGTCGCTAGGTCTGCAGTTAAGAAATCAATAGGAATTTTAATGCTCTAAGTGCGAGTAACAGTAATTAATTTCATATGCATGAAAGGAAATCAGCTACGTACAACAGAGCTATTATAGTTAAGAATATGGTTTCGATTTTGGGGTGGAATGACTTCGAGTGCAAAGGGTTAAAGTTTTATCAAAACCGCAATCATTTTGTGACCTCTTTATTATTCTATTATAATAAAAAAAAAAATAAGATTATATGCAAAATTATATTAAAACACCACGAAATTGGGCTGGGGCATATGTACTTTTCAAAGCATTTGCTGTATTATCTTTTGTTCCATTTAACACTACAACTGTCGAACAATAAATTTTTTAACGATATACATTGCATTGTGATAATAAGAAGACTGCATCTATTCAAACTTCATTAAATTTTCATTGTAACATGTGGTTCGTTAAAGAAGTACACCGGAAATTTAAAGTAATCAAGTAATCAAAATAAACGGCTCATATGAACCTTCGTACGCATGAACGTAATATATGCGTTTTGAATCGATGATAAGATAACATCCCATTCAGAAAAAATATGGATAATCGATGCAATTATATAATCTTTGGCAGTAAATAAAAATAATCAGTCGGTATGTATCGCAGCATTATTTAGATAGTAATGTTAAATGTGTACATTTTTGAAAACTTGGTTTCCTTTCTAGATAATAGCGCAATATATAAACTCGATTTTCTCGAAAATGAAGCCTTATATGAAAAAAGCTATATTTCTTATTTTTGACTAGATTTTGCGTGAGGAATCAATCCCTTGCCAATTGTACCACACTTTCGCAAACACCCTGTATATAAAGATATGGTTCGTTTGCAAACTATGCACTTAATTGCCTGAAACATATTGTGTACCTCTGAAATCTTCGTGTCTAGAGCCGGGTGGAAAACGGGTTCGAGCAAGACTGGATGGGATTTCGAGACTCTTGTGTATTGTGTATGTCCTTGGAACGATTCCGCACGCTTACAGTGTTACGGATAGAATTAAGATTTTGTACAGTTTGTAGTGTGAATTGCAGCGAAAATGACTCTCTACACAACTACGGTTGTAAGTATCCAAATATCCGGTTCTAAGTATTCAAAATACCCTACATTGTAAATTGCAGAAGATACGAGGCTAAGGTTGGAGCGCATCGACATTAAATGAAAATTACGTGCTTGTAAAATTGAAAAGGTCATTAACGGATCGACCGCCTAGCGAAAATTTTTGTACTTGTCACCGGCGATCAAAGACGAGCTCGGGTTTTCAGTCCTTGGGACGGCAGTCTATAGGAAATGTCAATGTTGATCGTGCATTAATTGCCCTAACCTCTTCCTCGATCCTCAGGAAATTAAACGACGACCGTGTAAGAACCCGAAGTAGAGATTCTAGAGAAAACTAGAGAAAAGTTGGACAGTTGTCCTTCGTCATCGGATCGTGAAACTTGTTAAGCGACGACGTAAGCGTTTTTTACGAGTGTCAACAACAATCGAGAATAGAATGCAAATTTGGAACTCCAAGTGTGTGCGTATGTTAGGTTCCTTCCACCTATTCTTCTTCGGACGATCTACACCTAGTGTTTACCTATTGTAGCGTCTCTCGGTGCCCAGCAATAACAGAGGACCGCTGAGACCACTCTCCTCAAATACAGGTAAATCCAAGGCAGTCGGTGATTGTTGAAAAGAACTTTTATAAAATCTCTACGCGAAACTGACTGCATAAAATTGTAATAAAATGTGTAAAGATAGAGAGACTGACAAACAGTAAAATAGACAATAGCGAATATGTAATAACAAAAGGCAAACAGCCGAATAATAGAAAACGAACAGTTAACAGTAAAAGACGAATGACAAAGACTAACCCTTTGCACTCGAAACTGTTTTAACTAGAAAACCAAAACGTTTCTTCTCACTTAGGATATTTTCATTCTACCCGAATTATTTCACCTTATGTATATGGGTTTTGTTACTGTTACTCGTTCTTGCAACCGTTGAATTCTTATCAATTTCTTAGATATAAAGATAACGATGTTAAAATTGTTTCAAATAATAGTATTCCAATTTTTCGTAGCGCGTCAGAGTCGCCACTCGAGTGCAAAGGGTTAAAAGACAATGACTACACGGCAAGACAACGATGACTTCGTCGCGGAGCCCACAGAATATACAGGGTGAATCACCAAACGTTTGCACCTCAAATATCTTTGTTGTTTCTAAAGATAC
>CM052098.1:10944141-10960281 GCA_028453745.1 Agapostemon virescens
TATTTTATATCATTTGCGCCCTAAATTCATGAAAGAAATGTCGAATAGAAGTGAGTTATTGGAAAAGCTAACGAACATAAGTGAAGAGTGCTCCGATATAGAATCAGATTCGATAAATTCTGAACTATCATCTGAAGATGAAACGGTTCATATTCAAAGTGAAACATCTGAAACTGAAGATAGCGATGAAGAGTCGATCACCAATGATGAAAATGAAAGTGTCATCAATATGCCCAGGAAAAGGTGTAGGATACTAAGTAGTTCAGACTCTGATGAAGAAACTGAAAACACCTTTCAGAAGACCAAAACAGCTGCCGATGGTACTATGTGGTCAAAATTTGACGAAGGTGGTATTCTTGGAAGCTTACCATTTACTTGTATTTTCAAGGGTGTGACAGGGCCAACAGGCTACGCAAAAAGGAACATTATGGCAGATAATCTTATCAGTGCATCCTCGTTGATAATAGATAACCATATTATCCCACATAACCCACAAAGATCAGCTGCAGCATCATCAAAAGCAACCCATTCCAACAAACGCAAAATTTGTCAAGTACGACTTAGCCACAACAACAAAACAAATAATATATGTGAAAAATGTCAAAAGTATGTTTGCGAAAGATGTACACATAAAAAGATTTCCACTTTTTTTTTGCAAAAAATGTACAAATAATAATGCATAAATTATTTTTTTTTCCAAGTGACGTAAATTTTGTTCATTATTTATATTTACTAATAACCTGTTATGTAACTGTAAATGATATAAAAAAAATACTAAAAATTAATTTTAAATCAATTTCTTTACAGATTAGTTATTCTTTCACAATGCAGCCATTTTAACTGCTTTTGGGCGATATAGGTATATACTAAGTTTCAGTCTTCTAGTGTTAACAACGGTAACGTTCTTTTCTCGTTCGAAGCGCAACCGTTATAAATGAAATACTTATAGAACAAACTTTACGCGAGCTTAATTGTCAAAACTCCTGCACGAATGAAACGATCGTGCTTCTGATAATTTATTCTTGTTTTTCCGACACGCGTCTCGGTTATTGCCACAAGATTGTGCAACCGTATTAAAATATGCTAGCACCGTTTCCATGGTAATCTAGAGAACAAAAAAGAAGTCGTCGCGCATTAACCGTGAACGACTATCCGCATATACGATTTTCATATTATACAATAACTTTTTTCCGTTATTCTTAGGCACCCAATTTATTAATTACATATTTCTATATTCGTACGAAAGCGTAAGTATAAATTCATAGCTACGTTAAAAATCCCCTACCGCAACACTGCTCGTGCAATTGAATTTTAATAACTGATACTGGTTATAACACTTTTCTAAGCGATGACCTAATTTCAATACTTCTGCAGACAGACAGAAGAATCGATTTCAAGGAGATATAGTCAGACGATGTATAGCTCGCGTTCAACCACTGCAGTTTTTACTATTGCTACTTAGAAAAGAGTTGTAAGTAGGTTTGGTTCCAGGAATCACGCGACATTCTATAAGGTGACCCGGAACGAAAGAATCGAGGAAGGATCAAAGAGAATGAAAGTTTCTTTTAACACGTTGAATGCTATGTCAGTCCCTGGGGACTGACGGTATCAAATTTTCAAATTAATATGTTATAGATAATTCATATAATAATCAGAAATATTTGCACTATTTCAATAGATTCGATTGAAACGGAAAAGCACAAACGGGTTAAGCGAGTCTTTTGCTTATGCACAGTTGCATTATTTCCGTTTAAAGCGAAATAAAATGTGACGCGAAAGCTAAGCAAAATGGCTCCGCATTCAACGTGTTAAACATCAAATGTAAACACGTGAGCGCATATATACGCGCACTCATTTTTATGCGCGCTAAGTTTAATAAATCGTTATTTTTAACAGAGACAGAGTTCGCTCGCAATGCGAATAATAATCTGCCATCGGATACGCAACGATATATCGTCGTTCGGCACTAAAAGTGTTAATGCGGGCCACTGTAACAAGAAACTCGAAAGCTATCCATCGATATTTCCCAACCATAAAAGTAAGAGCATAAATAGCACAAGAAATCTCAGTCTATCCGTTTGCCCGGGCAAATGAGACAACGGTATGCGTAAAAAGGACCATCGATTGGCCTAAAAATTTTAATTTTACCTCCGGAGAAAGTAAAAACGCGAACCACGGATATATACTTATAACGAAGCACTTCGTCCCCGTTCAACGACCGGGCACGTGGAGAGCAAAAAAATTTTTTAACCCGACAACACTCACGAAACTAGTTATTAGTCACGCGGCCAGAGGTTGCAGGGGCGCGATGGGGATGAAAGCGCGAGAGGGAGAAAGCACAGTGAAATAATGTGGCGCGGAACGTGGATCGGAGAGGGGCCGATGGGAGGGAAGGATCATAGGACGCGGGATGCGGGGCCACGCTGCCTCGCAATTTGCGTAATTGAGCCCTGAATTATTTACACTGTCGGGTGCGTCATACTTCTGTTCGGTAATAACTGACAGGGCCGCGTAAATGCGAAATCGGTTGACACTTAACACGATTCAAAATTACGGACAGCAACCAACCAACCAACGACATCGACCATCGCGTGGATTACGAGCAACGAAACACGGTTTGCCTCGATTAGACATTTTTATCCGTAACACGCCGAATCGATGGAGAACTTTTTTAAAGGAAACTCAAAAGGCTGGATCGGGAATAAAAGTTCTCAAGAAGATAGCCATAAGCGTCCGAGGCAAATCAGATTCGCGAGAAAAGAACGAAAGCGACAACACCCTGTGTATCGGCATCGTCTCTCGTTATCGATCGAAGAACAAAGAACGAAAACACGGTTCAATCTCAACGCGGTAGTACTATTGTCTCGTGACATCGTGTCGGACTCGTGACGTAGATTCTAAGCAGAGTGTAATAAGTCCGGACATTATTAACGCTTTACCGACCGGAAGCCTATTAATAGGACTTTTAATAATTATGCTGTAACAAAATGAAGCTTAAAAATTGCTTTTACATTGTAATTTTTAACGAAATTATTAGACAACGTTACCGAGGGTGCCCAGTTGATTCGCACATAAAAATGGCTGTCAACGTTGAGAGATCCATTAAAAAGTTTTTATTCCTGAACCATGGACCTCGATGAATTCTAAAATAATGACCGGTCGGTAAAGCGTTAATTTCCTTAAATCGAAGTATCAGGTCAGTCCAAAAGTTCGTGCGCATTTTGGCGAAATTTTTAAATGGTGTAAATAAAACACAATTTAACATTTTAATCTATGATATATTTTTCTCCGCTATCTACAATATCTCGCCATCTTTCTGGTAGCTTTTTTATTCTGGTTTTGAAGCAATAAAACTTCTGAGTTCATTTTGTATATCCTGTTTAGAATTGAACTTTTTGCCTCGGCAAAAATTTTGTAAGGCACGAAGTAACTGAAAATCACTTGGGGCAATATCTGGAGAGTACGCAGGATGCGGCAAAAGCTCCCAATTCAGTTCATTAATTTTTTGCAGCGTTGTTCGAGCCGTATGTGGTCTAGTGTTATCATGGTGGAACAACACTTTCTTCATATTCACCAATCGCGGGCGTTTTTTAATCAATTCTGAATTTAAACGGCAAAGTTGTTCAATGTATACATCTGCATTAATGGTTTTATTTGGTTCGAACCATTCATAATAAATGACACCATACATATCCCACCACATCATCGCGAATCCCATACATGCTACTAATGCGCACGAACTTTTGGCCTGACCTGATAATATCACATTCGATCGTCGTTAATGTAAAATCCATTGGAGAACACGTAAGTATAGAATATTTCGAAATTTTCTTAAAACGAATCCTAGGGCAAAGGGTTAAAGACTCTTAAGTTATTCGGCCAGAGAGATACTTTTTACCATCTCCGCATTACCAGCGTTCAGATATCGTAAAAAGTTGTTCACCGTCGAAGCGAACCTACTCTACCCGTTCCATCCGTGTTTACACGGATACAATGGCATACAGGTAGTTGTCCGTACGTATGTACGTATGTACGTATGTATGTACTAGGTGCCCCGAAACAGAAGACGAATTACCGTATCGATTTGTCAGCGAAAACAAGCCGCCTCGGGCGTCGTACGTTCCGTGCGAGATTACATCGACATATTTGCAGAACGGATATAATGTTTACGCGCGTCCTTGAACAAACCCCGTGTACTTAGCGATTCACTTAACGACTCGCCGAGAAGTGACTTCGCTTTTGCTAATCTGCCTCCGAGTGCGAAATATAAGCTCGCGATAATGCACTCGACAATCCCGTCGCGAATCAAGATTAAGACGAGCCGTGGACGCTAATATTCGCGACGAAACTAAATATCATTCGCCCCGTTTTCTCCTCGACTCGGCAGTTTCTCCGGCATTTCCGCGGCTCTAATCTCTGCCAAACACCGTCGATGTTTTTCAGCCGCGTCGCGGGTGAAACAAACGGCACTCGAAAACGAACATATTTGTATTTCGAAGTAGAAACACCTCCATAAGGAATATACGCGCGAAGTCTCCATCCCTCCCGAACAAAGAGGAAATGAGTTTCCCGTCTAGAATATTCATCTCGCCTCATCTCGAGTCTACGAGTTACGCTTCGCGGAGATATTTCGGCGAATAAGGAGATAGGAGGCAAATGAACGGTGAATGCAACGTAGCTACAATCACACCGGGGAAATCGAAGAGGCACGGAAAGAGGGATTGGCGTGGCGTTAACCAGTAGGAGGGAGGAAGGGGGTGGTGGAGGTGAAACGGAAGGGGGAGGGAAAAACAACGCGAAGAGAAAGGAAACACCGGGCATGTTGCTATAGAACACCTCATTTGCCGGAACGATTCGAAAACGAAGGAGGATGGGTTTGATAGCGAACGAGAAACGGCTTGCTGTGCTCGAGGATACAAACAAATCGCGTGGATCCGTTCGTTCTGGAAAATTCGTTTCCACGCGGAATGAACTTCTCATTTTTCCCCCTAGAGATTACCAAGCAAACTGAACAAGCGATAATGCGATTGCCTTTAAACGCTTCCGATTTGACCGATCGTCGACGAGTCCCCCGCACGGAAGTTGTCGAACGTGCTAATATTTATCGTGAAATTAACTCTCTATCGGCCGAATTTTTGTTTTTAATCCAAAAAGAATTGGGGGAACGAAAAATCAGAAATTATAAACCTATGTATGCAGACGGAAAAAAATTTTTCCGTTTAAACAATTTTATTGCAATATATTCACTATGTGACTTTCAGATAACAACGGTCTATAAAGTTTGCACTTCTGTGTATAAAAACTTAAGCGTGCAATTCCACAAAACAGTTTGCATTTGGCGTAAATTATTATTTTTTGTAAACTATCGGTCACGTCTATATTGTTTGTTTCATTGGCCTGTAAATTACTACTAAAATGTATTTTTAATTTTATGTCTCTCCATCGCGTACGACTCAGAGTATCGGCAACAGCAGACACTGTTGTCTTTGAATTCCAAAACATTTCAGTTTTCGGTAATCCGTAAATGAACATAAAAAAACAGCAGCCAAAGAATTGTTCGATTTGATTCACTGAAACAGCAATGGGTTTTGCTGGATCACATTGCAGTGCATACATATTGGTATAGTCAACTATATTGCGTATAATTTCCTTGTCAAATAGTTTTCGAAAATAGGTCACAGGAGAATGGAGTGCTTCGGAGACATTAGGACAATCTCCTTTCCAAGGTCAATAACAACTATTATGATTCGTCTGGGATAGTGATTGCCAAACAATTCTTTGTGGTCCTGCATCTTCCTCGTCTGACGAGGATCGAGTACTAAATTCTTCGTCACTGTCAATGACATTTATCCGTCTTCGGGGAAATACCATTACATCTTCATCGGACCCCGAATCTAATAAGGAATTATTGGATCTATTACCGCGAATGCGTCTAATTCTAATTCCTCTGTTATTTCTATCTGATTTTGTATTCATATTTTGGGTATATGATGTATAAATCTGAAAAGACGAGAAAGCACAAGCTTTTTCCTAAATGTACCGAAATCTGCCATAATAGTCCACTGTAACCTCAAAGTCACAAAATTGTATCGTAAAAAAACAGTAACAAATTGAAAATTGAAATGCAAAAAAATAGGTTGTTATTGATATACGAAACCAGAGCTATTATGTGCACTATTTTTAGTTTGGTAATCACTGACAAAAGCACAAATCATATCAATTGGATGAAATGGTTTCGCCTATTTTTACTACAGACAGTTTGCACAGCATTTATTTTGTTATTTCAGGTTGATGAGCCTAGCAATGGTCATAAATATGAATATTGGTTGTCTTGGCAACGTTATAGAATTAAGATTTATGCGCCATCTCATGAAAAAAGCTATAATTATTTGGTAAAATGTCGATAACTTAAAATGTGACCTGAAAGTTACACGGGCCCATAGAGAGTTAAATTAGAAATTGAGATTATCGTACCGGTAATGCAAGGGTAAGAAATGCAATCGACAGATTTTCTAACTTCAGGTATTTGGTATGAAAAATGTTTCTAGTTTAGCACCTTAACATATTGGTGACCGGTTACGAGTTAACTCATCTTTTCATGCCCAAACGTTGTTGACCGATGACGAGTTAACTCGTTATTACACTTTCATTATCTATTTCAATTTATGAAACCCAGGGCGATATAGAATATTGCAAAAGCTTTGCGCAATATTTTAAAAGTTATAGAAAAAATATGTCCAATGTTTAATTTCATTTCATTCAGTATGAATAAAATTTATTGGAGTTTATGTAGAATGTTTTACTTTACTTCCATATTCAATTACAAAATAATAGCCGGTGACATGGCATAGTTTCTGTGTAAAATTGCCGGTCAGCAATGTGTTAAAACTATCACCCACTGCCAATGGAATAGCCGCAGATGTGTTACGCTGGTTGGGAATTATTTGTTGTATCCTTGAAAATAATATATTATTATCGTAACTCCAATAGCTGTCTCGAACACAAAAATAAAACGTACAACGGAAAACAATCGTCTAGCGAATGAGTAATTTCAATAGCTTTACGCACAGACACGTAGGCGTGTATCTCAGTTTGTAATACGTACGTTCCTCCACATTGGAAGAAAAAGAAGTCATTTGATATCGAAACATTCGTTTAAAGCTTACCATAACGACCACAAAATGCGACTGATTTATGTTATCTTATAAAAGTTACAAAACTGGATTTATTTAAAAGTCTCACTGTCTTGGCAACGTTATAGAATTAAGATTTATGCGCCGTCTCGTGAAAAAAGCTATAATTATTTGGTAAAATGTCGATAACTTAAAATGTGACCTGAAAGTTACACGGGCCCATGGAGGGTTAAATTTTTAACCCTTAACGCTCCAAGTGTGCCTCCCAGGCACCACCGATGATTACTCAATTGTAATTAATATAAATATTATAATGAATATTATATTACTTCTAAGATGAATAAAAATTGTTTTTAATATTATTATTTACACGCCATTGTAGTATTTAAAATGTGACACTTAAAATTTTGCAAGTCGAAGTATGATGAGAATAAGTTGGAGTTGCCGGTCGATAACCACAATTAAAAGTCGGAGCGTTAAGGGTTAAAACATCTTCGCATCGTTTACGGTTAAGGTATCTCTAACTGCTGTCAATCGTTTTTCATAGGTCTCGATTACGGACAGCAAGGACGATTTTAAATTTACTACGCAATTTCCAAAGAATTGTCGCCATGAAAAGTTTACCAACGGATGATCAGTAAAAAGAATCGTACTTTACTGCAAACAGCATACAATATACACAATGCTACGATAATTGTCTCGAGAAGTTTAAAACATGACAAATAGAAAAAGGCAGTTTATTAACCCTTTGCACTCGAATGGCGACTCTGAGGCACCACTAAAAATAGCCGCAGCACTGTTTAAAACAATTTCTACATCTTAAATGCTTGTGTCAATGAAATTCGTAAAAATCGAATTGTTGCAAGGACGAATCATAGTAAAAAAAACTTCATATGCATAAGATGAAATATATTGTGTAGAATGAAAATATTCTACGTCAGAAAAAATGCCTTGGGTTTGGAATTAAAAGACTTCGTGTGCAAGGGTTAAGAACTATCTCGGAAATAATCTCAGACGGATTTTAACCGACTCTAATTATTTCTGCATAAGTTATTTACAAAATAATTTTTACAAATGTTATGGAAGAGGATGTATTCTCTCTATATTATGTAGAATGAAAAATTCTTGGTCAGAAAAAATGCCTTGCGTTTGGAGTTAAAACAACTTCGAGAGCAAATGGTTAAAATAAGAAAATGAAATTCCAATAACGTTTGCAATATATAGTTTATCTTAGCTGTTCTTAAAGGATCGAAAGTAAAAGGTAAACAGTCGTGTCTAGTCTTAAAATAACAAAAAAAGTAGAAACGACTACTTTTCATTAGGCGTCCTTGAGCAAAACGCAGAAAACGAACAAACAACCGAGATCGGTAAAACTTGATGATACGAATGAAAACGCTTCAAGGTTGGATCTTTAAGTGGACGGTTAAATACGACACGTGATTCCCAACGAGTCGGAACTATCGATGAAAACGAAAAACGAAAAACGAAAAAAAAATACAGGACCGGCCGATTCAAACGTCAGTCCAAATGTTGATGAAAACCGCACCAATAGGAACGAGCTCACTGCAAATGGCGTAGGAAATTTGTTTCTGTTATCGCGCTCGGCTATCGCGACGTCAGTCCTCGATGCGTTGTCAAAACGAATCACTGTCTATGGGATCGATAACCCATTTCCTCAACAGGGCTTCCCGATTAACCGGCTACGGACCAATGTTTCAACGGATCCAAGAAAAAAGACAATCATGATACTAATTTATGGATCCAAATAGCGAACTCCGTGGATTGGTATACGTCGCGGCGGTATTATGTTAAGCCTGCCTGTACTTTTAAATATTCGACACTTACGTTTGGAGAATATTACGGGCATCGATCTATCGATAACTCACCTGCAACAAAAAAATACAAAATTTCGTCAAGAAAGAAAACAAAAAGAGATGACAAGAAAAGTTAAAAATATCGATTCGTTTGTACGAGAAAGTTCGCAAAAGCGAACGAATACGGTACCCAATTTCTACGTAATTATTTACTACAGAATTTTAGAATTTATCAAAAATTCGTCCCGTATTTTTCCCTTCCTTTATACGTAACGTAAATTGTCTGAAATAATTAAAACACATAAAATTATTTCTTATCCGGTTTCGATCGGTGTACATTAAACGGATAACAGATCTCGTATAAAGTTTAAAAGACGACAATGAAATATATCGGCGATGCAGCGAAAGCAACTTAAATTCTCGAAAATCTTGAACGCCAATTTGTCCGATTCCGTTTGCAGTTTTCCATCTTACGTTTCAGTTTCGGTACACCAGTATCTATGTGCTACGAAACTTCGTAACTATCGTTAACCAACGTTAACGATTATCGACCCTCGATATCGGTGTCCACATAACTACCAGCTCGCAGGTACGTGTGTGCACTACGTATTACTTGCTTGGAATTGAGACGTAACGTCATTTACAAACTGCCTGTAATACATGGAAGTTCCAGAACTCTCCCGGAAGATTGGGTTACGAGTACGCTTGTTTCAATTTTTCGTTTCACTTACGAATCAACGTTCGACGATGCTCGATGACCATATTGATTGCCGCACAAAGGTAAATCAATTTCTATTCACGACTCGTTACATATTAATTTGCCAATTGTTTATTTTCGAACGATATTTATCGTTCGAAAGGGGCCGAAGACTTTTACTATTCGCGGACATAGAAAAGGGTTTCAGAAAACCCTCATAGTCGGTCCTATCGGCCAAATATAAAATAAGGCTTTAAATTAATCGAGGATGGATATAGGGGAGGGTCTGATCGTACGAACACCTGCTTTCGACCTTATTTCACCATTTTACTACGTCTCTGTTTCACTCTCCTCTGTCGTCGCACCCCTTTTCGCCGCTGAGCAAATGATTTGATTAGAGAACAATGGCTTTCCATTAACAATCTCCCTTCACCCTTGCTGACCATCTCTCCTTCCCGACTGCCTGTCAGCTGACTAACCCCTCGGTCGGACGCTCTCTGACATCGGTCGCAAAGCTTGGGGAAATCTGTTTAAATATGTACCGGTTAGCGGAATCTTGTGAAAAATCGTAAAAGTCTTTGTTACGTGAAAGTTTAATATCATGAAAAAGTAACAATCGCGTTACACTTCGGTTAACTAATTACGATATCAGCGTAAGCTCTCGATTTTATTCGTAAATGTTTATGTTTATTCGTCTATGCTTATTTCTTTCCGTGTCCATTTCTATTTAATATAAAAATTTAGAATACGCATTACTACTACCGAAAGCTATCATAGTAAGTTTAATAATTTTCATTGTGACGCATAAATATATTACCGTATAATTTCGTTATAAACCGTTACACCGATGCAGAATTAAAAAACAAACCTTTTTTTTAGCAATAGTAAAACAGATTTTTAAACTATGAAAATCAATGCATTTGATATTTGATCGTTTGAAAGCAATAATAAGGAAGGTATCGCAGACTACGCGTCGCGTAATACTTGGTGAAAATACAGTGGCTCAAAGTAAAACTCGGACACCTATATATTTTCACATTCTGAGGTTATTGTTAGTATAAGAAATCAAATTAAATGAAAAACAGAATTATTTTCAATAATTTACACTTAAGGTCATATAAAATTTATTAACCCTTAATACTCCAATGGCTCCTCTGAGGAGACACTAAAAATTGCCATACTATTATTTAAAACAACTATTACCCGACCATAATTGCATTTAATGAATGGTTAAAAATGAACTGTTGTGCGTACAAATAACAGTAATAAATTTAATATGTAAGAAAGAAAATAAACCATGTACAATGTAATTATTCTACGTAAAAGGAATTACTCGATTTTGGAATTAAAATTACTCAGAGTGCAAAGGGTTAAGAAAAGACAAAAATTATTCACGATAATTCAAAACAAAATGGAAATGTTAAAAGTCATGAAAAATAGCTTCAAACTGAAACTCGGACAGTTGGTAATTCTGTGGGAAAAACAAATGAAACGCGGGGAATCACCCTTCATTTTTTCATACTTTCATTTTATGTAGGTTTTAGTTGACGTAAGTCGTTAGTTTCTGTGAAGTTCTGTTTTAATTTCTCAAATTGGCTAGACAATATGGACAAATGTCGTTAGAACTCCGGGAACTTGTTACAAGTCAATTTAGAGACGGTTTGTCTGTACGAAATATTGCATCGATAGTGAAACGCGGTCACTCTACAGTTCATGATACTATAAAACGCTTTAGATCCAGAAATAATGTGGAAAATAAACCGAAACTAAGTAAACGGAAGATTTTCACAGAATCCGAGGAGCGTTGGATCGTACGACAAATTTAAAAAAATCCACAATTAAGTGCTCCGAAGTTAGCTACCGAAGCTAAAATACATTTTGGAAAAGAAGCTAATCCAGAAACAGTGAGGATTATATTAAGAAAAAATAATTTGAATGGGAGAGTTGCTAGGAAGAAATCATTTGTGTGCAAAAGAAATCGTTCAAAAAGATTGCAATTCGCGAAATTGTACAAAAATAAAGATTTTTCATTTTGGAGGACAGTTTTATATACAGGCGAAAGTAAATTTAATATTTTTCGATCCGATGGACAAACTTATATTTGGAGAAAACCTAATGAGGAGTACAAGGAAAAGAATTTACGACCTACTGTTAAACATGGGGAGGTTCAATAATGGTGTGGGGATGCATGTCAGCTGCTAGACCAGGAAATCTCCACATTTTTGACGGGATCATGGATCGGACAAAATACCTACAGATTTTGAAGAACAATTTAAGGGATAGTGTGGAAAAGTTAGGTATTGCCGATTCTTACAGTTTCTACCAGGACAATGATCCAAAGCATCCGGCTCGTAATGTTTGTCTATGGTTACTTTATAATTGCCCACATGTAATCGAAACTCCCGCTCAATCATCTGATTTGAATGTAATCAAACATCTGTGGGCGTACTTAGAAGAAAAATTGAAAAGCCACATTATTTCTAATGCTAAAGATTTAGAGAAAGCATTAAAAGAGGAATGGACAAATATTGATCCTTCGTATTGCGAAAAACTAGTACGGTCCATGCGAATCGATTAAAAGCTGCAAGAACAAATAAAGAACTACCAACAAAACATTAATATCAAATTAAAATAGTGTAAAATATATGTACATATCTACAAGAAAATTTTCTACGAGTTTTATTTTAAGATCAAGTTTCATTACTTTTTAAACTTCGTTTTCTTATGACTTAATGTAAATAAATTTTGTTTTTAGTGAATTTATATAACCTTGAATAGAGCTTACTAAAAATAGCTTTATTTTTTGTTTATACTCTTTTCTTACTCTACCAATCGCTTCATAAGGCCTCAAAATATCAGTGTCCGAGTTTTACTTTAAGCCACTGTATTAAGCGAAGCATTGTATCCTTTGAAGATTAATACGCAAGTTTTTAATAAAAATTTTGTCCGTAGGAATACTCCACGATAAAATGGTATAACGCAGACACGCGTAACGAAAGCGTTAAACGATCGGTAACGTTCTACGTGAATGTACGTATATTAGTCGGAAATATCGGTAGAATCAAAAGTAAACAAAAAAGGAAGTAAAGAATAAGCCAGAATCGCTCGCAAGGAACAGTAAACTAGAGAAAATTATTACGTTGCAAAATATTGTCGTACGAACTCTGTGCAAATTAGCAGAGCAAAATACAGTGTCTCCTTTGTAGCGTCTCGCATTAGAACTGTACCTTGTCGTACGTCAGCGTACTCATCGGTGCTTAGTCTTTTAAGAAAATGAAATAACAGAGCGACCCGAGTGAATGGATTCAAAGCTTGCTAGCCTTTATAAATATACGATATGTGCACGTACAACATACGTTCCTCGTTCCTCGTTCCTCGTATAACTATAACCGGTCACATAAATGTTCGCGTTCGCGTCGTTATCCTTTCGCTTGCTCGGAACTATGCGTCTACCGTGTGCCAAGCAACGTCACAACATCGTCGCTGGCCGAGGTGAGTAAAAACAAAATACAGTTATACCTTCTTCGAGTAATATGATTTGCGGTGGCACAATGTAATACTGTTTCCTACTGGTTGGCAAGTAGCTGATGTTCTAATATTATATATTAGAGATTACTTCGACACCGACAAAACGACGAAGACGAAAATGTGATATTTCTACTGTTTACTGTTTCCCGAGACGCGTGACGCTACAGAAGAAAATCCTACAGACGTGTTTGCGAGGCGACAACGTAAAAACGTTCGTGCAAGCAGGAGAGACGCGCTTCAAAATGTTTCCACTGTAGGCGTTACGCGATACGATAATAACCGTATTGCGTGTTTATATCGTGGCAATTCTGCCTCCTAGACTCGTCAACGGATGGACAATTGGACGACTTTGAGTCGATGAAAACGATCGCACGATATAAGATACGTTTAGGTACTAGCACCGGCCCGGTAACCCTGTTCGTCGATCCATTTTCTCCTCGAACTTCGTTATGGTTTAAAGTTGCAACTAACTTTGTCTAAACTACGTGTTCTAAACAGCTAGATCGAGTCGGAATATACGAGAACGTAACACCGCGGTGCCTCGCCTGCCAATACCGAAAGAAGTCGGTAATCGTTGAAACACGACATCCGTAGATACAGAACTCCGATACGGTCGTGTGCCGAGCGCAAACTTCCATTCGAGCCGTTAAAACGAGACGCAACATAAAATCCATCCGGGAAAGAATCACCGGGGAGTCGATGGCGCGATCGCAAACAGCCAGGTTCTAAGAAAATGCGAAGCTGTCGTTAACCCTTTGAGCGCTGAATTGTCCGACGTTAAGCGTGAGCCATGGACTGCCTACTCTGTACGAAAAAGCCTACCGTGGGCTGTGTACCTTTTACGAAAGAGCGCAGGTTGAGCAGACTGAATTTTCATTGCAAGGTATATTGATTGTAACTGAAATAAATTATGTGGTGACCTCAAAAGCCTTAATAACCATTTATTTCGGTTACGGTTTTCCAATCGCAAATAACGAATGACTTAATGCCAAATCTATTCCATGTTGACGGAATATATTGTTGAACCCTTAACACTCCAATGGCTCCTCTGAGGAGACACTAAAAATTGCCATACTATTATTCGAAACAACTATTACCCGACCATAATTGCATTTAATGAATCGTTAAAAATTGAACTGTTGTGGGTACAAGTAACAGTAATAAATTTAATATGCAAGAAAGAAAATGAACAATGTACAATATAATTATTCTACGTAAAAGAAATGACTCGATTGTGGAATGAAAATTACTCAAAGTACAAAGGGTTAATAAATAATCTTCTTTTATAAAGTAAAAGACTTTTATCTATGCATAAATATTCATATGGATAAAATGATTTAGAAAATGAGTTTCTAAGTTCAGTAACCACCGGTCTTATTTTTATCAACGGATCGTGCGAACTCATATTATTGTTATCATTAAAATGCAACATTTTTAGCAATGATTCATATCTAACTCTGCTCATTAGTTTTGAAAAAATGTCAGTTTTTATAACTTTATCGGTAGACCAATATTCTCTTATAGATATTTTTTTCATTCTGGACATTAGCATAGTAATAGCAATAAATAAATATATTTCCGAAGGTGAAGTATCTGTCCAGGTACCTACGCGTGAATGAGCTGCATGTATTTTAGTTTGCGCTAGATTTTTATAGAAATTATTTGTTTCTTCGCAGATACCAGTAATTAATTCTTCCGAGAAGAATACCTTAAACGCACCCAAAGGAGTGGATATTTTCGATAAGTGTACCCTTATGCCCGAATTTGACTGATCAAAATTATATAATTTTGGTACAAAATTTTTCTTAGACCATGAAAAGTTTTCGCCGTATCATTAGATGTCGAATTAGCATTTTCCTGTAAACCTTCATCCTCTTCAGAAGATGAGCTAAATATTCGAAAACGTCTTCTCCTTTGCTCATACAATGGAACTGACTCTTCGGTTTCCGTAGCTACAAAAGAAGGTTTGATTATGTTTGTTCTAACGTCCAACCTATTGCGTTGATATTTACCGCTTGCGTCACTGCTTATTTTTAATATCTTGGTCTTCTTATAGAGCTCCTCGGAATCTGAAGACGAATTCCACATCCTTTTTCTTTCGAATGTTTTAATTTCAACCGTTTCAATTTCATGTTCATAGTCCATGTCACTACCACTTTTACTAAAGTATTCAAGCTCATTCTCAGACATTTTAGGGGTAATTAAAAATGAAGTTTTAAAACGCAAAGAACAAATTTCCAGAAAGTAGCAGCACTTAACCTCAAAAGTCCTTGGTAACGATACCGTTAACTAATGCACAATGATAAACGATTGTACAAAAGTACATTTAAATGCTTATTGTCTTTTTACATCGATATAGGCTTACAAGCACCAGTCACATATATCTGTTCATAGATTTCTTTTTCCCAGATTGAATGGTTTTGTGAGATCCCACATATGCGTTCCTAGCCAAAATCGAATGGTTATGCTAAAACGCATATATGAGTTCATAGCCAAAATCGAATGGTCATGCGAGAATGCATATATGAGTTCATAGCGCTTAACCCTTTTGCGACGGCACACCTGTACCATTTTTCGCTACTTTTCGCAACGGCGCGATTGACCATACTCCGCCACCAATGTATTTATAGCTTAATTTTGAGTTCGCTATTGAAATAAAATAATAATATAATTATGATTTTAATAAGGTGGAGTGGGGTAGGTGCATAAACGGGGTATGTGCATAAACGGACTCTTATTAATATAATATGAGCGAAATTGCAATACCTAATATGTAGTAATCTACTCTATCTTATTTTACTAATCCCTTTGTATTTATTTATTTATATTATTTATTTGCTTTACTCCAAAACGAAACAACATATTTGAATGCGGTAAGAAGCATTTTGTAGCAGACATATCAATAGCTGTGCTCTTGCCTCGTAGCATACAATATAAGGCATCAAATAGATTTTAACTGTCGATTGTG
>CM052098.1:10960291-11041003 GCA_028453745.1 Agapostemon virescens
CACTTGTCCCATTTTCTGGGAAAGTGCACAGTTGTTGCAACTTTTTACAATTTTCTTAAAAAATTAAAATATACAAGTGGAATTGGCATTATTGCCAATGTTAATTAAAGAGTATTAACTCAAGTATTCGTTGATATCAATAAATGTTAAATTATTATAAAACAAATTCAAGATATTTGAGTTGAAAGTGAAACTTACTAAAAACTGGAGTGCACTTACCCCACTCCACCTTAGTATTTATTCCATATCATGTTTTAATAATCTTTTATAGTATGAAAAATTTTAAAACAGGGACAAATAACAGCCGCTGCAAACCAATAAGTGACTGCCGTATATACACGGCACCCGTCGCGAAAGGGTTAAAGGGGTTGAAACTCCGGAACAATGTATCCCAGACTTAGTAGGGCCGTTGGGTTTTTAAAAGGTTGGCTCCTCTGTACTGAGTCGAAGAAAGAAATCGCATCATTCGATATGAAAAGCGGAACCATAGTGCAAACTGTGCCGGCGACGCGACGTTCCTAACTACGAATCGCTGATAACAAGAGCATCGATATCGGCGAGTCGATAATCGTTAGGTGATGCTAACGGTGGCCGGAAGGGTGGTCTAGCGTCGTCGAGGAGCTGTCTCGGCGTGATCGAAGCGAAAGGAAAGAGGTTTCGAACGAGACAAGAAGAGACAAGGCAGAAAATGGGCGCAAAAGACTCGATGGGGAAAGGGGGTGGCAATGACAGCATGGAGGACGTACGGTTGATTACATGAATTCTTCTCCGAGAAATAGGAGGGAAATAGAACGCGCAGTTTTGATTCCTTCGATGATATAATAATAGGTCGACGTACGCGAAACCGTCAACTGCAGCTACGCAACGTTTCTCGTGCGTTATTTATTAAAAAACGATGAAACGAGTATTCGAGCGTAACGAAAGATAGCGATAGATCGTTCGGAAATTGCAACGAATATTGGTCCTTTTGCACATAGCCACGCGTTGCACGGACAACATCGCGTACAACTATGCGGCACGTTTATAATTAGTTCTGCTCCGTTAACCGCATTCGCCAAGTCTTTCTTCAACTTTTCATTTCGCATTGAATTTCAGCGAGTTCTCAGGTATATCCGACTGTTTCGAGTTAACGTATCTATAAGAGAGCATTACGGGTATCGCTTTTATCAAAGAGCTCGTCGATTTCCATAAAAATCTACATGATTCGAAAGATTATCGTTCCTGTGCATATCGTAGACTCGGTTATAACGCAGCTACCTTTTAAATCAAACGAACACGTACGCCTCCGTTTCTTTCAATTTATCGTTACCGTCGAATAATTCGGAGCAGGAAACTGATTCCATTCAACGTACGAAGAAGAATCTGCTCTTCGACGGGTATGTAAATTCTTGGCCTAACTGTAAGAGTAACCGTGCGATATGTACAACAGACGTCGGCGTTGTCGACACTGTCGGTGCGGCGCGGCATTGTCGCAGAGTCGCAGAGTCGCAGAGTCGTAGATCGTCGCAGTCGCCACTCTTTCTCGCCAGCTTAGCGTGGGAAGCCGAGCAGCACTCTTTAACGATCGACACGCGCACGCACGTATTTCGACGTGCTGTATGCTCATGCAAATGCAATAAAATACAGCAGGACGTCGAGCGTACGGGGTGAATTGTTTCAGCGCCAGCTACGTTCATGCACCGACCTGTATACGCTCTCCGCGTATGCCAACCATTGGCCACTGACACGTACCGACCACATCTGTCCGATAATCACATTTCGTTCGTGGATAATTATCATAGAATTTCGATGTAGATCGCATTGATTGACCGTCCAGCCGGCTCGTTTTAAATATTTCATTGGCCGGCGCATTATTTATTCCAATAGTGCTCGTTTCCCAACACTCCGATAGTGCTTCCTGTTTGCCGTACCTCCGCGAGAGCGTTCTCGATGATGTATGCAAGTTTTTTCTGACCATACCCGAATGCGAGCAAAGTTTTGCATGCACCGAATGCAATTTTTCCTACACGCGTTAAAAAATTTCATTTTCGGTTACGAACAGAACTCACGGGAAGTCCGAAGACCGATCGAATCGAATCGATAAAGCGAAATCAACAACTGGAAGTCCCCTTTCGGAAACTTTTTACGATCAAACACATTTATGCCTCGATCGGCGACTGCGATCGACAGACGATCTAGAATTTACTCGAATGCCTATGATTTCGTGTGCCTTCTATGCAGTCGGGTAAAAAAATTCGTTGTTACAGATTTCGGGGTCAAACTTGACCTTCGTCTCGAAATAACCAAAAATAGTTGTTGTTTTAAGAACTACCGTAGCTACCGTTCGAGAAGCAATGAAATACAATCCGTGAAATAATTTACGCCAGTCTCCTGTCCGATATTTGAAAACAAACATTTCGTGAGATTCCGTGAAACGATTTGGAGCATGGGTTCACTGTACACCGCAGTTCCGATGTGGCTGGCTAAATATATGCACGCTCGGTTTACATCAGACCATTCGAGTTCTGTTGCACGAACGATTTACCGTAATTTTTCGAGCGGATCAATGACGCAACCAACAGCTGTCGAGCGATAATGTAAGCGTTTACTGAGCCGAAAGGAAACGTTGTGCGATTCGAGCTCTCAGATTCACGACAATCCTTCGATCGCGTGAAATCAACTTTGCAATCGGTAATATCATTAGCGCCGCTGCCGAAATCGTTTATCACCAAGATCCAACGTGATTAATCTATCGCTAGATGCGGCTATCGGATCGTGGTGGCGCGGCAGATGGATTGGTATCTAATCAGTCACCGCGATGAGTCATAGTGTCCTCGAAATGCGTATAGATCCAATGGATGGTAGTCGACGCGACGTGACGCGACGGGACGCGACGCAACCCGATACTTTCCTCCAATCTCTGTGCTCGATTCGAAATGGAAAAGGAAATGTATTTACATTCGTGAAACGAGGAATAGTAAGATCTTTGTCTGCCGACCGAGAAGAAAACCTTTTAACTTAAAAATTACTCGAAAATGGAATTTAAACATTCAAATGGTAATTTGAAAGAAGATGATTTATCTACCGCCACTCAATTATTCTCGGATAAAGGTTAGAATTTCGATGGATAAATCGGGGGCTAAAGGGTATCGAATCGTTGGCCATGACCTTTTCCTTCAATTCCCAGGCGTACCCGTCGATTTAAATTCAACGCCCAACACCGCCACGGAAGAAATCCCTTTCGCGCCTCATATTCCTCGAACTTAACGCTTCACAAAGGCGGCTTCATCATTCTTAACAGACGGAGCGTGAGATCTCCTGGTGTAGCGCCAGTGTCCTCGAAACCCATTAACCCCCGCCTTCCCCCACAATAACTCTAGTCACCCACCTTTGCCGTAGTCCCCTCTTAATTCACCCTGCCTCCTCCACCACCTCCTCCTTTCCCTTTACTCTACCGATTCCGAAACCATTCCGTTTATGAAACGACCGAGCCAACTAAAATGCACTCGGATGTATTCTAATACGACATCATTTCTATCCGATATTCGACGAGACCCGGTGAAAGAGTACCGTAATTTACAAAAAGATATCAGCCGTTTATTTTGAAACTGGCTTAACACTAAACTGACCGACATTTCATGTGTACCTAATCCTACCATGAGCGGTCAAATGACCGCTTCAAAAAAACATATGTATCTTAATATAGAAAGAGATTTTAGCCAATCGGATAGTAAACAAAATATTTTTCTGGTGCTACAATAAAAACCCGCTCCCCGCTTTTCTATTTAGAAAGTTTTATTTACCTTTATGCATTTTCAGCACATTTTTTACAAATTACAGCATTTTGTATTGCACATTTTCCCCATACGTATTTTTTATATTTTATACAAATTTTGTTAGTCTTATTGACAATATCTTATTTGACAAGATTTCCGTCCAGAACAATCTGTAGCTGTGTTTATTATGGTTTTTGATGAACATTCTTTGCTTAGCTGTCTCTCCTTCTGATATTCGGTCCCAAGCTCTTCTGCCAATTGAAATAAAAATTCTTGCCTCGATATTTCTTCACCCGTCGTTTCGTTATATAAAATCCAAACATTTATCCCGGCTAAATCTAAGATATTGAAAAAATATCTGTAAAGGCCATCTTTGACATTTAGATTTTACACTATATTTTCTGGCCATTTGATCGGTTACATCTACACCGAATTTTGTGCTATTGTAAAATCTAATTGTCTCTGGTATACAGGTGTCACTTTTTTCAATTTGATAAATATAAATTTGATGAATATACAAATGATAAATTAAAAACTAAAATATAAAAATATAAATCAAACGGGGCAAAAACATTGAAACCAGAAATAAAAAAAAAACAATTGTAAATCATACCACAAAATATTGTTGGCTCTGTCGACTTTGTCGAAACTATCACTTATACCACGTAATAATTTCTATTATACACGGTGAAATTTTGATGCTTTCTGTTCGGATCGCAAGACCGTACTGTCGTTAAAAATAAGACTCACCGACATATTTTCTATTATACATCATCTGAAAGAATTCCTTACTAATTTAAGTTCCTGCTGGAAGTAATGTTATATAAGTTTACAAGATTGACACGTATTTTGTACGAAGTGCCATACTATGTTCAGGATAAGCTCCAAGATATCACTACCGAATGTGTCTCATTATAGAAACTGTGTATGTATTAGATGTTCAAATTAATTCATGGCTTTGGCACGCAACTGGTATCAATGTTACTTTAAATCCAAATCCTTCACTCACCAAATTGAAGATTCATTTACAAAATAGAGTAAACGCAGAAGACAGCGCAGAATTTTTTCGACAGTGGCATCGATTTTAACACTTTACCGACCGGAAGCCTAGTAATGGAATTCTCAATAATTGCACTTAACAGAATGAAGTTTAAAAAAACAACTTTTACATTGCAGTTTGTAACGAAATTATTAAATAATGTTACTGAAGATGAGGACTCTCAATAAAAGTTCCTGTCCGCGTTGAAAGATCGGTTAAAAAATTTTCAATCATAGATTGTGGACCTTAAAAAATTCTGAAACAATTTCCGGTCGATAAAGTGTTAATTACACATAATCAACATGCTAATCGAAAAGTAGTTACGAATGGTTTCGTAGATCTATATACTTTTTTGTAATAAATGAGTCGCTTATTTTGGAAGTGGCTTAAGTCCATTTATGTTCGAATCGAGATATTGAAGGATTTGCGTTGGATTAAATTTAAAAATATGGGTAACAGATAACACAATGGAGTAATGTTTTTGGGTTTCTAAAGGTGTCAAATTTATCATCCCAATTAGCATGATTAACATTACTGAAAAAATAATATGTTTTTGATGGTTATGAATGGACTTACGCCACTTTCAAAATAAACCTTTTCATCGCTTTATTAACCAGCAAATTTTCGTGTTACAAAATCTTAACAATTTTAAATATATTAGTAACAAGTGGCCTCAGAATGAAAAGATCTTGGAAAAATGTAACTATTATGGTAAATGACTCGATTTTTTTTTAAATGGGCTTGCGCCACTTTCAAAATAAACAGCTCATATATGATTTGCCTGTATTTTACCTTCAATCGTTTTCATAATGTTTGATCAGCTCTCTTACTAAATATTGGATAGTCGGAAAAATATTGAGAGATTTTTTTTATTTTTTTATTAAATATTTCGTTTGTTCAAAATGAATTTTATTCAAGTATATATTGGCTACTATTATCTATGAAATTTTGCCATTTTTCGGGTAAAGCCATAATCCCATCGGAATAAAACTTCTGTGGTTTATCGGCTAACAACTTGACCAAGTGATTTTCAGTCCTTTTTTGAATCCAAATTTATACCATCAAGCAATAATTCAGCAATAATTCGCAAATGGAAACTCGATCCATCAAATTGTTCTCTGTTCAATCATGAGGCACCCAAACGTCGAGCTTCTTTTTGTATTTAGCCTACTGTAAACGATCTAAAACCGTTGAATGGTGAATGTTTAGCTCCCTGGCAATCTCATGACTGCTTATATGCCGATCTTGCTCAAACATTATATATTTGCATTATTTCATCGACTTTTTCAGCGATTGGTCGACCAGACCGAGGTGCATCTTTAACATCGAAATTTCCAAAACGGAAGCGAGCAGACCATCTATATGCTGTTGCATTTAATAAAGCATCTTGACCGTAAACATCAGAAATTTTTTCCCGAGCTTATGCACCGTTTTTGCCTTTTCCGTAGTAAAATTGTAAAACGTAACGAATTCTTTCAGAAATTTCATTCATCTTCACACTAATATTATTTTTGACACGATCAACGAAATACAAAATTGTCTCCATGAAAATTGTGGACTGATATGTTACATAATCTTACAATTAACAGAACAGAAAAATTAAAGACTTACGATAGTTTTTACTGTGTCAATTTTCTCGTATTTTCCAGATCGTATCACAATTTTGATTTACTTTATCTATTACGGCAAAAATTAACGTTAAGTTTTAATCAAAGGATTGCGTCGGTTACACATGACACGTGACAGTGAAAGCGTTGAAGGCCGTTTTCATTCGTTCCGCGTGAACGATGGCGTGCAAAAAATGTAGAAAATCGTATAAAAATTGACAGATGTCATTTCAATGTTATCCTTCATCGATGCTATTACGGATGCTTTTCGGTCTGCGAATATCGGTCTGCTACGCTTTGTTTCCGCCTACATCATTTTCGTAACGCTTTGTGAAATAATCAAAGTGAAATAACATAAAAAAAGGACGCCATTGTTTTGCATTACAAATCTGCTAAATAGTGAATACAATAAGAATATGTAGAAGAGTCCTGTAATTTTACTCTGTACCAGTATTTCCTAGTTTACGTACGACAAAAGGACCGTTCGAACGCATAATAGTTTACCACCAACCCGGTCCCCGTCTGGATCGCTAACTGGACGCGACAGAAAAAATGGCATGAACACTCGGTTTCGTATTTGGCGTCTAGCAGTCTGAATACATTGTTAGCCGCAATATATCAGTACGGTATAAAACGACGCTATTATCCTGGCGATATCTCTTGGCGTCGCGCGGCAACATATCCGAGCGGATCGCCCGAAAATTTCGCCGTTGCTCCCTTAAATGTTCCCCGGCGGCGTTCCAGGGAGGGTTTAACTGCGATCGTTTGCTCCCGAAAATGCTTCGTTTACGGTGGGCGAAACGACGATTGTAAATCTCCTTAACACTGCCTCGGAAAGTCGGCGACGAGGACCACGACGAGTGCTCCGACAATGTTAGAAACTTGACGCCTATGAATTGGAAAATTGGTCTGGCAACGTTTCGCGTATACTCCCAACGTGCGCGATGATTCCTCTTCCAAGATTAAACGTGGGCCAGTTTCCTAGTAAATAATATCACATTCGACGGATCAACGCAGTCTTTTACCGCTTTGGCGTTTCGCGTTCTCCACTAATCGAGGCAGTACAACCATCGTAGCGGTGCTAGAGTAGCACATCTAACCCGAGACACGTCCTCCAGTATCTTTCACATGCGTGCTTGATTTTAACCCTTTGCATGCCAAGCAATTTTAATTCCAAAATCGAGCTACACTTTTTAACCTAGAATAGGTTTCGATGCACCTACATGGTTAATATTCTCTCGTGCATATAAAAGGTGTCCCAAAATTAACGCAAGATTTCAATTAAATAAAAAACAAAGTTTTTAGTATTTAAACGCTGCATCAACGAAACGTGCCTACTTTAATAATACCATCTAAAGTAACCAAAATAGAAATAATTCCACAAGAATGTACATGAATTTTTAAATTTTTACTAATACTTAAAAAGAAACTTGCATATACCAAGAACGTGTAGTATAAATCTTTTACCGAAGCTTGAGAAAATATGTTCTTCTATAGAGTATTTTTTAAGTTGCAAATAAGTACAAGAATAATATTGAATGACCATATTTTTCAATCATTATTTTTTGGCTTCTCTTTTATTTACTGTAATCTATAATGGTATATAATAATATATAAGTGCTTTTAGAAACCTCTTTCTATGCAGATTCTATTCGTTCTTCGAGTTCTGGGATATCATTTATTGGCGGCTTATCCTGACCGTAAACTTTCCTCGCTAAAACACGTCACAGATTCTCGATGCGACTTAGTCCGGACTTAACGCTGATCAAGGTAGTAATTTGATTCCGAATTCTTGAAGGGAAGTCTTTGGTTAGTATTGTAAACGATAATAGATAATAACATTTGTTGACATCCAGCAGCGTTCATTCTATCTTTTACTAAAACAATTTTACCTTCTTTATATTATTTAAACGCTTCCCAGATTATTGCACAACCGGCTCCTCGAACTCTTCGCGATACGAATCTCCTCTCTTTTCGTAAATCGTAACGTAACAACTTGAACCATCTGACCCATCTACAGTAGTGCACGAAAATATTCGGACACTCTTCAAACCTAAATAACTTTTTTAAGATTGCACCAAACGTTTTCACTTTTCCTGAGCAATTAGTTGCATTGATTTAATAAATGATATACAAAATAAATTTTGTAAATATTGGAACTAATGTGAATAACATGACCAATAAAAAAGGAACTTTTTAAATATTTTTTATTAGAGCCACGCACAAAAAATTTTAAAGACGCATCTGGTAAATTTATGATAGTTATACGCATGCAGAAAAATTCATTAAAATCGATCGACGTACACACGAGCTACATGCCATCGAAAATGGTGAAAATAGCTATTTTTCACGATTCTTGGTCGATTTCTGTTTAAACTCCACAAATTCTTACATCTTTCTATGCGTGCCATTTTTCCCCGCATCAATTGATTTCAGTGAAATTTTCAGCATGTGTATAACTAACAAAGTTCTGAAAAACGCATATTTTAAATTTTCATTACGAGTTGAAATAAAAATATTTTAAAAAATGCCTTTTCTACTTTCCCACGTAATTTCTACCAATTAGAATTATTTCAAAATTATTTTTGCATATCATTTAGTAAATCAATGCTGCTAGTTGCTCCAGGAAAGTCAAGTCGTTCGGTTCAATTTTGAAAAAGTTATTTAGGTTTGAAGAGTGTCCGAATACTTCCGTGCGCTACTGTAGGTGAAACGTTTGTTACTGCTAAATACAACGCGTTTCCATATGTTTGTGGCTGTATTTTTCGCAACTTGTAATTTGGCTTTCGTACGAGGCTTCTTTAACCACTTGCGCTGGAAAGACGTGCCACGCACGTCGTAAGGCTTTTCTCACAGAATCGCAAATGACGTGGTATGTACGTCGTCATGCGATTGTCACAGAAACAAAAACGACAAAATTATATTTATATAATTTTATAATCAATCGATGCTCTATATTCCTTTTAAAAAACTATTAAAAGTCCTAGGTCAAAAATTAATTAGTTTAGAAAATATAAATCTTTTTCCGATTTCTCTGAAGCATCGAACACTGTGTGACGCCTCCCAGCGAGTTACACTGGACCGTTCTGGTACACGCGTCGGTGAATTTTTTGCCAGCGCAAGTGATTAACACTAAACCTACCGACCAGTAAACTTGGCCAATGTATATTGTCCTATAAAAGTGATAATAATTAATTTATTTGGCCTTTGCGCAATTTTTATTACAATATATGTTGGAATAAAAAAATCCATCGAATTGATTTCTGTGAAGACAATTTTATAACGTCAGTAATTACAAAATAGAAAATCTGGAAAGGGTCATTTGACCCCTTATGGTAGGTTTAGTGTTAATGTTGCTTTTCTTAAACATTGTTAATACCTTTTACCCGATTTTGTAATCCACATTCTAATAAGACTGGGATGACATTTTCTATTAAATTGTTTCACAATTTTCCTGATCGTTTATTCTTACCATCGTTTACAAGACCAAGCTTTAGGAAATTCTTCACCAACGAACTGCGTTCTGTTAATAATGCTTGCAATTTGTTGCTGACTTCTCCCACAGCCGTATAGGTCAGTCATCGACCCGATGATATTTAATATTCATGTAATATTTAACCGATACGAATTGACCTCCTCCTTTCGGTTGTATCGTCGGTTACAAAATGAAGTATCTACTTTGGAAGAAGAACTTTCCATACATCTATCAGCTAGAATGCAATCTTGTTTTCACTCTCCATTGAAATCATTTGACATTACAATGAAAATATACCTGTACCATTGAAACATCAATAACGTCCATACGAATTCATATCAGACAGTTTGAATCTCGACACGCATCGCGCATACTCCATTCGTCTGTCGTTACGTGAACTATCATCGCGCATAACTCCAAGACTATTTCATCGCTTCGGAGTAGTCGAATTTATACTCATTCCGCGAAACAACAAGAATGATGATAAAGGTGTAAAAAGGGGGTGGTTTCGACTGGATTTTCCCCCATTTTATAATAACCGTATGCATATAACCCTGTCCAGGGGGTCGTTACAGTTACCAAGAGAGAGAAAGAGAGAGAGAGAGAGAGTGATGGGGGGTGGAGAGAGGGCGGAAGGTGTCGGTGAGCGAATCGATAATGAAAATACACGACCGAGAAATTTCGTGGCTCGAATCGAGCGGCTCGTAAACCCTTCTTTTTCACGGGTATCGTTCAGCGGCGGACTGGACAATGGGTCGTTATCGACGCGAGAAAAATTTCTCCACGGTCTCGTCGCCGCGTCCCCGCCTTTCGCGATCTTTACGACTCGTCGATGTAATAATACCCGACCGAGTCCTATTTTTAGTGAAAACCTTCCCTGTAACGCTTGCTCGCTCGCTCGCGCTTTCTAGTTTGAGCTCGCGGTGACGCCGCGCCAAGCCGAGCCGCGGTTCGAGGACAGCCAGAGAGGGGAAGAAATGAGCGCGACGAGCACGGGATACGACAGCGACTAACAGCAACGGCTACGGCTACGGCTACGGCTACGGCTACAGATACGGATACGGCTACGGCTACGGCTACGGCAACGAGGCGAACGACAGCGAACGCGGCGCACACGGAGGAATCGCGCTCGTCCGTGAAAGCAAGCGGCTTACGCCGCGCAGGCATAACAGGATTTAAGCCACTGGGGTGAAACCGGTCCTCCCACTGGATACCGCCGCGAGAACACCAATGGCCAATGGCGAAAAATCTGCGCCGTTTCTGCTCGTGTCGCGTCCCCGAACTTTCCTGGTAAAAACGAGGTATAGCGATGGGACCGAGGCACGTTTCGATATGCGGTTAACTGTAAAAGTATACAGTCACTCTTATTAATATTCGGACATTGTGCTATTCAAAAAATTGTTGTTAGTTTCGATCGTTTCCAATAGTAAATTTGGAGTTATTGTTTTATAATATAACAGAATATTCTGACAACAACAACGAGTCAGACTCGTGATCAAGATTTCGAACTGGATCTTATAAACATGTATTTCCTTAATTTTCTTTAAACGGAAATAACATTTTATTCAAATGATGATTGTATCCGGTCATTGGAGAATAGCTAGGCACGCAGTAACTACAAATTTGTCTTTTCTTTTTGTCGTTCTGCGGAGGACAAAGAAAGTCTAGTCACTGTTATTGTAAAATAACTGGTAGGCCAAGGGGTTAATACCAAACAGTGAACTAAATTATGTCGAAATTTATCGTCGCAAAAATATTCGGACACATAACTTATTCTCGCATTTCTTGCGAATAACGACAAACCTTTGCCGTTTGTTTACGAACATAATGTCGAGCAAGATGAAGAACATGCTTCACGATATCAGTTACTGTTCGAAAGCCGTTAGGATCAGTTAGAAATTCTAAATATCGGACGAAAGCGTAAAAATACTTCATTTGAAGTACGACAATTAGTAATTTTTTACAGAGAGAAAGAAAAAACGTATCGGGAAATGGGAAATCTTCTAAAATTAAGTAAGAATACCCTAGTTGATATTATACGAAGATATAATGAAGAGAATCGAAGTGAATCAATTCCTCGGAAAGGCCAACTACAGAAGCTTGACAACCGAGAGAAACGTATCATTTTAAGAAAAGTAAAAGTGAACCCAGGTTTAAGTGCTCCAACATTAAGTGCTGAATTATTTCAGGAGATAGGACAGAAAGTTCATCCAGATACAATACGTCGGGTGTTGAAAACAGATGGATTTAATGGTAGAGTAGTGCGTAAGAAATCGTCTATAACACTTTAACTGCCCAACGGACAGCCTAAAAAATTCTACGAAATCAAAATGATTTATTTAATGCAGCAACAATTGAATACTTAAAATGTCTGACACATAGTTATCCTTCGAACTTCTTGTAGTCTCCAGATATGAACTAAATTGAGTGCAACGAATATATTAGTGTACACATTTATTTTTAAACATGGACAAATATTTCTGTCATCCATATACGGGTGATATGGCAGTCAAAGTGATAAACGAGGCGAATCGCAGAAAAAGATTAGCTTTTGCAAAACAATATGTTCGTGAGGAAAAAACTTGGTGGAATAATGTAATTTTCGCTGATGAAAGTAAATTTAATCTGTTTAACACTGATGGACGAAAATTAGTATGGTGTAAACAAAATCAAGAGCTTAACCGAATAAATTTAAATCCAACAATAAAGCACGGTGGTGGAAGTATTATGGTGTGGGGGTGTATTTCATCTAAAGGAGTTGGACAACTGGTTTTTATAGAAACAGTTTTAGATAAATTTAAGTATCTAAATATTTTAAAACGAAATCTTTAAAAAAAGGCGATCACAATGGATATAGAAGACACATTTAAATATTATGAAGATAATGATCCTAAACATAAAGCCAGAATAGTTCAAGAATACCTTTTATATAATTGCTCAAAAGTATTTCATCCTCCACCACAGTCACCAGACTTGAATCCCATTGAAAATGTATGGGATTTGTTGGACAGGAAAATTCGAACAACACCGATAAGTTCGACGGAAGAATTAAAAAAACGATTAATTGAAGAATAGAGACGTATACCGCTAAGTTACTTACAAAAAGTTACAAACAATATGCGTAAGCGGTTGCGGCACGTAATTAAAGCTAAAGGCTATTCAACGAAATATTAATTATTGCTCATGTTAATAATTTTCATGTTTAAATATTATAGTTTGTCAAGCGTCCGAATATTTTTGCGACGATAAGTTTCGACATAATTTAGTTCACTGTTTGATATTAAGAAAAGTATGTGCAACAAACAAATCAAATTTATGTTATTACAAACTACAATGAATGTTCTGTTATATTATAAAACAATAACTCCAAATTTACTATTGCAAACGATCGAAACTAGCAACAATTTTTTGAATAGCACAATGTCCGAATATTAATAACAGTCACTGTAAATAATATATTAAATTCTTCTGGGTTCCGGCCCATTCTGGTGTTTAGGGCAACGAGGTAGCGGATAGTCTGGCCAAAATTGCCACTACTTTTCTTTCTTTAAACATCTTGAGAATTCCTTACACTGATCTATACGAACTTTTTATGCAAAACACCTTTATCAATACTTCATCGTTAATTAGAAAGCAAGGGTCGTTTAAAGGCAAATATTATTTTGCGGATTATTTTAGAAACAACCGTCGTCCTTGGTTTAAAGGCAAAAATTTACCTCGTCACTTTATCGTTTCTATAAACCGATGCAGAGCCTAACCATTATCATTTAACTAGTTCTCTTGCCCGTATTGGCTTTATCGATAACCCTATGTGTAAATGCGGCTCTGAGAGTGCTTTTGCTTGTGCTTTGTTCGAGAGAATTCGCACAAGAATATACATTAAATTTGTAGTACTCGGATAATTATAAAGATGCAAGGAATTCTTGAGAACGGCTGACTTGTAGTATTCTGTATACATATGTACTTGGATATGCGTTCGATAATTCCGAAAATAGTGTAAAAGTTAATTTTCTACCGCTGATATAAACGAACAACTACTGCGAGTATTGTCGTGAAATATTAAACCTGTCACTACCGTCGAGTATGGACTATGTGTATGGAGAGCGTACGTGTTAAGCCAAAAACCAATAAAATACGTAATATATTGTTGCTACACGATCATAATAAAAGTGCAAACAATGGCACTTCGTATATAGAACAACGTAACGCGTTTAACGATCAATACACAGCAATAAGCTGTACAAAATTTGAAAATAACATGACTGCGCTCGAATTACAGAATTTCAATGCACATCAACTCGATACTTTTTAAACAGGCAATGTTGTGTACATCGCGTGCGTACATATTGAAAAAGAACCACTGTCGCGGGAATACGAACGAACGAAACAATGATATTTGAAACGTGCATAGTTTCATAGAAACTTAAATCAATATTGCCCATTATTATTATATATTACGTATTACCCTTTCCATTTTATAAGTATTAATATTTGATACATAATTCAACGACGATATGGTTCGATGCGACACCCTGCGTCGATATGTAGAAATAGACGATTGATACGTTATCAAGGAGACGTTACAAAATTGCGGAAGATAGTTCTGTATTGAAAATTCTCAGTCCCTGAGAGCTCATCCCTTGTTGCCTTCTAACTCGATGGTTAACGCGTCTGGCCGTTTAACCCATAAAGTAAATGTGTTTGGCTTCTCTCTGTGTGTCCGAGCACGAAGATTGTCCTTAATATTAGGGATCAATCGCGGACTGTTCCAACTCCTGATCTCTTAACGGCACTAAAACCATGTTTTCTACCTCATATCGTGTTACTAAAGTAAAATTAGCAAATCCCCCATATTATTATTATTGTCAACATTCGAAAGTATCTTATAACAATGCGTATGACTATAATTAAAAATAAATAAGAAAATATTGTCATTTTCTTGTTGCAGCGTAACAAACTTAGACCAAGCAGCTTGTACTCTATGCGCGTTTACTTACTCACGCCATTCTCTAACACCATCGTAGGTGCGTCTATCGAAATATTCTTTTTGATGTGTACATTGAGCTATACCTAACAAATATAGCAGTAATAATAAAATTAGCTATGTTAGAATCTAGAAGTACTAAAACGACCCATTTGTTGGTAATACGAAAAATTCTTCACCTTCGGGTTATTTAATTTTAAATACATAGGTGTAACGAATTAATTTCGTTGGAATTTCGACGGTAAACTGCAGCGACGAAGTATTATATTGAAGTGTTATTATTATTATTTTTTTTATTGGTAATCATCCAAGGGTACATTATTTAAATGGATATTATAAAAGGAATATCATTTGATTGTTTCATATCTATTAGGCAAGAAGGTATGATTCTGGATTATACCCATCGCTATACGGAGCACCTATCCTGCTCTCTCGTTGCTGCCCTCCATTCTTTCTTCAACAGCCAGTCTTCCTACCCGTCCGTCTTCAGCGCGGAGCACCTTGCCGATGTAACGAATCGATTGAATTCTTCGTTAAACTTTGATTGACGGTTTTTTAATTGCGAAGGTAACGAGCCGAACGTGGTTTGAATCTCGAACCAATTGAAATTCGCGCCTGGAATTCTTTTTTCGGATCGAATAAGTTTGCACGGTGATAGCGGTCGCTTAAAATTTGGTAAATCGATGCGGTGCGTCGGTGTGCTCTTCAAAATTTCTTTTTGCCGTGTACGCGTATGCGTGCGTACTTGCCATATTTCCGATGGAAATAGAAACGAATTCAAAAGATAACGCCGTCTATTACAAAACTACTTATTTGTCTCTCAAATATGATAAATAAACGCGTACCACCTAGGAACAAAGCTACTGCACAATTACCTAAATACGTGTCGAAACTTTCAGAAGTCTGATAACATTGGAATAATGGGAATGTTAATTTTCTGCACACGAATTTATACAACAAATTAAAATTCATATTCGTCGACGGTAAGAAGATGCAAAGCTTAGAGCGAGAAGTTTGACGCCACGATTAGTACGCGATCCGAGCGTACGAATACGCGATTCGTGTTCATTACATTTTCTTGTAAGCACTGGTATTCGTATCTAACGAAAAATTACATTCGTGCAACGAGATTCTTGCGACAAGAAGTCGAGACAATAAGTTGCCGCTAGATACAGCGAGTTATTTTAGTTAACCCTCTATGGGCCGAATTTTTGTTTTTAATCCAAAAAAAATTGGAGGAACGAAAAATCAGAAATTATAATCCTATATATGCAAATGAAAAAAAATTTTTCCGTTTAAACAATTTTATTGCAATATATTCACTATGTGACTTTCAGGTAACAACGGCCTATAAAGTTTGCACTTCCGTGCATAAAAGCTTAAGCGTGAAATTCCATAAAACAATTTGCACTTGACGTTAAACATAAATGTACATTACATTTGGAACATTTAATTTTCAGAACTCCTGTAGATCCGAGCTTTTTGCAGCGTCCTCTGTTGTCCGAAAAAATTGACCAATGTGCCACATCATCTTTTCGCACGTTTTGTACAGGTAGTGTTGTATTTGGTCTCCTTTTTCTTTTATTTTGTAATTATTTATCTACCTCATTTGAAGATGCCCTCTTTCATAAAAGAACAGCAGCCAAAGAATTGTTCGATTTCATTCGCTGAAACAGCAATGGGTTTTGCTGGATTACATTGCAGTGCATACATATTGATATAGTCAACTATATTGCTTATAATTTCCTTGTCAAAAAGTTTTCGAAAATAGGTCACAGGAGAATGGGGTGCTTCGGGGACATTAGGGCAATCTCCTTTCCAAGGGCGATAACAACTATTATTATTCGTCTGGAATAGTGGTTGCCAAACAATTCTTTGTGGTCCTGCACCTTCCTCATCTGACGAGGATTGAGTACTAAATTCTTCGTCACTGTCAATGATATTTATCCGTTGTCGGGGAAATACTATTACATATTCATCGGACTCTGAATCTAATAAGGAATAATCGGATCTATTACCGCGAATGCGTCTAATTCTAATTCCTCTGTTATTTCTATCTGATTTTGTATTCATATTTTGGGTATGTGATGTATAAATCTGAAAAGAGGAGAAAGCGCCAGCTTTATCCTAAATGTACCGAAATCTGCCATAATAGCCCACTGTAACCTCAAAGTTACAAAACTGTATCGTAAAAAAACAGTAACAAATTGAAAATTGAAATGCAAGCAAATAGGTTGTTATTCATATACGAACCCGAAGCTATTATGTGCACTATTTTTAGTTTGGTAATCACTGACAAAAGCACAAATAATATCAATTTATTTACTTATTTTACTGCAGACAGGTTGCACAGTATTTATTTTGTTATTTGAGGTTGATGAGTCTAGCAACGGTCATAAATATTAATATTGGTTGTCTTGGCAACGTTATAGAATTAAGATTTATGCGCTATGTCATGAAAAAAGTTATAATTGAGTCGTTTATTTTGAATGTGGCTTAAGTCCATTTATGCTCGAATCGAGATATTGAAGGGTTTGCGTTGGATTAAATTGAAAAATATGGGTAACAGATAACATAATAGAATAATGTTTTTGGGTTTCTAAAAGTGTCAAATTTATCATCTCAATTAGCATAATTAACATTATTGAAGAAATAATATGTTTTTGAAGGCTATGAATGAACTTACGCCACTTTCAAAATCAAGTCCATAGGAAAAGTAAATTTCCCTTGAAATTAATATAAATGTATACACTTTTATGTTATAAAATCAAAAAAATATTCAACTTTCATTCTTTGTTAAATAATTTTTACATTAAAATTAATATAGTTTTATTAATTATTATTCAGTCTTCTCCAGTTTGTGTACGCGGGAGGGATTTAATTGGACTGGATATTATTAAAGTTTTTGGACTTCCCCGTTACGGTAGTAAATCCAATGTTTTGAATGATACATCCTCGTTCATTCTCGTTTCATAGAATAACTTATATGAATCGCTTCTCAAAAATCTCATCCAACATACTTTAAATCAATTTACGTTTTCACCGTCAGTAATAATATATTAAAATCTTAACGATTTTAAATATATTAGTAACAAGTTGCCTCAAAATGAAAAGATTTTGTAAAAATGTAACTATTATGGTAGCTGACTCGATTTTTTTAAAAATGGACTTACGCCACTTTCAAAATAAACGGCTCAATTATTCAGTAAAATGTCGATAAATTAAAATGTGACCTGAAAGTTACACGGGCCCATAGAGGGTTCAATGTAGCTATTAGAATCGCCCAATTCTTTTATCGGCCGTGCCGCAAGATTGCATTTTGGTATCCATAGTCCATCAACGAATAATATTTCGCTCTTCGATTGTTCGATCCATCGAAGAGCCAGCGAAAACCATGAGGATGCGTCTTTCGTTTTTCGCGAGGTCTGAAAAAATTAAGAAGTCGCCCGTCGAGATCTCGGAAAGCGATTGTACATCGGTTAGGAGGAACGGTCGCAACGGTTGCCAGTGTAATTTCCGTGGCTGAGTGCTGGAATCGAGGGAATCGGACCGTTCTCCTCGGTCTGCCCGATATATTTCAAACTTTCCGAAGAAACTATCCTAGCCTGCGCGTCTCAATATAGCTCGGGCTAGCCCGGGATAGAGTTCACGAGCCGTAAAAGTCGAGAACTCGTGGGTTGCTTCGAAGGGGGCAGCACAATATTGCATGGTAACTGCATAGCAGTGCTCTGCTGCTTGCTGCTTTGAAGGTCACGAGTCGACGACTTCAAGAGAGCCTCAAGACCGGTTTCCTCGCAGGCCCACGTCGTCTACGGTCATACAGGGTGTTCGTGAAAGTACTCTCGCGGTTTTGGTGATCATTGGGCCTTGCGATCGAGCCGAGTGCCCAAATCTAAAGTCTATCCTACGCCGAAGCAATCGTCGTCGATCATTCGTCTTTCGTCGGCATGACCGATTTCGAATTACTTAAAATTTAAGTTCTTCAGAATTTCAGAAATCCCAAAATCGATCCAAACGAGACACGCTCGAAACCCTATCGACGATCGAATATAATTTTGAGGTATGGCGAAACAAACGACATTTATATCGATTTCGGTACCCTACGTCGAAAATCTTCGGTAAAATTACAAAATTTAACGAATTCATTCCACTGTATACCGTCCGATCTACTTCGACGATTATATAAAATTTGAGATAATTCTACGAAAACGGTCGCTGAACAGAACGGTGGTAGATAATTTATTTCGAACGCGTTTAATACGGTTCGTTTCATTGTTAGTTCGCGCTCTTTACGATCGCACAAAGAATTCGCGATAATGTGCTTACGTTATCGCAATAAAAAGCGACAAGAAGCGTGTTCCAATGATCGAACGAAAAATTAATCGTAAGAATAACGTGATATCTCGTAAAGCCTCTATCTTTAGAGTCAGATTTTGTAACAATGTTGCCGAATCTGCTTTGCATACGCCAGGAAACTATGCGATTATTATTATTTATTCGAAATTATCGTATACCCGCGCAGATGAATGTATTTAATGAAGACCCAACAACAATCCGGGAAAAACTGTTCAACGAAACCTCGCGAAACACTGTTATTCGGTTGAATATTCGATTCATTTCCTGCTCGATTCTCGACTAGTTATGCCCGAACGAAACAAGCGTTCGGATTCCATCTTTTTGTGTAATATTTTTTTAAAAGTATCGCCGACGACAGACCGAACCGTTTACAGAATACACTATCCGACGCAATCTTCTCGAGCTTCGGAAGCAAAAAACCCTTCAGCCCTTCGTTAACCATCGTTTCACAGTCGGCGCTTCGTAAATGGACAGTTTTCCAAGTGTAATGTTCCGCACCTTTGCAAACGGCCCCGCAGAGTTCTGCTACACGGTATTGATTAAACTCGTTTTCTCAAAACGAGACGCTCCGAGTTGCACATTTCGCTGGCGACCGCCACCGTACCCCATCGTACCACCGTACCACCGGGCACCGTAAAAAAGAAGGAGGCGTGGAAGGATACATTTAAAAGTACATCTTTTTGAATCCGTCCGATTTCCTATTTTTACCGGCAACAACTGATAGCTTTGTAACCAAAGTTAATCGATAAAATGAATGCCGACATTCGTGCCCGGTTACAATTACCAAAGAAGATATTATTAAATGCTGTGAGACCATGAGTTTCGGTATTCCTCCGTTTGTCGCGTTGAACCAAGAAACAGATTATCGGCCAGACCGATTGCGTTATCGTTTTGTTCGCCAATGAACCGATTAGTCCATTAACTATAATTATTACAACACGACCAAATCAATTATTGTGGCCCGACAGCTTAGGCTATATCATCTTTCCACTGTCTGTCGCATCGCCTACTATAATTACCGTAAATTACAATCTGTAACAAGGCTCGAATTCCAGCTAAATTTATCGCACACCCGGTACGCTGATCGAGTTACACGAGTCGTCCGCGTGTATACTATAAATAGTTTTTTGCAATTTCGAATTTTAAGAATGCATAAGATATACAGGCTGACATTCGAAAAGGAGAGAGAAAAAAAGAGGTAAAGGCTACAATGTTTTACATTCGAATCGCTTACACGCCTGCATACTTATATCGTTGATTGTACGGACTGCTTTCTACGCCGCTAACAATATGAAAATGTAATTTAAACGGAACACTGCGCTCCAACTTCAATTTGAATTACTGTTCTTTCCCTCGTTCAAACTGTTTTGCCTTCTTAAATGTATTTCTTAAACGAAACGAAAAGTTAAAAGAGTTTTCCAAAGCATCCGGCAGAACAAACAATCTTTTGTTCAAAATTAAAAACTCGAAAATACGAGCAAGCGCATTCCAAAAATAAGCAGTTTGAAAAGCAAATCGGTTTTAAAGGGTAAACAAAGCTATCATCCGTCGGAACTGTAATTTTCATAGACTCGCAGTTTCATTAAACAAAAGTTCCGTACAAAAAGATTTTATCTCTTTCCCCGAGTCAATGCCAGTTACGAAATTTGGGTTTGGATGTTTATTTCGTGTTTTATACGACAACCTTTGTAATTCTTCTGTCTATCGACACGATTCAAAGCGCCGCGATGAAAGGAGGCATCCGCTATTCGTTACAGAATACAGAATACAGAATACAGAATATAGAATACAGAATACAGAACAAGCCAAAGCCCCGGAATCCTCTTTTGCCGATGAGTCGACCGTAAATAATCGTCGATGGGAGCGTAATCGGTTCGAAATAAATGATCAAATTTTCACACAATCCGAACACGGTTTGTTAATTAGAATCTGTGCACGTGTCTATGGTTAGCGATAAATTTATCGGACACGATCGTCGCATTAAACTACAAATCCTTCCGAAACCAAAGGTAATTAGTTCCGAAAGAATGTTGCCGGAAAAAAGAAAGAAACGGCAACGATCGGCGTATAAACCAAAATTAAACAGTCAGAAACAACTCGAAAGATCGATTTCTCCGATGGAACTCGGGTCGCGCCGTAAACGGAAGCTTTTACAAGCCTTCCCCTGGCAACATAAACCCTCTAAATCCCACACGGACGGAACGTTCCGTCGTGTGCTGCACCAGCGAGTTTAGCAGCGTGGCTGCAGTCAGGACTGCAGCTGTGACTCGATCCGTACTACAGCGAGCGCTCGTTGCAACGAATGGCGGCGTGCTGAGCACGATGAAATTTTCAACGAATTTTTTCGCGGAAACCTACACCGCACACGGCTTCCCTCTGTGTTCCGACCGACAAAATTTGTAAGGAAATTCGTTCGACCGCTAAGTAAACAGTTCCGTGGCTGCGATACTCTGGAATGTGATTACGCGGAAGTTGTTTAAGAGAAACCTTAATATGTGAGACCGAAGTCGGTGTTTTTGGTTCAAGATGAAATATTCGGGTCTAGCCGTTTTGTACGTTCAAGTAGGTAAACGGGCACATTGTACGTATACAGGGTATTGCGCGGAACCGGGCGAACCTATAACTTTAATATAGCGGAACGCGAAACAACATTTTACGAGGCGAAATTAAATAACTCTGAATAATGTGTGTACAGCGCTTCGAGAATCTACCTAATCCGGGATTGGAAAAGTTTATATTAACCTCTTGCCCTGCAACGAGTCAGACTCGTGATCAAGATTTCGAATAGAATCTTTTAAATTTTCTTTAAACCGAAATAACATTCTATTTAACACGAATAAAATTTTACAAGGCGAAATTAACACTAGAAAGACTGAAACTTAGTATATACCTATATTGCCCAAAAGCAGTCAAAATGACAGCATTGCGAAAGAATAACTAATGTGTAAAGAAATTTATTTGAAATTAATTTTTAATATTTTTTTATATTATTTACAGTTATATAACAGGTTATTAGTAAATATCAACAATGAAAAAAATTTACTTCACTTGGAAAAAAAATAATTTATGCATTATTATTTGTACATTTTATGCAAATAAAAGTGGAAATCTTTTTATGTGTGTATCTTCCGCAAACATACTTTTGACATTTTTCACATATATTATTTGTTTTGTTGTTGTGGCAAAGTCGTACTTGAGAAATTTTGCGTTTGTTGGAATGGGTTGCTTTTGATGATGCTGCAGCTGATCTTTGTGGGTTATGTGGGATAATACGGTTATCTATTATCAACGAGAATACACTGATATGATTATCTGCCATAATGTTCCTTTTTGCGTAGCCTGTTGGCCCTTTCACACCCTTGAAAATACAAGTAGATGGTAACCTTCCAGGAATATCACCTTCTTCAAATTTTGACCACACAGTACCATGGCAGCTGTTTCGGTCTCCTGAAAGGTGTTTTCAGTTTCTTCATCAGAGTCTGAACTACTTAGCATCCTACACCTTTTCCTGGGCATATTGATGATACTTTCATTTTCATCATTGGTGATCGACTCTTCATCGCTATCTTCAGTTTCAAATGTTTCACTTTGAATATGAACCGTTTCATCTTCAGATGATAGTTCAGAATTTATTGAATCTGATTCTATATCGGAGCACTCTTCACTTATGTTCGTTAGCTTTTCCAATAACTCACTTCTATTCGACATTTCTATCATGAATTTAGGGCGCAAATGATATAAAATAAACAACTTGTTAGAACAAGTATCACTGCATACAGATACGAATAACAACTACTACTTTAGTTTATTGAGCAACGGGCCCATTTACACGATGAAGTTTTTGATGCTAGCGTCAGGAAAAAAAGTAGGAGGAATAGGGCAGGGAGGTACGCGGAAAGAGACGAAGCTGTGATGCTAGCATCAAAATAACTTCCACCTAACCTACGGAATCAAGCAGCACATGTACTTGTATGTTATCATGTAACGGTAATCGAAACAAATGAAAAATGTTATTTCAATACAGAGCCGAACTGGTCATATAAGAAAAATTTACTCAATTCAATAATAAGAGTCATTTGATTATTTTAAATTTCTCAAGCAGTCAAAACGATTGCTTTTGGGCAATATATACCAGAAATGAAGGAGGGGGGAGGTAACCACAATTATTAATAAACGCATTTATATGTTACACGAAAAGTCACAAAATTGTATCATTATATACATAATTTTTTTTCTAATTGAAATTAAAAAGCAGTCAAAATGACTTCCTTGAGCAATCTAGTGTTAAATAACTCTGAGTAATGCGTGTACAGCTCTTCGAGAATCTACCTAATCTAGGATTGGAAAAGTTTCGATGGTTTACGATATTAACCCCTTGCCCTACAACGAGTCAGACTCGTGATCAAGATTTCGAACAGAATCTTTTAAATTTTCTTTAAACCGAATCAGAGATTTGAGACTTTCACGGCCCGGCATCATACAGTTTTGTCTGTTGAGGCGGGTGTAAGTCGTGTCCTAAAGGAAGAAATTTCCCAAAGTTTCGCAAGCATTGCAGCTAGCTTCATCAGGGGAGTCAGAAGACACACTGATACTGAAATAACGTTCTATTTAATTACAATTTTGACTTTTCTTTTTGTCGTTTCGCGGAGGATAAAGAAAATCTAGTTACTGTTATCAGAAAATAAATCGTAGGCCGAGGAGTTAACAGTAGATTTACGGGTCCCGTCATTTTAACGGATTTCGTACTTAACACTTGGCTGATCAGCAATTTTACACAGAAACTATGCCATGTCACCGGCTATTATTTTGTAATTGTATATGGAAGTAAAGTAAAACATTCTAAATAAACTCCAATAAATTTTATTTTAAGAAAAGTATTTTCTTTATTAAACTCCATTCTTAAAATTGTTCATCGCTGTAGTTTAAAAATAAAAGAAAGTGATAGCAAACAAATATGGCGTTTGACAGATATTCTGATTCAACGTCTTGAAGGTACTGTTGGATAACCCTGTACATACGAATGGAATGAAACCGTTTAATTTTTCCCAATAAAATATCTTTTGTCTTTCACCCTTTTAAAGTCACGGACTGATCGTAATTGCGTAACGAAGAGAGTTGCGTGTAACCGACAAAAAGGGGAGATAATAAACTGCCCAATATTTACGAAGGTATTGTTGCATTTCTCATCCCTTGAAATCTGTAATAATAGCCACGAATGTTGAGATCACCCATTTTATGAAGTTAATAATTCGGAAATTATTTTAATATTTTAATATTTTATTATTTTAATATTTTAATTTTAGTATTTGTTTAAATGTAAAAGATGCACCGATAGTCCTATCAACTTTCAAGAAATTGTGGATGCGGAAAGGGGCGTATGAGAATGAGGACATTTCACCATACACTAGTGTACAAGAGTGAATAATAAATAGTAAAGCTACGACTTGGTTGTACGGTCTATTGTAATAAGAACGGAACGATAACATTGTTTTTCAATATAGTCCCATTTATTTTGAAAGTAAATCCTCTGCATATATTCTATTCGCGTAAGTTACTTTTTATGCACGAATGCACAGCTTCATTCAGTTACTCAGTCATTGCGTAATTGTAACAAGCTTTATAATAACATTGCAGTTTACCATTGAATCGCTCCGATACACGTCGCAACTGCGCTATGCATAAGGACTCGGTTACTATGGTTCCGTTTCGTTTCTCCTTCTCGAAGCCGTACATGTTCATACGATTTACCATAAGTAACGAAGAGGAAACTTTAACGTGTTCGAAGGTCGAGAAAACACTGCGTTCCGCAAGAAGTACTGCGATGGCCAGATCTGTGTTAAATTTAGTAATTTGTATACACAATAATTTGCGATGTATGCGTGAGAACAAGTGATTCTATATGTTGGGTATTTTGTAAAATAAGGAGGTATCGATACAGGTGTTGGTATACATATCGTAAACTGGAAATCGCCGCAAAGCCAGAAGACAAGCGAAAATAAAGTAGGTACTACTGGTATGCACACCAAGTTACTTTACTGTAGAAATAGAAAGTTATCGAGAACCGATGCACAGTATTTTATAATATGCTACTTGTAGAGTACGCGAACGCGTGTATAGAATCGCTGTTGTATATCAGCACACGAATGAATTATTACTTCGATTAGTTCAATTATACGCTATCGCGACGGTTCGTTGTTCGCATAAAATGATGAATATCTATAAACCTTGTAGAGCACAGTATTTCCTTCGCAACATCGCGCTTTTGTGACTCCCCTAACGTCACATTTTATCTATTCCTATCATTCCATTACACAGCCAGCGATGCAAAGTCCTTCGGGAATAAGAAGAAGGAACGAACACGTAAAGCAGAATCAAAGCAAGCAAACTCTCGCGTATCTTGTATCGCGTATATACTCTTGCACTCGCTCTGTATTATCCCTTCTGTGCCTGCGATCGCGAAGGCAGCAATGTCGCAACGGCGATTCATCAACCAATGAGGGCGAAAAGGAACATTTTCCATCCTTTTCGCCGTTGCAACGAGTTTCTCGAATCGTGCGACACCGTGGAGAGAATGCTGTATAATATTTACCACCTAATGACCGCGTTTCGGCGATCTTCGTGACAGTACATCCCCAAATGTCGCACGCCGTAGCAATGATTTCTTATTATCATGTTGCAGCTACAGTGAATCAATTTAATATTCGGACACTATACAATTTTCACTTTGCCGCATTGTAATTTTGTTCACGATGAAGAAAAAAAATTAATTCTAAATTATATTACTGTATAGGGTCTAGTTAATAAAAGCATAATTTTTTGTTGGAATTTATTTCATAAATTTACAACAAAATGAATCTATTATTTCTTTACTAGGAAGGATCGATTAAACCGGCTGTTGACCTATATATACATACAGTGGCTCACAAAAGTATTCGGACACTCTTCAAACCTAAATAACTTTTTTAAGATTGCACCAAACGTTTTCACTTTTTCTGAGCAATTAGTTGCATTGATTTAATAAATGATATGCAAAATAAATTTTGTAAATATTGGAATTGGTATGAATTACATGACCAATAAGAAAGGAACTTTTTAAATACTTTTTATTTGAGCCACGTACTAAAAAATTTAAAGACGCATCTGGTAAATCTATGATAGTTATATACATGTAGAAAAATTCATTGAAATAGATCGACATACACACGAGCTACATGCCATCGAAAATGGTGAAAATCGCAATTTTTCACGATTCTTGGTCAATGTCTGTTTAAACTCCACAAATTCTTATAACTTTCTATTAAAAAAGCAATGCACATTTTAAATTCTTATTACGAGTTGAGATAAAAATGTTTTAAAAAATGTCTTTCCTACTTTCCCACGTAATTTCTACCAATTAGAATTATTTTAAAATTATTTTTGTATATCATTTAGTAAATCAATGCTTCTAGTTGCTCCAGAAAATTCAAGTTGTTTGGTTCAATTTTGAAAAAGTTATTTAGATTTAAAGAGTGTCCGAATAGTTTCTAGTAGTAACGTTTCTTTCAAAGAGTAAAGACGCGTCCCACTGCTTTTAGAAAAGTTATTAAAATATATAAATTTAACTTCATATTTAACAGTATAGTGAGTTTTATTATATACCCATATTCCAATATTTTTATTTATATAATTACTAACGTTTACTAAGTATTCCATTTTAAACAAAACAATGTATAGTTTTAACGTGACAATAATATTCGGATACCTGGGAATGTAACAATTTGCGTGAGCTAAACATTACAGTCTGTGTAAACTGTCTCGAGCCTCAGAAAATCAATTGTGTTTAGATATTCTCTAAGTTCACTGGTAATAATCGGACGTAAGAGAAACACTTCATACAACGTACGCCAACTTGTCATTTTTTACAATGCAAAAGGTGAATCGTAAAGGAAAATTGCAGCAACGCTTAAAATTAGTAAAAGTATAGTGTGAGATATTATTAAAAGATTTAAGTATGAAGACCGAATACAATCTATTCCGCAAAGAGGCCAACCAAAAATTTTGGACATGCGAGATAAAAGAAAAATTATAAAAAAAATAAAGAAGATCCTACATTAAGTGCACTAAAATTAGCTGCCGAATTATTAGAAGAGATTGGAAAGAAAGTGCATCCCCAAACAATACGCAGAGCATTAACCCTTAGCACTTCAATGGCTCCTCTGAGGCGACACTAAAAATTGTCAGACTATTATTCAAAACAATTTTTACATTCCAATGTTTGTATTTAAAAAATCAGTAAAAATCGAGGTGTTGTACGTACGACTAATAGTAACAAAAATTGATATGCACGAAAATAAATGAGCCACGTACAATGGTATTATCGTAGGACAAAAAATGTTTTGAGTTAGGAATTAAAAATTGCTTGGAGCGCAAAGGGTTAAAAGAATGTGGTTATAATGGACGAGTTGCTCGGAAAAAACCGTATGCAAATGAAACTGATAGAAAGAAAAGATTAAACTTTGCGAGAGAATTTGTTTTAAAAGAAGAGACGTGGTGGAATGACGTTATTTTTAGTGATGCGAGTAAATTCAACATTTTTGGATCGGATGGGTGAAGAATGGTGTGGCGAAAGAAAAATGAAGAATGCAAAATTAAAAATACGAAGCCGACTATAAACCACGGAGGTGGAAATGTACTTGTATGGGGATGTATCTCAACATTTGGAACGGGTGAATTAATTTTTATCGATAACACAATGGACAAAAATGTATACTTGAACATTTTCAAAAATAATTTATGTAAAAGTGCAATAAAAATGGAGATTCAGAATACATTTAAGTATCATCAAGATAATGACTCCAAGCATAAGGCACGTATCGTACAGGAATATTTGCTGTATAATTGACCAAAATTATTACAACCGCCACCTCAGTCCTCAGATCTGAATCCTATAGAGAATTTACGGGATGAACTAGACCGATGAATTAGAACAGTTGCAATAACATCTAAAGAAATGTTAAAAGAACGACTGAAAGAGGAATGGAATAATATTAGTACAGAATATTTGAAAAAAATAATTTGCAATATGCCTGAACTATTAAAAGAGGTCATTCGTCAAGATGGATATCCTACACGATATTGAATTTCTTTTCGTTTGTAAAAATTAGTACAAAAACTATCAATTTTTAAAAGTGTCCAAATATTATTGTAACGTTAAAATCAGACATTGTTTTGTTTAAAGTAGAATACTTAATAAACGCTAGTAATTATATAAATAAAATGTATACTTTTATTCACTAGACATTATGTAGGAATGTAATTTAGAATTAATTTTCTTTTCCTTCATCGTGAACAAAATTACAATGCGACAAAGTAAAAATTTTATAGTGCCCGAATATTAAAGTTACTCACTGTACATGTAATTATTTTGGAAAGAGAAGAAGCGCTAACGTTTGCAAAACTAATCGCATAGATGGATATTTATCCTCGTATGGTGCCCTCTTGCTGTTCGGATATCGTCGATACGATACTGTCGCAACAACGAGTCTCTAACCAATGAAAGCAAACGGGAAACAAGCAGGTATCTTAATACAAAAGCGGTGCATTTACTGACCGCTGCTCGAGATCATATCTGGTCAGCTATCAAGAAAGATAGTACTCTAGACGATCTCGAGTATGTTTTTCCTGCATTGATTGCGAATAAGATACAGGTCTGGGTCATGTTTGTTTACTTTAGATACGTTACGCCAGGAGCTCGCTTCGCGAAACCAATTCCAAGAGCGAGCGTATATAGCGATGGTCACCTACGGAAAGGCAAAATCACGGATTGGTCAACGTAACACAAGCTGTATCTCGTTACAAAGGTCATGTGACATAATTTTATGTCCAGGTTTCTTAATCTCTTATTCTTTTCTTGCTTTGACCGATTTCCATTAAATTAGAAAAGTAACACGATTACAATTATTCCGATTTTTAAAACCATTCTTCTTGTAACGCGAACAAGACGAGGAGTTTCAAAACATCTTGTCCGATTTAGTAAGTCCAAGCTAAATAAAATCGTAATTCCTTAGAAAAACGTATTCAGTTCTTTATGCCGAAAATCTATTATTTGAAGATACATTATTAATGTTTTATTACGAACGATGCTAATTCATCTTTAAAATCACAAAGTTGCGTGGTTTTCATCCTTTTTTCCCTCGTACGTTCGATGAAGATTGTACTATGAAACATTGTATGGAATATTTTGCGATGCTATTCGAAGGGTGCCAACAATTTTAAAAGTCTCTCGTCCGAACGTAAGTGACGAAAACATTCGAACGGTTCCTATTTCCTACGGTCTTCGGCAAACGAGAATAAGAGATACTCGAGAGGAGGGAAACTAAAAGTAATGCGAAGAGAGTAAGAAAAACCTAAATGCTTAGGAGAAATGCAAGGTTATAGCAAATTTACGGGGTGGAAATGGTGTAGAGCGAGTCTATATAGAAGATTTACGAGCGTCTATGCATACTTTTTACCTAAATCAGACTGGAAAATGTGTGAGACGGTGCCAGAACCTGTTAGAAGGGAACTGTTTTCGCGAAAGGGGTTGGTTAACTCCATTGATAATAGTACATTTGAAAGTCTATGGTGCAAGCTCGGGGGACGGCAGTGTTATCAAACGAGGTAGGTTAAAAATAGGCCGGTAGACTTTGCTGTAACTCGAAGCATGTCCCGAGACAAGCTTACAGTCTCGACAAGGGTAGAAGAACACGGAAGTCTCGTGATCTCCTCTCGTCCGACCTAAACCTCCGAAATCCTTCTGACGAAACGCCTCTGTCGTCCCTCTTTCCAATCCTAGCTCGTGTTTTCTCACTCTCTTGTCCCCTCGCCTCTCGCGCCATCTTCTCTTCGTCCTTTTGCTCGTCCTACGCCTTCTATTCCTACTTCTACTCCTACTCTTGTTCCTACACTCGCACCTAGTCGAACTCTTACTCCTACACTCGCTCCTACTCCTGCTCCCGACTCTCGCTTCTACTCCTACTTTTATTCCTACTCCTCCCGTCTCGTTCTTGGTTCCGTCTCCTTCGTACGATTGCAATTTGACGAGAACCACCGGTTCTTCCACTTCTTCTTCGCCTTCCTCGTCCCTCCACCGTGAATGGATCGGGTTTACTACCGGCAGAAGGCAGAAGAGTCTTACGTCAGGTTCTAAACTGATGCAGTATTCACGGCGAAGACTGCAATCGGCGAGGTAACTCGTGCCGGTCGAATAATCGTCGACTAACGATTGCGACGACACCTGAATATTTCGACCGTATACCTTCCCTCTTCGGTCCCATTTCAACGAAACATTTATTCCGTTGATTTCTTTTCGCTCGCAAGTCCCTTTTCAAACATTTCGAATCTCTTACTTCTTATAATTTTCAAGGCCCCTATGGTCAAGACCAATTATTTCGGTGCTATAAATATACGGTCAGGAACGTACGAATTCATTTAAACTCGTCGAACGACTCTCGCGCGTTACGTCGGCTCGCTCGAACCCTTTTTCGCTCAAGTGTTTCTCAATAATTCGTAATCTTATTAGAACCGTTGCGATGTCTAAATTTCAATAGAATTCGATCGAACGCGAACATAATAACCGAATATAATCGGAGTACGAACATTTACACGAAATCATTTACATTTCACGATGAGACGAAAAGGCTATGGTCGGGTTTGCAGGTGACTTTCGCCCCTGACGGTATTTTGATCGAGCTTGGAATATATGATAGCTTACTCAAAAAATCTGAAAATAATACCTAACACGTGGCATAGTATCCGAAATGTGTCAGAGTTTTTTCAGAATTTTTAATTAATTAGTTAATTAATAAATAGGGAAATGGGCCAAGAAATCGTCTTTTTTATTTTTCTCAATAACTACCCTTACAGATGAGATATGGGGCTGAAACTTTGCAGACGTGGGTCTTTTTGAGTAGGCTATCACATATTCCAAGCTCGATAAAAATACCGTCGGGGGCGAAAATCACCTCTAAACCCGGCCATAGCCTTTGAAATAGATATTTCGTTTGCGCTTCGAGAAACATTCTTTAAAGACTACGCGTATCTCGTCCTATATCAAAGATATTCTCAATTTCCTACAAGCAAAAACTCCGGTCACCAGGTTAATTTTGTTTGCGATTATAAACTGCACAATAAGCGATGCAAATCTTCTTTCAATTTGCGTACTTTCGCACGGCTTTGTAACAACGTAAACTTCTGGCAACGTGTACGGGGGACTGTATTTAAATAAAATATTGCATGCAATAATAATCAGTTTAGCAAGAGAGAGGAAATACAAAATGCCGTCGAGATAACAATTTCATCAATTATGTTAAAACGTAAAATTAAAATGAACTATTTCAGGAAGCAAAACGGAAGATTCTGTAATAGTATTTTTTGTTACAATAAATATAGTAATGTTCGTCTCTTTCGTTACGTTTAATCAAAATTAATTGCCATAATATACATTGGTACAAAGTACGAAATAATAACGAACGATAAGAGGCAACGTTAAACATTGAGCAGTGACCTGCATAATAAATTCGCCGATACCTTTTACGAGAAAATGCAAGAACACCGGAAGAGAAGGTTAGATAAGAAACATTAAATAGAAAATATGCTGGTTTTAAACATTTGTATTTAGGCATTTATAAATACAAAATGCTACATTTCATCTAATCTTTCAACGAATTACGCTAAGGCTAATAAACAATTGTTTTTTGGCTCGAACAAAGCGCGTATCTTCGTTCATAATATTTGCTGTCCGACATTAATCGCGGCACAAGCTATCGGATGACAGCAGAAAAAAAATTGTTCATCCTATGTTAACATGGCATAATATTCGTATCCGTAATTATCCCACGCTCGTGTTGCCCCCACTCTCTCCTAAATATTAATATGATTTGTTCGGTATCGTTATTCCCAGGATTAACACCTGTGGGAAATACATTATATCGATGTTATTCGCGGAATATTATCCAACGATACATCAGACAACACCGTTTTTCATCGAGAATATTTTCCTGAATACCTACGGTACATATTCGTTCGATTTGACACCGTATTTAAGTTCGGAAACGTTCGCGTTAATCATCTAAACAATAAATTTAAGAAACGACTGTAATCATAGGAACTTACGTTTAACGGATACTCATAAAATGCGCTCAGCCAAAACATACCTGGAACAGAAAATAAACATTTGCGTTAGCCAGAAAAAAGCAAACGGAAAATCAATGTTTTATTTGAAAAAAATTATTTCAGGCTATCAATTTATTACTACGTATAATATAACGATACGTATCGATGTAATAACCTTTTTAGTCGAGGACATTTTGTTTAAAAACGCAACAATCAAACTTTGCGAATGCAATGAAACGAACGTAACGATCATACTATGAATTTCTTGGTTTTTGGTAGACGCGAGCGAACAATGCGATACGAAGAAGTAATTTTTGTGAAAGTCATATGAATGGAAACAGTGAAAAACTACTTACTTATTTATTTTAAGTTATTTACAAATTAACGATATCAGAGAAAAAGCTAAAGCGAAAAATAATCAACATTTTCGTAATTATTAATTAAAATTAATATTGTACTTTGATTACATGATTTTAATTAAAAACGAAGTGTTCCCTAATAAAGATTGGTAATAATAATGCGGAACTATCGCAAATATAATGGTCACAACATTCCGGGCTATCGTCGCGAGCCTATTTATAGCAGCCTGAACTTAGAATCAAACGTTCTTCGTTATTTTCTATACCATCGGCTTTGATGTTCTGCTAATCAGAAGTTTGTTTCAAAAACTTTTCTTTTAACACGTTCCGTGGCACGTGTACCATTGGTGGTACACGATGACATGTATATATTTTAACCCTTTGCACTCGAAGCAACCCCACTCCAAAATCGAATCAATATTTTTATCTATAAACGCTCCACTGTAGATAGTTCATTTCCTATCGTTCATACGAAATTAATAACTATAACTCGTATTTAGAATTTTAACATTTTTATCAATTTCTCAACTACAAACTTATCGATGTAAAAGTTGTTTAAATAATGGTATGATAAGTTTTAGTGTCGCCTTAGAGGCGCCATTCGAGTGCAAAGGGTTAATGCGTTAAAAAGATATATTTTATAATAAGTTTATAACCAAAGCATACATAACTCAGATCAAAGGAATGAAACATTATAAATAAGGTAGTACAGAACGAAGAAAATGCACAGAACGTGCAGTATCGTAATTTAGTAGTATTAATAATTAAAAGAGTGATCGGAGTAAGGTTGAGGTTAGGTCTGGAATAGAAGAAAGTTTTGTGAAATTTTACAAAACAATGCAAGACCGTGTTTTATATTTTGTTGATCGAATTTCATTTTCAGTTATAGAGTATGTATCTGTACTAGTACTTTGAAGAAAGTATTCAGTCGCATACCTTTTTGAACATCTAACAGACCTAACTCTACTATGTTAAATGAATAGTAGGAATGAAGGTAGAACAGAACAAAGGTACTGTCCTTTTTGTAGGCCGTCGGGGACCGTATGTGTTTTTGCTGACCTTTCTTCACCTTCTTGCGTTATGAATTGTCTAGTGTTTGTCTTTCCAAATAATGTTTATTAAATAAGGGTGGAAGTTGTATCTATTGGAGTACAAATAAATCTCCGCTATTTTTTATCTTAACACACTGTCGGCGAGTCGGGTATTAATACCTTTTATGCAGAACGTACGCTAAGTGTTAGTAAAGCACTTACCAATGCTTGTTTTTTGTTTCATTCAATGAATATTTTGTTTTGCACAACTCTTTATAAGCAACCTTCAGGTTGTTTCGGCAAGAAAAGTTTGACTTCTAATAGGTGTAAGTTTTGTCAGATTTCCCTTCATAGGGGTGAGTGTTTTCAAAAATACCATACATTAAAAAAATATTAGACTAAATAAAATTGCTGTATAAGAAACTGAATAATAAAATATTCCTAAACATTATTACGCTTTTCTCTTACTAGATGAACTCTTGAAACTTTCAAAAATTAACAATTATTGTTTGGTCCATATTATACATTAAATGAAGTAATAGAAAACTAAATTAAAAATTTAATTTTTTTGTTTAATTTCATCTATATCTTTGAAGTACTATGTGATACCTATTTTAGAAATTTCATTGAAATCCTACTATTAGTTGTGAAGATATTATATGTTTTCTAAAAAGTGCACTTTTTTCATACTTCACTAATTTTCGCCCGCTAGACGTGTGAGTGAAGCTCATGGTGTTACCCGCCGATAGTGCGTTAAGTATGCATACGTGACAGAGGGAAGTGACGAAACGCGATGATTGTTTCTTTTTATTCCCTCTAAAATTCATTCGATATAATATCAAATGCTAATAAAAATTGAATACTTGTATGGAATAACAAATTAACTTTTTCGTGCAACGCTCGTCGAACGGCTAAACATTTATCGCGTTCGAAATATTCCGATGATACAATATCATGGAAACGAGTGACAAATCTTGGTTAACGAGGATCAGGCCCTCTCGACAGTACCGACAATTTATGCTCCAGTTTCGCGATCATTTAGTTCGCGAGAGCTAGTCCCTAGCGTCGTGTCGCGTCTCGTCGCGTCGCGTTGCATCGCGTTGCATCGTCGTAATTTCAAGAGGAACCGAGACGTCGTTGCTCGCGACGCGAATGGACCGAGTTTAACGCGAAAAAAAAAACTGTTACGCCCGGCTCGAACTGATACTGTATTCACGTCAGCAACTGCAGCCGGCGAACCAAGTCGCGGCTCAATGGCTGCCCTGTAATGGCTCCGACGCTCTTTGAAACTTTCATCGGCGTGGAAAAACGCTCCGAACCCGAGGCGTACTTCTCCGGTCGATCAACGAAATAATTTCGTGGATACCGGGTCCACGAAGAATCCCCCAGCGCGTTCCTATGTTCTCGACGCTGGAAAAATCGTACGTGAAACCTCGAATTTTCGCGTCAAGAGAAGAAAATTCTCCGTGAAATTTCTTTTCATCCGTGCTCGACTCGTTTTCGCTTCGAGAATAGAAATGCTATGTAAATTGGAATATTTCTCAGTGTGCGATGCATTTATTAGATGTAGTTATGTACGTACTTTCTTCGCCTGAACTTCCGACGGTAGTTTCATCCCCTCGATCCCGGCCGTACAACGTCACGAAAATATACGTGTTTGTATCTCGTGAAAATTTTGTTGAAAATTCTACATTATAATATCGAGCGTCGCCTTTTGCAATTAACCCTCTATGGGCCCGCATAACTTTCAGGTCACATTTTAATTTATCGACATTTTACTAAATAAACGAAACCATTTGATCCAATTGATATTATTTGTGCTTTTGTCAGTGATTACCAAACTAAAAATAGTGTACATAATAGCTCTGGGTTCGTATATCAATAACAACTTATTTCTTTGCATTTCAATTTTCAATTTGTTACTGTTTTTTATGATACAGTTTTGTAACTTTGAGGTTACAATGAGCTATTATGGCAGATTTCGGTACATTCAGAATAAAGCTTGTGCGTTCTACTGTTTTCAGATTTATACATCATATACCCAAAATATGTATACAAAATCAGATAGAAATAACAGAGGAATTAGAATTAGACGCATTCGCGGTAATAGATCCGATGATTCCTTATTAGATTCAGAGTCCGATGAAGATGTAATAGTATTTCCCTGACAACGGATAAATATCATTGACAGTGACGAAGAATTTAGTACTCAATTCTCGTCAGATGAGGAAGGTGCAGGACCACAAAGAATTGTTTGGCAACCACTATCCCAGACGAATAATAATAGTTGTTATCGCCCTTGGAAAGGAGATTGCCCTAATGTTCCCGAAGCACCCCATTCTCCTGTGACCTATTTTCGAAAACTTTTTGCCAAGGAAATTATAAGCAATATAGTTTACTACATCAATATGTATGTACTGCAATGTAATCCAGCAAAACCCACTGCTGTTTCAGCGAATGAAATCGAACAATTCTTTGGCTCCTGTTCTTTTATGAAAGAAGGCGTCCTGCTTCAAATGAGGTAGATAAATAATTACAAAATAAAAGAAAAAGGAGGCCAAATACAACACTGTCTGTACAAAACGTACGAAAAGATGAAGTGGCACATTGGTCAATTTTTTCGGACAACAGAGGCCGCTGCAAAAAGCTCGGATCTACAGGAATTTCGAAAATTAAGTGTTCCAAATGTAATGTACATTTATGTTTAACGTCAAGTGCAAATTGTTTTATGGAATTTCACGCTTAAGCTTTTATGCACAGAAGTGCAAGCTTTATAGGCCGTTGTTATCTGAAAGTCACATAGTAAATATATTGCAATAAAATTGTTTAAACGGAAAAATTTTCTTTCATTTCCATATATAGGTTTATAATTTCTGATTTTTCGTTCCCCCAATTTTTTTGAATTAAAAACAAAAATTCGGTATATAGAGGATTATCACGTTGAATGCCACGTTGGTCACCGGTGACCAGCACCATCGCGTCGTTTAAGAATGATAATGATTAAATTAATGACATCGAACATCGATTTATCGTTGTGAAAATTAATCGGACTGTAGTGTGAGGTGAAAGCTTCATTTCACAGTAACTAACAATTCTTTTTAATAACATCGATCGCTTCTATGAATGAAATAAATGAAACTTGTCCGAAGTACAGAAAATTTGTTCGGCATTCAACGTGTTAACGGTAAAATGCCGAAAAATTATCCGCAACGTATAATCCATCGACGAGAAATAGTTTGTGTATTCTACACTTGTTTATACGAGTGGCAACGATCCCAAGAATATTTTCGGAGATAGATTTAAAAAACAAAATTGATTTCGCTTGTGCTTGAAATCTAACCGTTATGTTTGTTAACCTTTTCGTATCGAGTCCACGATCGACGTTGTGCCCCGTTGACAAATCGAGATTCGACTAGGTGAATGTTGGTATCGCTTTTCTAGTTGCGAACATGACATTGAACCTGCAAAGTTGAAGAAGCGCGTTCATCGCGACGCGTCGAGACGGTGAGTTCATTGTTTCCTTGTGCAGGATGGCTCGGCGACGATTGTACGCTGCTAAGTAAACCCTTCGGGAAACGTCAGGGGAAACGACAAAAGAATTGGTCCTAAAACAAACCCTTCGAAACTGACTTGCCTTTGTCCGCAAACGTCTCGCTGAAATTTGATTCTACCGTAGGACCTCTCGACCGGAGGAGCAAATAATAATACGCTAACTACAAGAAAAGGCACTGTCGACCGTTCGAAGGTATCACGCTGTCTTCGAATCGGGACTTTTTATTCATGCCTGCAGTGGTTTATAATCGTTTTTTCGTTCGGGAAATTCGAGGGAATCCGTTTCATCCGTGATCGATAGTTTTGGGGTACGAATAATTGTAAATAGGAAATGCAAAACATTGATCGACAGAAGAAAGTCAGTGGTTCGTGAATAATCTTTGCCTAACGTTCCGCGTGTAACTTGAGTTTCTTTAGTTATCAATTGAATTGGAATAAAATAGAAATGGATTCTCGTACTGGAAATGTGCAGAATGAAATTTAAATCATTCTGCGTTTAGTTTTCGCTACAATTACGTTAGAAATCTAATCTATAGCACGTTACGGTATCTCTTATCGAGGAATGCATGAATTTATTCGATCCAGCTTACAAGTATCTTTGCGACAATACGTATAAATAAGAACCTCGTTCCAACGGTAAGAAGCTTGTTTCGAAAGATTTGTACGTGTACGCGTCGACAACTACGATGAAAAGGATTTGTATGGCTGATCCTATATCATAGGTTACTATAGATGCATCTAATGCTCCAACAGTATGATGTAACACAGTAAGTATGTAACCCGGTAATTCTAATAAGATTACCGATAATGTTGGAATGCATTGTAAACGGATTGACAATGTACAGGTATCGTGGTAATTATGCAGTTTGACGGAGTCAGCTCTGATTCGGAAGACCTTGAAATATATCGCCGCTTAATATGCGATCACTTTTAGTTTTCAAAATATTTGCGAACAACGGTTGCTACTAGCAAATGATATAAATTCTACGATGATTTGTAGAGAAAGAACATTCAATTTTTCTACTAGACTAGGCGCCTTTTTTAAGAGAATGGTAATCACGTTTCAGATAAATGAAGATATAAACGAATAAAATGGCAAGAACATAATTGTTTTATTATATCACTCCCGTATAACGTTAATTCGAGACATTACTAATAGAATATTTTACAGAACAGCGTAAGACATTTCTCTTAAATCAAATTTCTGTTCTGTGAATTGCTTAATTACTGTCAATGTCAGAAGACTCAACAATTATTTAAAAGCACTTTAACACGCGCAAACTTTATTCGTTACTTAGCAATAGTAATAAATAAGTTCTTCTAAAAACAATATCTTCTCGAAGAACCGTATGCACGATAAGTAGTATAATTAGACTGTGGATTTGTGCTTTTATGTGAAAAAAATGAATAAACTAAGTAGGAAGTATTAGAAACATTTAATGAATTTAAAAATACTGTTTTATTATTTTCGATTCATCAAAATGATTAAAAAGCAAGAAAGTTCGAAAATATTGTATTGACACCACTGTATAAAAATATCAGACAAATTACAACAGCAAAATTCAAGGACATAATTGACCTATTACGATATATAACACCGGAACATCATGATTTCTTCAAATCCCTTTCACACACACACAAAATGTAGATGCGTAGTAAATTGCTTTGTAATTTATGTTTGTAAAAAATGTTTTGAATCGCATAAATTATGTTTTTGAAGTGTTGCAAAGATATGTAAAATAAAATGAGTATTGTTTTTTTGAATTTGAAGCATCTTAAATTATGTTGAATGGACTTGGGTTCCTTCAAATTTTATAAAGAATCTGGTTGTTAATTTTGAATGTGGCCTAACTCCATTTTTGGTAAGAAAACGCATTCTATTCACTTAATAATTGCCATTATTTTAATAGGAACTATAAATTTAACACCTTTAGATACACTTAAGCAGTATGACTCATTAGTATTCTGTACGTATATTTTTAATTGCATTGAAACACAAACCCTTAAATATCTCAATTTAAGTATAAATGGACTTAGGCCACTTTCAAAATAAACGGCTCATATCGGTAATCAGAGATTTTGGAAAATTGAGATTTTTTGGCAAAAGGTATTTAGATTCTTCCGTATTTTCCATCAACAGACCCGTGAGTATTTCATTAGAACCGACAAATAGAATGGAGAATGAACAGGGCGGTGCGTGGTATTGCTTCGCGACCTTAATTTCCGGAGCCCTCACTTTCGCCTCGGCCAGCAAGCGCATACCTACACGAGAGAGAGAGAGGGAGAGAGAGAGAGAGAGAGAGAGAGAGAGAGAGAGAGAGAGAGAGTCAAACGCAAGCCTGTTTCTTTTCCCTTCTTCGCTGCTCTTCGTTTTCATCGTAGCACCTTCCAACGCGAGCAAGAAAAGAGTTGTAAACGGAGGTGGGTCGAGGGTATTTTATTACCCCGTTCCCGAGCATCTTAGCTTCAGGTCCAAAGAGAATAGGAAAAGATGGCGGCGCGGTGTACTATAATTCCTAATTTGGACGATTAGGCGCGCGCCGCTTTCCTGATACTCGCTACCGTGAATTGTGCTAGTCTTTCATTCTTTGAAAATCAAGAATATAAAGAACTTACGGTTCTGCCTCTTGGCGTTTAAACGAAAACGTATACCTGTACCAGACAAATGTTACCAGAGAGAAATAAAAACCATGAAAGATCACGAACATCGATTCGCTCGTATGTTTCATTAAAGTTGCTTCAAGACATTTTTATGTTCTTCTTAAGCTCGTTAACCCTTTGAGTACTGAATTATTTGAAGATTTTTATGCCCATGGGACGGATTTAATTTGTCGCTATTATGGATTAATATGTAAAAGTAATATATTTTATTTGGAATATACTTATACTGGTGATATAAATATATTTTTGAAACAGCATCTTAGTTAAAAAATATAAGAACCAAAATATAGAACAAGAACCAACTTAAAGTCTAATAATTTTGTACCGTGTGGCATTTTTCAAAACATGTCGGTAAATGCAAAGTTATCTGGCATTCTTTGCATTATCAAGTGATTTCTTTTCTTATATTATGTTTGTAACATACGTGTCACCGTTTTGTAGGGTGTTTCTTTAATTCTGTTGTCAGAATATTCTCCGGAAAATGTGCCCAATTTTTCGCTATAAAACGATGTGGCGCATCGCTGCTTGTAGGACGCCCACGGATATTATAATTTGGCAGGACCACCTGCGCCAATAATTCTTCAGCAATTTCTAAACGAAATTGGACAATGCTTGTTTTGGTTTCACAAAATGTGAAATGGGTGACGCAAACATCAACGCCTGCTTCTTAAATTCAGATGACGAGTCAGACTCGTCCATCGTAACTTCGCCCAAGTAAGCAGACGACGAGTCTCACTCGTCAAATGTACCCAAAGGGTTAAAGAAACATTACAAAGTTATTGCACGTTACCGTTAATATTCCCGTCTGCTCATTATAATGTACACAACGGAAAACGAAATAAAACTAATCGAGACATCGGAATAACCAGAAGAAGCGATGAAAACAATCCCGCTATCGCTAATCCAGGGTAAATCGGTTGCTCTGACCCGTGCCAAACTGTTCACATTCTCTCCAAATCGTAGCGATCGGATGACTACATACAAACTGGAAACTGTGGAAATAGCGCGATTTGAAAGTTAATATTTGCAGTATCGGACAAAGTCGTCTGTCGCACAATATCGGTCTCCTATACTATCCGAAAACTCGTCGACAACAAGTTTCCATCGCGTGGCAAAAAAATCTGTCGCGCATTTTTCACGATCGAGGAGGATCTGAACGCGCGCGGAGATGGACGGAAAAAAAAAGAGAAAAAAGGAGGACAGTCGGTTCGAATTCGAGGAACCACCGTCGAGCGCTCTCTGTTTAAGGTTTGCTTTGTGACAACGCGAGCGCACCGGAAGTCTGGATATTCGGCGAGGACGGATTTCCGCAGGGTAATCTAGCATCCCCCTGTGTTCCCGGCAGCAGTGCCATTTGCCTCGAGCCCGTTCGAATAGATAGGAATCGTATAAATGGGTCATTCGTTTGCAAAGGGACGCCGCGTCGCGCCGTACCGCGCCGTGCCGTGCCGTGCCGTGCCGAGAAAAGAGGAACGTCACCTTTTCATTTCGCAAAACGAGCACGAGCTTCTGTAATTGTCTAATAGACGAATCCCGATAAATTCGATTGCCCTCGCATTTCATGAATCTCCCGTTAATAGGGTAATCTATCCGCCCAGACCTCCGATAATTCCCTTTCCCTGGCATTTAATCATAAACAAACGTAATGTAAATCGTCGCGGCTCCGTGTACGAGTAAAATATAAAGGGTGTCCCAAAATTAACGCAAGATTTGAATTTGCCGCCATTTTTGCAGTAAATTGTTGACAACCCTTAAAAATTTTACCCCACTGTTTCTTCATTGAAGAAATCGGTCAAAATTTAAGTGTTTCACGAATTGTATAAATAACTTATAAAGTGTATGCCAAAATTAATGCAACATTTAACCCTTTGCACTCGAAGCAATTCCATTCCAAAATCGATACAATACTTTTTAACTATAATAGCTACATTGTACATAATTTATTTCCTTTCATACATATGAAATTAATTACTATTGCTCGTACTTAGAACATTAAAACTGTTCTCAATTTTTTCGCAGCAAACCTAGCGATGTAAAAGTTGTTTGAATAATAGTACAGCAATTTTTAGTGGCGCCTTAGAGGCGCCATTCGAGTGCAAAAGGTTAAATTTGCCGTCATTTTTGCAGTAAATTTTTGGCAACCCTTAAAAAAGAACAATTTGATAGCTGAGAGGTTAGGGTTAGTAAAAATGGAGCGTTATACGATACAACAACGTGTTTTCATTATTCAACAATATTTCAAAAATAATGAAAGTTTGGCTGCCGCAGTTCGAAAATTTTATACAAAATGTGGTGAAAATAGTGTTTTAACCTCGTCAACTGTGAAAAGATTAATTGAAAAATTCAGGGAGACTGGATCAGTTGGAGACGCTAATCACACCGGTCGTCCAAAAACAAGCCGTTCAAATGTCAATATCGACGCAGTGCGTGAGAGTGTTGATGAAAATCCAGGAACATCAATTCGGCGTCGTGGACAAAAATTGCAAATTTCAAGAAGCTCTCTACAGCGTATACTCACGAAAGATCTGTGTCTCCATTCTTACAAAATTCAATTAACACAACAACTGAAGCCTAATGACCATGAACAGCGAAGAGAGTTCGTGGAATGGATTATTGAACATCAACAAGTAGATGCTGATTTTTCGAGCAAAATCATCCTAAGCGATGAAGCACATTTTCACCTTGATGGCTTTGTTAATCGCCAAAATTTCCGTTTTTGGGGTTCGGAGAACCCACATGTGACTGTCGAACAACAAATGCACCCACAACGTGTCACTGTTTCGTGCGGATTTTGGGCTGGAGACATCGTTGGACCATACTTTTTTGAAAATGAGGCTGGTCAAGCAGTAACTGTTACTGGTGCTCGATATCGCGACATGATAACACAGTTCTTTCTGCCGAAATTGGATGCTATTATTGTGGCCAATATGTGGTTTCAACAAGACGGTGCCACATGCTATACAGCCAGTGAAACAATTCAATTACTGCATGAGACATTTCCTGGTCGTGTACTCTCTCGTTTCGGTGATCAAAATTGGCCCCCTAGATCGTGTGATTTAACACCATTAGATTTCTTCTTATGGGGTTATTTGAAGTCTAAGGTCTATGTCAACAAGCCCACAACCACCCGTGCAATACAAGAGGAAATTAAACGCTGCATCAACGAAATTCAGCCACAATTATGCAGAAAGGTCATAAAAATTTCGACAAAAGAGTGCGTTTGTGCCAGCACAGCCGTAGAGGCTATTTGCCCGATGTGTTATTCCATAAATAACCCTATCGCATGTACTTTATGATTCAATGAAAAAATAACAATCTAAAGACTAAAAACTGTGTTTTCTATTTAATTCAAACCTTGTGTTAATTTTGGGACACCCTTTATATGTACCTCGTTCGTAGAATATAGGATATCGTAACTGTATCGTGAAAATGTTTGTCACGCGGAAAGCTTTTGTTACTAGCAGGTCGTATATGTCCCATTTTCGTATTCAGAATATGTACGATTTACGGCATTCCTCTTTATATATTTCTTTCATCTTTTTGTAAGAGACGATGCGTCGAACAGGAAGGATGTCGACTTTTTTTTATTTGATCCATCTCTTTGTATTATCTTCGAGTGAAGCATTAGATGCTTTGTCATCTCTAAAAACTTTGCATAAAAACGTAATTTTTAATGCGTATATACAAAGTTTCACGAATACCGATCGTTGTCAAAATGTTTTCGGAATAAATCGGGTTTCCTATTCCAGTCCGACAAGCAGGTGCACAAGATCGTCAAACGGTAAGATACGAACTTATAATTCGTTATCCGCGACCAAGTGAAATATTCCGAACATATTCGAAAATATTAATAGCATTGTTTCCGAATGCAAATCTATTTTGTTCGTTTCCCATCGTTTCGACGTAAATTGTTTCGAATGTTATCATTTTATTTCACGAAAATGTCAATGACGCTAGCTTCTTTCTCGAACAGAAGGGGTTAATTCTATTTTCTTGGAGTTTAACGTTCTAAAAAAAAAGTTTTTATAAAACTCCCGTTAGATATTCAACGGGCCGGTGCGCCGGTGCTTCACGGACTTAATTAAAAATTAAACGAGCCCTCCGGGAGCGTCGCGGCCGCCGAAATTCGTCGGCGCTCGCTCCATAAAGCCGAGGATTGAACGTCGCTCCTCGCAATGACATCCCTCGCTAAACGAATGGTCTATCCATACGGAATCCTGCCATTTGGGTGGTCGAGGCTATCCGATATACATATACAAACTGTCACAGTTATCTGGAAACGTTTAAGGAATCGATAAAATTTAATCGATATCGCGCCTACAAGAAAGAACAACTCGTTTCGAAACGTTGCATCTTTACACACGTTTCTTTTTGCAATAATATCATGCTTTCTTCCATTCGCTCTTATTCAGCGTCGCTAGATCTTACGCCATATTTTATTTTCTCGATTACTTTACGAAGACATGATTATACACAAATTTTGACATAATACATTCCAACTTTCTGAAAGGTACGACGCGATTGTCGAAAATTTTTTGCAACAATGTTTCGTCGTACGACGTTGCTTATTCTATTTATTCTATTCTAGATCTATATTCGATTCTATTGCTAAATTGCAGACGATCACTCGTACTCATGTTTTTACGAGAGAAATTCGAAAACACAGGTTCTAAGTAAATTTATGAATCTGTATGATTATTTGTAAATGTTTTATATGCTACGCATACAATATGTGTGAAATTGATTACATGCAAGTTCTCCGATCCAACGCTCAATGGTAGGTGCCTACTCTCACCTGTACATAAAACTGTCCTCCAAAATGAAAAATCTTTATTTTTGTACAATTTCGCGAATTGCAATCTTTTTGAACGATTTCTTTTACTCGCAAATGGTTTCTTCCTAGCAACTCTCCCATTAAAATTATTTTTTCTTAATATAATCCTCACTGTTTCTGGATTAGCTTTATTTCCTAAATGTATTTTAGCTTCGGTAGCTAACTTCGGGGCACTTAATTGTGGACTTTTTTTAATTTGTCGTACGATCCAACGTTCCTCGGATTCTGTGAAGATCTTCCGTTTACTTAGTTTCGGTTTATTTTCTACATCATTTCTGGATCTAAAGCGTTTTATAATATCATGAACTGTAGAGTGACTGCGTTTCACTATCGATGCAATATTTTGTAGAGACAAACCGTCTCTAAATTGACTTGTAACAAGTTCCTGGAGTTCTAACGACGTTTGTCCACATTGTCTAGCCATTTTGAGAAATTAAAACAAAACTTTACAGAAATTAACGATTTGCGTCAACTAAAACATACATAAAATGAAAGCATGAAAAAATGAAGGGTGATTCCCCGCGTTTCATTTGTTTTTCCCACAGGATTACCAACTGTCCGAGTTTCAGTTTGAGGCTAGTTTTCATGACTCTTAACATTTCCATTTTGTTTTGAATTATCGTGAATAATTTTTATCTTTTCTTAACCCTTTGCACTCCGAGCACTTTTAATTCCAAAATCGAGTAATTCCTTTTACGTATAATAATTACATTGTACATGGTTTATTTTCGTTCATGCATATTAAATTTATTACTGTTATTTGTACGCACAACAGTTCATTTTTTAACGATTCATTGAATGCAATTATGGTCGGGTAATGGTTGTTTTAAATAATAGGATGGCAATTTTTAGTGTCTCCTCAGAGGAGCCATTGGAGTATTAAGGGTTAATAAATTTTATATGACCTTAAGTATAAATTATTGAAAATAATTCTGTTTGTCATTTAATTTGTTTTCTTATACTAACAATAACCTCAGAAAGTGAAACTATATAGGTGTCCGAGTTTTACTTTGAGCCACTGCATTTAAAACGTTCCCGCTTATTCCACTCGAAGGCGATAAATTGAAATAATGTAATATCTTGCGAAGCAGTTGGCGAGCAAGATTAATTTTTCGCTGTGAAAGAAGAGGACGGCTCGGGAAGTAAGTAATTTTAATTACGGTAAGCCGTGATTAACATATCAAATAAATACAAAACACCGGTATCTCGGTGAAACAGGCATTCGGTGTCGCGGTACCAGCACGAACGTGGCGTGATCTACTAGCCTCCTAAAATTCCCACAAATTTCTCAAGACTTCCTGGCCGACACGCGAAAGTATCCTCGACCAGACACTTTCAGCAACTTATCGGCCGGTCGTTCTCGTTTGTCTACCAAAGTTTCCTAGGTTCCGTCGACCACGATGTGTCTAACGTATAGAAATATCGACCTTCGCCGCGCCTTAGAAGCTAATCGGATTTAGCATCGCGCGCCGCGTGCAGACATGATCCATGGCCGAATAAAATATACTTTCAGGAAATATATAAGGCAAGTTTTGTAGGAGAAACCGCGGCGCGTTCTATCGATCGTCGAGGGTCCGCGCGGCTCGGTTTCGTGCTTGTTCGCCCGTGGAATTCTCCTTTCTCCCTGGTAACTTCTAAACGCGTCTAATTTCATTTAACTTTCGCCCTGGCGAATCATTCCGCGCGCGGTAAAAACAGCCGCGCTGCCCGCCAGACAATTTTCGTCGCTGATTACGCGAGCTCGCAACACGGTGAATATCTTGCGGCCGTGAAACAGGTATCTACGTAACGGTCCGTTTTCCGCATGCAACCGCGGCACAGGCGCAGGTTCCCATACAGTGGAACCGCCGACGATGTTTCGCGAGTCAAGCCCGGCGAATCCAGCGGTTTAGCCGGTGAAAAATTTCTTTTGGATGCAAATAAGTTCGCCGTGAACCTGCTCCCTTCGCCTCGTATCTGCCGCCGACACTGATTTCGCGTGCGGGCATGCAGAAGTTGCAATGTCAGCCAAGAACGCGGTATCCGTGCGCGCATATTCCATCGGCTCGGAAAGCCAGATACCACCAGAAACACACCGCTTCCTCGAGCTGTATTTCCCTTTTCACGCTAACGTAGACTGGCTTTTGTTGTTACCGCGTCGATCGACGTTGCCGACTCAGACTCGAAGAAACAGCGACACGGGATTCGATATATCTGATCGGTTCTTTCGAATCGAACTCTCCTCGAAAGCGGATCACCTTCGAAATTTAACGAAACAAGAGGGACGGGGGATTGTTTCGCGTTTAATTTTTAAACGATTACACGTCGAGTCGCCGTCACGAACGGTCGACGAAGCAGTCGATGAAAAATAAAAGAGTCCAGAGGATTCTACAAACTTTAGTTCGAGCATTGAACGTGGAAGAACATTAAGAACGATTGTCGTCGCAAGTCTATTCGGCTGAAAAAGAGGGGATAATTCTATATACACGCGACTTAACGGCAATCGAGGTACTTCCACAGTCTACAATTGAGCCATGATCTCGTACTCGAATCACGAAAACTGTTCAGAAACCGTCGCCAGAGAAGTCGATTATCCGCCGCCCGTATCTATAAGCTGATTTAATCCTTATTATTCGGAAGATCCGTCGTAATGTTTCCGTCGATCGCGATATTGCCGATGAAATTTCGCATTTGTAAAAACCAGAACATTCCCCGATCGTTATTTCATTTTTACGATCGTTTTGAAAAATTAATAATTAAAGATTCGTGTTTGAATCGTCGAGGGACGATACGACGGCTCCAATTAACGTTCGACGCGTAAACAGACAATTTTGTCGTGGAAACGTTGATCCAACTTTGCCTTTTATTCGACTACCAGAGGAATTCCACCGTCCGACGATGAATAAAAATCGTTCGAATGAGAAAACTTGCATAAAAAAAAAAAGCTAGCTGCAAGTGGAATTCGAAAATTCTTGAATAGAGGCAGCGGTGACCTAAATGTCGGGTGCGCGTTTAATATGAACTACGTAGAAAGAATTTGCAGGTACCTACTCGTTAGATACTTAAAAGACAAGAGGAAAATAAACGAAGAAACGTCGGCCAATTCAGCTAAAATTCGTACAATCAAAGAGGTAGGTAGGATCCAACGGGGGTGCAGCGGAGGAGAATCGATATCGCGGAGGCACTTGGTAGAACGACGACTAGAGGAGCTTCGCAGAATGACAGACAGAGAGAATCATAAAGGAAGAATAAGGAGAGGTGAAGAAAAAAAGACGGGTGGGGGCGGTAAGGGCGAGGCAGAGAGCAGAGAGTAGAGAGTTGAAAAGCAAGGGGTAGACAGCGAGGTGGAGAACGAGCAGGGAGGGGTGAACGAGCAACAGCCGCTGCTCTTTTGTTTTCTGGGACAAGAGGGTGTCTTGGTTCGCTCAAAATCTTCGCTAGACCAGTCGAGACCCCGTTCTTTCCTCTCGAATATGAAAGTGCGTCGATCCAGGTGCCTTCCATCCGACACGATCTTCTGTTACGCTAGCTTCTTTTCGACGATTACAAGATCGTCCCAGAGAGTGATTGTCTCTAAGATCACGGCGAAGCAGTCGATCCGTTGATCCGAATCTTTCTCTCTGGGACCAGTACTTAGCCAAATTGTCCTCTAGTTCCGAAAGTAAAGTTCGTGCCCTGGTAAACAAGTTTCGAGGGATTTTCGAGGCGATTCGCTAGTTTCTTTGACATACTTGCACGGATAGAAACGTCGCCCTGTTTCACCGCGTACCTTATCAAATTATTCCAACTGCATCGCCTACGATTTATTTGTCAGACGATCCATGCTTGGATCTCGTTCGATATTACGGCAAGAATACCGATCCGTATCGTTTCCGTTTTAACCCTCTATGGGCCGAATTTTTGTTCTTGGGATCGCTGCCTCTCGTATAAACAAGCATAGAATACGCAAACTATTTCTCATCGATGGATTATACGTTGCGGATAATTTTTCGGCATTTTACCGTTAGCACGTTGAATGCCGAGCAAATTTTCTGTACTTCGAACAAGTTTCATTTATTTCATTCATAGAAGCGATCGATGTTATTAAAAAAAATTGTTAGTTACTGTAAAATGAAGCTTTCACCTCACACTACAACCCGATTAATTTCCACAACGATAAATCGATGTTCGATGTCATTAATTTAATCATAATCATTCTTGAACGATGCGATGGTGCTGGTCACCGGTGACCATCGTGGCATTCAACGTGATAATCCTCTATGGGCCGAAGTTTTGTTTTTAATCCCAAAAAAATTGGGGGAACGAAAAATCAGAAATTATAAACCGATATATGCAAATGAAATAAAATTTATCCGTTTAAACAATTTTATTGCAATATATTTACTATGTGACTTTCAGATAACAACGGTCTATAAAGTTTGCACTTCTGTGTATAAAAGCTTAAGCGTGAAATTCCATAAAACAATTTGCACTTGACGTTAAACATAAATATACATTACATTTGGAACACTTAATTTTCGGAACTCCTGTAGATCCGAGCTTTTTGCAGCATCTTCTGTTGTCTGAAAAAATTGACCAATGTGCCACTTCATCTCTTCGCACGTTTTGTACAGGTAGTGTTGCATTTGGTCTCCTTTTTCTTTTATTTTGTAATTATTTATCTACCTCATTTGAAGCAGGACACCCTCTTTCATAAAAAAAAACAGCAGCCAAAAAATTGTTCGATTTCATTCGCTGAAACAGCAATGGGTTTTGCTGGATTACATTGCAGTGCATGCGTATTGGTATAGTCAACTATATTGCTTATAATTTCCTTGTCAAATAGTTTTCGAATAGTTTAGAATGGGGTACTTCGGGGACATTAGGACAATCTCCTTTCCAAGGGCGATAACAACTATTATTATTCGTCTGGAATAGTGGTTGCCAAACAATTCTTTGTGGTCCTGCATCTTCCTCATCTGACGAGGATCGAGTACTAAATTCTTCGTCACTGTCAATGACATTTATCCGTCGTCGGGGAAATACTATTACATCTTCATCGGACTCGGAATCTAGACTTCTTTGCATTTAAGAAGTCGGTAAAAATGGAAATGTTAAAGTACAAGTAATAGTAATAAACTTTACATTCACGAAAGGAAATGAACCATGTACAGGGGAATTATTTTAGGTAAAATAAATCTATCGTTTTTGGAGTTCTCATTGCTTGGAGTGCTAAGGGTTAAGGAAAAGTTACATTACGTTTGTTTCATCTCCTAGCATAGTGTTCTCGATAGAACAAAATATAATTTAATAATAAACCATTCAAAAAGATGGTGCGATAAACACATATAATGGACATAAGAAAATTATAATTTAACTTTACGCTAACGACTAAATTAGCGTTTCTTTCGGCGAAAAATTTAAAACGTATCTTAATTTTTCAAGTTTAATTCATTGTCGCCCCTTTGTACAAGACTACTGTAAAAACTAAGCGATTTATAAACTGTTTTGATCTTCCATTCGTAGCGACTCGATTTTGTTAATCGAATTAGAAGGCACCGCAGGTAATTTGAATTTGTGGCAGACAGTGCCAACACAATCCTGAAGCGTTCGTACGGACAGAGTTTACCGAGAACGGTTCTTCATGGTAGAAAACAAAAAGATACTCTTGCACAAGCTGATAAAACATCTGCCAGTTTGGAACTGTTTGGTACAGTTTGTCGGGTGTACATTCGCTACGTGGCACATCCAGCGAAGCATAATGAGAGCATTGTTCTCGGAAATTATAGCCGCATTGTTATTACTCTTTCTTTTTCCGCGCTGCGCTTCCTGCTGTATCCCCTACCCCATCTCGAGTCTCGTCACTTCTTTTCCTGCGTTTTGCAGTTTAATACCTTCTCTATACCTTTTCTCTGTCAAAACGTTTCTTTGTCAGTCGTTTGGTATTTGACAAGGGGACTAGACGAAACAGACATTAAAATTGCTTCTAATGTTGATACTCTTCGACATACGTACACGTTAAAACCTGTATTGTGCTTTTCACCAAGAAGATTGTTAATTATATAAATGCCGACCGGAAAAATAAATAATATTTTCAACGATTAACGCGTTGAATGCCGAGTAAATTTTTTCTATTTCAGACAAGTTTCATTTATATCATTCGTAGAAGTGATTAATGTTATTAGAGAAAATTGTTAATTACTGTATTACGAGGCTCTCATTTCATTCTACAATTTGATTAACTTCCACAATAACAACTCGATGTTCAACGTCATTGATTTAATGATAATCATTCTTAAACTACGCAATGGCGCCGGTCACCGGTGGCCACCATAGCAATCAACGTGTTAAATGACATTCCACCAAAAATAATCGAATTCCATCAAAAATAATAAATGATATGCGGTAAATTATACCGTCTCGCTGCGAGAATCGGTCGACGATTGTCACCAATGACTAGAACGCTTTTTCAGGAGTGGATTTTTCTTGACAGCAGCCAAAATTACGTACGTTGTATGTAGAAACAAAAATGAATCTGCGCATAAGTAGAAAAATGGGTTTCTTCGTAGTTCGAAGAACCATTGCTCTTGGTAATGTGTCAATTTAATTCTTGTTTTTATAGTAGAAGGCAGATATACACTGTTGGCATAGATGAGAGACCGCAGTGTTTAAGGGATACGTTCCACATGGGAATAAAGCAGCAAGGCGCAGTTTCACTTAGGCGTAATCAATAGAATTACTCTGCCTCTATTATAGCTGCAGCTACAAGCTACAATGGTGGATCATTAGGAATAGGAGATAACACCGTAGCAAGATCAATTCCGCTTTGAGGTTACCGTCGGTCGGTCCGAGCTGAATAGATTGGTTCTGTTATAATGGTATTAAGACGTATTTTCTCTGTGGCCACGCAATTATATAGCGAATCGTGCAAATGCTCTTAGTCGAAATTAAAATTCACTTTCGTTCGCTCGACAAAGCGTGCTATCGATGACCTTATTAATTGGGAAAGTAGGCGAAGTGTGGAAACGACTATGATACGATACAGTGAATCAGACGTTACGTTAAAATGTTGTAGAGCATGTAACGGGGACCTCGATACTTTGGATATTTTAATACCTGTGTTAAAACGATGGCTTATTTCTTATCGTTGTCGTTATTAATTCGAATTATTCAATCTCTGTACCTTATAATTTCTCGAACTATCGAATCGTTGTACTACTAAAACCGTTACACTTTTGTTAATTTATATTCCGACATTTAATTGGTTATGCGATCAAAGACATGTTCTTTGAGATATTTGCAATTAATCGGAGTATTTAAAAGGTAGCCCAACAAATAGTTAACGTTAAACTTTGAGTAAATGTGTCCGCAATAAACGATTTCCTCGTATTTAAAATCTGTCGAGATATTTGCTACCCACTTGTAAAATAATGAAAGTCCAATTCTCATAGACAGAAAAAATGGCATTACGAAAAAAGTATTTCCTGTACACACCACAGGACTATTATGACGTTATAAACCAATGTAGACAACATAATAAATTTATTTTACACGAAATAAAACGAGAGAATTTCGTTTCAACAAAAAATCTACAAAAGGCAATTAAAAAACAGATAAGAACGCTAATGGAGAAAAAGTAAATTGGTTGCAAATATGTTGGATGAGATTTTGCAAAAGTGCGCCGTATACTATTTTATATAAAACATCAATGGAGGACACAGAATTTAAGACTCTAAATTTATCACCTACATGTCAGGGAAGACCGTCAAAATTTGAAAAAATCGCCCTGGCGCCTTTGTATCACGATGCAAGGCCTATTACATACGAAAAATATAAGGATATGCAGCAGCTATTACCTTATATACCTCCTGTGCATCGCGAATATTTCAAAACACTGCCACACGAAGAGCATAAATAATTAATAATACCAATATCTTGTGTTAAGTTTAACAATATATAAATAGAATTAACGTTCAAAATAAAAAATACTAATTCTATTTTATTTCTTGTTATTATTTATAAACAAAATTGGATTAATATGAAATATATTTTAAGTGATATTTGTTATTTCAAAATTGAAATTAAATGATATTTACAATTGACTAATTATGAAACTGGTGTAAGTCCATTTGCAGCCTGGAAATATATATTATTTTAGTTAAATTCGCCTAAAAGAAATTTATACAATCAAATTACATATTGATAAATTAGTACAAACATTCCCAGACTTCACATAATCAACCTATATTTTTTAATTGTCAGATCTGCTAACATTTAATTTTCTCGAAACAGAAGAAAATGGACTTGCACCACTTTCAAAATAAACGATCCATGTATTATTGTTGGTAAAACGAGTCAATGAATAAAATCGAAATAAAACAATTTGTTAGAAGCGTTAAAAGGTTGAAAATCCATTTCCAAACGAAATAAATAAAAATAGCTTTATAACTAAATTAGATAGACGAGCTAAAGGATGCAAACGTACTCGAACGCAAGTGTACAGTTTGGTTATACATACATTTATGTGTTTTATTCTTACCTAAGCCAAATCTTCCGTACAAGACGAGAACAATTTTGAGGTAGAACCGACGAATATCCCCCCCCCCCCCCATTCTGTCTGTCTCTCTTCCCCTGCCTTGCGGAACATGCTTGTTTAACGATTGCAAGTTAAACTGCACGGCATGCTATTATAACTTTATATCCTCGTTAGACTTTCTAGGAGGACGTCTTCCGGAATATGTACTTCTGAGAGGCGTCGATTTACTATTTCTAGAGGAACTTCGAGGAGGTTGTAACGCGACTGGAAATGTTCTGGACATTGGCAAAACTTCAGTTCTTTGAGAAAGAAATGGAAAGAGAAGTTTCATAAAAGGTTCTTTCTTTTGGTCGTTTTATCCATTGAAATGCTGCAAACTTAACGGTTAAGTGAAAACATCATTGTTGCTAGTTAAAAACGCATCCCTCCGGGAATTACTTAAATCAACGAAATCTCTGTAACTTTTTCGAACTGAACGAAAATAATGAAATAAAAAGTACTTTGGTTTAAAGCAGAATTCCAATTAAGTAATTAACGTCTCTTTTCTACCTAGCCGACGATCCCTCTCCGCCATCCCTCTCCCGTTCGAATACGTCATACGCATTCGAATGGACAGAGAGTAAAAACAAAATTTTTCAATCTCGAGATCGTCGATTTGGAGTACCCATTCGATGAATGGCGCCCACCATCTTCGATTTGTATTGGTAATGCTTATTTACCCGAAATAAAGGAAAATATCGATTGGTCGGACCATCAAATTTGATTACCAGTCGATGAAACCCGCTAGATCAAACTGCAATTTCCCTGAAAACGTGCAGCACCGTTTAGAGGATGCAGCCGTGGACGTGCAATATTTTTCCGCGAGGGTGGCGAATTAGTTGATTACTTTTCGGCCAGGAATTACGCGCAGCCCGTAACACAATTCGCGATAAACGTGGAAATGCAGAATTTGTGTAAAGCAATGAAATGTCGACCGAACGAGCACACGGTTCCATTAAGGGTGCGCGAAACATAGAGGGAAGACTGCGGTGGTAAAGATCCACCATGACCGATGAGGATGCAAACGGCCGGTGGTCCTTCTGTTCGAGCCTTTTATCGTTAACGAATTTCAAACAAGCCTGCGAAAGCTCGATCTCGCAATGAGCGATTCCGATGCCAGCGATATAGGGGCATCTCTCTATTGGCCATTTGCCAGTTCGGGAGGAACAGCACTCGCAGCTTGACTCGATAGTAAACAGCCAATAGGGAACTTCGTTGCGATTCACGGTGTCGGCTTTGAAAAGCTGGCCTTGGATGTGTAACCATTGTACTGTGATTGAAGAGGCTAATTTAGATGGACGCGTGTGTATGCTGGCCAGGAGGGAAGAAACTCTTCTAAGGAGTGTTCCTCCACCGCCAGACAAATGACTGGCAACTGACCTCAGTCACGTTAAGAAGATTGAACGCCGAATCTCGACGAGTCAGATTTTATTCTGGTCGACCGACGCCCCTCCCTCTTTCTCCACTAGACGTTAAAAACCTCGGGGGATGTTAAATCGGCGCCAAGTCGGACGGCGAAAGATCATCGATCTTTTCGTTTTAACCAACGCGGCGCGGCATTCCGTTGCATTCCGTTCCACCCCGACTTGTATTTATTTTAACCCTCTATGGGCCCGTGTAACTTTCTGGTCACATTTTAATTTATCGACATTTTACCAAATAATTATAGCTTTTTTCATGAGACGGCGCATAAATCTTAATTCTATAACGTTGCCAAGACAGTGAGACTTTCAAATAAATCCAGTTTTGTAACTTTTATAAGATAACATAAAACAGTCGCATTTTGTGCTCGTTACTTAAATGATTTTTTTTTTCTTCCAATGCGGAGGAACGTACGTATTACAAACTGAGATACAAGCCTACGTATCTGTGCGTAAAGCAGTTGAAATTACTCATTCGCTATACTATTGTTTTCCGGGTGGCAACGTCGGTGAACATGTTGTACGTTTTATTTTTGTGATCGAGACAGCTATTGGAGTTACGATAATAATATATTATTTTCAAGAATACAACAAATAATTCCCAATCAGCGTAACACATCTGCGGCTATTACATTGGCAGTGGGTGATCATTTTAACACTTTGCTGACCAGCAATTTTACACAGAAACTATGCCATGTCACCGGCTATTATTTTGTAATTCAGTATGGAAGTAAAGTAAAACATCCTATATAAACTCCAATACATTTCATTCATACTGAATGAAATGAAATTAAACATTGGACATATTTTTTATATAACTTTTAAAATATTGCGCAAAGCTTTTGCAATATTCTATATCGCCCTGGGTTTCATAAATTGAAATAGATAATGCAAGTGCAATGACGAGTTAACTCGTCATCGGTCAATAACGTTTGAGCATGAAAAGATGTGTTAACTCGTCACCGGTCACCAATGTGTTAAGGTGCTAAACTCGAAACATTTTTCATACCAAATACCTGAAGTTAGAAAATCTGTCGATTGCATTTCTTACCCTTGCATAACCGGTACGATAATCTCCATTTCTAATTTAACTCTCTATGGGCTCGTGTAACTTTCAGGTCACATTTTAATTTATCGACATTTTACCAAATAAACGAAACCATTTGATCCAATTGATATTATTTGTGCTTTTGTCAGTGATTACCAAACTAAAACTAGTGTACATAATAGCTCTGGGTTCGTATATCAATAACAACCTATTTGTTTGCATTTCAATTTTTAATTAGTTACTGTTTTTTATGATACAGTTTTGTAACTTTGAGGTTACAGTGGGCTATTATGGCAGATTTCGGTACATTCAGGATAAAGCTTGTGCTTTCTCCTGTTTTCAGATTTATACATCATATACCCAAAATATGAATACAAAATCAGATAGAAATAACAGAGGAATTAGAATTAGACGCATTCGCAGTAATAGAATATTACCGAATAAACGATTTGAATCACCTTGCGTTAAAAACGCGTCTTCGAAAAAAAGAAAAATGTGTTATGAAATCTGCAACATTTTTCTACGATAAATACGCATGATGGCTGCCAAACAGAATACACGCCGAGCATGTTTTTGACTTTTATGTCATACCATGCGCACGCAGAATGTTTAGACAATTACTGGCCAGCGTTTTCTACGTAAATAGTGAGTCGTGGAAATGACATGTGGAATGTTTTTTGTGTTTACAAAATTTCTTTAAACGATAAAGTTCCATCAAAATTATAAAGTCACTGGTCGGCTAATATTTCTACTTGGCTCGATAGACCAAATTGCACAGCTATAAGTAAAACGGGTTCCGAATGTCCGTAGAAAATTATATAAGAAGAGGATATTACAATTTTGGAAATCTTTGGATCTTCCACAAACTTGCGATTCTAACGCAAACTCTGGAATAGAAATTAAGTGGCAAACGTGTAACGTGTGTTGTACAATAAAACACATAAATACAAAGTTTAACAAAACTAGCATTAACAACAATTATCAAAGATAACTAAGACAGCTTGAAAATAGTCGGGAAATTATATAAAACGTAGCCATGTTAATGGAAACTAAGATTAGGTTATTTTGTCAGATAGTTTAATAATAAAATCACGATTGTCGAGGTTGCAGTAGCAGTGTAATGCAATTAACACGTTAAACGCTATGTCAGTCTCTAGAGACCGACGGTATCAAATTTACAAATTAATGCGATATCTATAATTTATATAATATTAAGAAATATTCACACTATTTTAATAGATTTGATTAAAACAGAAAAGCACAAATGGAATAAACGAATCTTTTGCTTATGGTCAGTTGCAATCTTTCCATATAAAGTTAAATAAAATGTGACGCAAAAGCTAGGTGAAATAGCTCCGCGTTCAACGTATTAAACTTTACATAGTGGAACATAGGTTCATTTTGGCTCACGATTTCAAATATTCCATATAAATTCTTATTATCTCAGAAAAATAAACTTCAAAGAGAAACTGATACGCAAGGATACGAATAGATCGAATCTTATCTGTCGCGAAGTCATTGAATATGTTCGCCTTGCAAGGGATACGGGATTCGACATATCGGTACAGTTGCTAGAGATGCACAAATGTTCTCTGCAATGTTTGCTCGGTACGCAATGTCCTAAGTAATATTATAGCGATGGCACACGATATTCGCTGGAATGGTACACGGTACACATATGGAAAACGCGTGCGAATAATTAGGTTGGCATGGTCGTCGGCAATGGCCGAGATCAATTTTCGCAGAAAATACGAACTACGTTGAGATCGGTATGAGATACGAGCGTTCGTCAACGTGCAATACTCGATAACATGGAAAATCACACGACACGTATAGTGTTAAAAAATATCTCCAAGGCATTATAATTCAAATCGTAATTTCCGAGATGGTAAAAGTAACATTTCGAAAGTTTCGAAGAACCTCTAAAATTTTCACATTAAAAGTTGCACGAATCATCAAATAACGTCGTGAAATTAGAAGCATACGGTTCATCGTGGTCGACATGTTCACCTCGAAGCGCGTAGACTCTTGGTAACTAATTTAACACGTTCGTTTAATAAGACAATTTTCGCTGAAGATGGCTGGATCGATAGTTCATCAAGAAAAGATATTCACTGGCGAGTTTCAACCTTATACCTTGTCTGCGAGGGCAGCTACAAAGAAAAAATGAGAAACCAGTATTTTCATGAATATATCCGGTTCAATGAAAACTTGAAAATTTTTAAAAACTTTACACATTTAAAGTATCCAACATAATATTAGAAACTTTCTCCGATTTTTCAGTTGTAAATTCTAGTTATGAAAAATAAAAAAAAAAACAAAAGATTCAGATAGATATATACAGATAGAAACGAAAAATATTTGCAAACTTAGTAAACTGTATTGCATCCTTTCGATAAAATTGTATTCAAACGGAAAAACACATAAAAATATATATATATTTCGGTTAGCTTCGTTACGTTCTGTATTCTTAATCATTTCACTGTTGTTTCCATCAGTTTACTCTTGCATTAGTCTTTATAAACATGCAAATCCATTCGATCAGCATCACAAACATCGTGATAGAATCATGGGATTACGTCTTATTGCCATGAAAAATCATATACATTTGGACTACAGAAATCTATGTCTCTTATGCAGAAACATTGCACAAGTTGTATTTATAGTTCTAGACGTTGTTAGAAATTTATGTTGTCGATTACAAAACACATCCGAATAGTTCTTCCTTACGAGGTCAAAAAACGTTAAGAAATAATGTTCATTGTATCAAATATTTTTCAACAAATGATATTGTTTTAAAGTTTCATTAGAATTGGCTTGTTACGCTTGAAAATATTCCCTTGTTAGATTCGTGCAATAATAACGTTCAGAACATTCGTTTCTACGTGTTTTAACTACAGCGTACCCTTCCAAAAAATCTGCAAAAATGAGAAATAGCGTTTACGATACTATATTATGGCGGAGTTAATATAAAAGGCGCTAGATTTAAACGTCGATGTAAAACCTACATTTTAACGAATGTTAAATGTAACAAAAAAAAATCGGAAAAAATACTCTAATAGATAGTTTGATATCTTATGTACATTAAACATTTTTTCCAGAATTTTTAGATACGATCAAACGGGAAAACCGGATAAAAACGGATTTTTCGTGTTTTCCTTATCCTGTACTTGTAGAAATGCGTCAGGATACAAACTTTAGAGATAGAAATGCGATCGAGTGCTATTGCACGTGCCATTTTTAGTTAAAATCGGTTGACTGGTAGTTTTGACTTCTTTATCCATTTAGACCCTTTCCGTTTGTGTCCGGTCGGTTGGTCACCCCCTTGGCAATATCTCTTCCGCGTTCTCTAGTTGAGAAACAGAAAGTGCACCCATGAGAAGATTCCTGGTTCCCAGCTTTCCTTGAATGTACCATAACGGCCTGTGGAATACACCGAGGATGTTTCCTAACATCCAAGGGTTTCTCGCGTCAGCTTTGGTATCCTGACCCCCTTATTAACCGAAGCGAGGCAACGAGGGGATGGCGGTGCGTTGCTGTCCGAAATCCGACGTTGGAGAGTCCAAATTTCGTCCCTTGTCGACGCCTTCTGGTCGATCGGCCAAAATGTGAACGGTCCCGTTATTTCTCCCTGCGGGGATGTTTGGTTCGACCAGCAAAACGAGACAGAATGACTCGTGGTTAGGTGGTATTTCGGAAACGTACCTCTGGATTCAACCATCTTGGAATACAGCTCCGAACATCATCGGGTGCGCTTATCGTGAAACCACGTTTTATTAACACTAGATTGCCCAAGGAAGTCATTTTGACTGCTTTTTAATTTCAATTAGAAAAAAATTATGTATATAATGATACAATTTTTTAGAATTCTGTGACTTTTTGTACAACATATGATTGCGTTTATTAATAATTGTAGTTACCTCCCCCCTCCTTCATTTTCGGTATATACATATACGTGTTATACCTATATTGCCCAAAAGCAGTCGTTTTGACTGCTTGGGAAATTTAAAATAATCAAATGACTCTTATTATTGAATTGAGTAAATTTTTCTTATATGACCAATTCGGCTCTGTATTGAAATAACATTTCTCATTTTTTTTATTACCGTTACATGATAACATACAAGTACATGTGCTTCTTCATTCCGTAGGTTAGGTGGAAGTTATTTTGATGCTAGCATCACAGTTTCGTCTCTTTCCGCGTACCTCCCTGCCCTATCCCTCCTACTTTTTTTCCTGACGCTAGCATCAAAAACTTCATCGTGTAAATGGGCCCGTTGCTCAATAAACTAAAGTAGTATTTGTTATTCGTATCTTTATGCAGTGATACTTGTTCTAACAAGTTGTTTATTTTATATCATTTGCGCTCTAAATTCATGAAAAAAATGTCGAATAGAAGTGAGTTATTGGAAAAGCTAACGAACATAAGTGAAGAGTGCTCCGATATAGAATCAGATTCAATAAATTCTGAACTATCATCTGAAGATGAAACGGTTCATATTCAAAGTGAAACATCTGAAACTGAAAATAGCGATGAAGAGTCGATCACCAATGATGAAAATGAAAGTGTCATCAATATGCCCAGGAAAAGGTGTAGGATGCTAAGTAGTTCAGACTCTGATGAAGAAACTGAAAACACCTTTCAGGAGACCGAAACAGCTGCCGATGGTACTGTGTGGTCAAAATTCGACGAAGGTGGTATTCCTGGAAGGTTACCATCTACTTGTATTTTCAAGGGTGTGAAAGGGCCAACAGGCTACGGAAAAAGGAACATTATGGCAGATAATCTTATCAGTGTATTCTCGTTGATAATAGATAACCGTATTATCCCACATAACCCACAAAGATCAACTGCAACATCATCAAATGCAACCCATTCTAACAAACACAAAATTTGTCAAGTACGACTTTGCCACAACAACAAAACAAATAGTATATGTGAAAAATGTCAAAAGAATGTTTGCGGAAGATGTACACATAAAAAGATTTCCATTTTTATTTGCATAAAATGTACAAATAATAATGCATAAATTATTTTTTTTTTCCAAGTGAAGTAAATTTTTTTTATTGTTATTATTTACTAATAACCTGTTATATAACTGTAAATAATATAAAAAAATATTAAAAATTAATTTTAAATAAATTTTTTTACACATTAGTTATTTTTTCACAATGCAGTCATTTTGACTACTTTTGGGCAATATAGGTATATACTAAGTTTCAGTCTTTCTAGTGTTAACAGTCCCTCGTGTAGAGCAATACGATATGGCAAAGATTAAAATTACTGGAGCCATTACATAGGTAGATCGCAATTTTGGCAACATCTTGGTATCAGCAAAAAAAGAATTCACGATATACAGGTAATGATCGCTTTCGTCATCGGATATTAACCGATACGAGGAATATTATCCTTACAATTTACTTTGACTTTGTGTTAAAGAACTAAAAGAACACCTCGTATCAAATGTTTTCTATGCATACGTCAGCAGGCCTGCGAATACGTTGAAACGAACCTATCGTCGAACTTTTAATCCCATCCCGTACGATTTTATTAAATCTCCAAGCCGAGTGTGGTATTCCAGCCGCCGGTTAATCGCAAAGCGGCTCTCTCGACACCCGTATAACTACGTTTTATCCATTAAAAAAAAGTTTTCGAAGGAAATTTGCGAGCAGACATAGAATCCGGATTCCGTTTTCATCGGCAGCAGCTAGCGAGGTGACGATCGGATCAAAATAGAAGTACGAAGTTGTGTTCGAAGCTGCTTCCACGGCTAGAATTTCTTGCGAGCAAAGATAGACACGGGTGGTTGGGAAACGTAGAAGCTGAATGCGTTTATCGACGATTTCGCGTCTACATGCCAAAGTTATGATCGAGTAAAAATAAAATCCACAAAGAATCTTCTTTGCGACTCGATTGACGTAACTTTTGCACGTGGAGAAACCGAAGATGATTAAAAATAACCATCATTTGCGATTACATTTGTCATTATTAAATATGAAAACATATATATGTACAAGCTTGCACATAGGTAAATAGAAAATAAGTTTGTTTTTAGAAACTAATTTGTATCTATTCTTGCTGTCCAAGCATTGTGAAAAATGTATGCAAAAAGATTTCTTTTGTCTTTTTCAATTTGTAAAATTAACGTATTTTACAAATTCACAAGACAAGAACAGAACAGAAATAGTAAAAGCAGCCAGAATTTCCCAAAACGACATATTTCGAAACTGTTGTCATGATTCCTTAGATTTTGATTGACCAAGTAACTTCAAAATTTTAAAAGAATCTAATACCGTATTGGACAAACAAAATTTTTTTAATCGTTGCTTTTTTCTTCTGTTTTTAACGTGCTAAATATGAAGAAATAATTAAAAGATCAGCAAATTGAGTTAAAAATACGGCTAATTTGTAAAGCGTAAAGACTTTTTCATTTCCTTTAATTTTACGTTCTACATTCATACCGATTAACATGCTTTTTCATTTTCTCCATCAATAGAAGAACCGGAATCATGCTAACAGTTGACACAAGTTATCCAAAAGGCTCTGTACGAAGAACTGTATAACTTGTGTAATTTTTACTACGTCTGCGTTAAAAAGTGACTTATGGATAATAAAATTTCCCCGATTACAACCTCGTTGATTGCACGGAAGTCTCGTTCGTTGCGTATCTACCAGCGATATCCATCGCGCGATGTTAGAATTTGAACTCATGGCAAGAATTGCGATGGCTACGTAGAAACGAAAGAAGATGAACACTACATTCAGATAAAACCATTCAATCTGGGAAAAAGAAATCTATGAACAGATATATGTGACTGGTGCTTGTAAGCCTATATCGATGTAAAAAGACAATAAGCATTTAAATGTACTTTTGTACAATCGTTTATCAATATTATTCATTAAATTTGTGTATGTATTCATTGTGCATTAGTTAACGGTATCGCTATCAAGGACTTTTGAAGTTAAGTGCTGCTACTTTCTGGAAATTTGTTCTTTGCGTTTTAAAACTTCATTTTTAATTACCCCTAAAATGTCTAAGAATGAGCTTGAATACTTTAGTAAAAGTGGTAGTGACATGGACTATGAACATGAAATTGAAACGGTTGAAATTAAAACATTTGAAAGAAAAAGGATGTGGAATTTGTCTTCGGATTCCGAGGAGCTATATAAGAAGACCAGGATATTAAAAATAAGCAGTGACACAAGCGGTAAATATCAACGCAATAGGTTGGATGTTAGAACAAACATAATCAAACCTAGTTTTGTAGCTTCGGAAACCGAAGAGTCAGTTCCATTGTATGAGCAAATGAGAAGACGTATTCGAATATTTAGCTCATCTTCTGAAGAAGATGAAGGTCTACAGGAAAATGTTAACTCGACATGTAATGATACGGCAGAAAACTTTTCATGGTCTAAGAAAAATTTTTTACCAAAATTATATAATTTTGATGAATCAAATTCGGGGATAAGGGTACACTTATCGAAAATATCCACTCCTTTCGGTGCGTTTAAGGTATTTTTCTCGGAAGAATTAATTACTGGTATCTGCGAAGAAACAAATAATTTCCATACAAATCTAGCGTAAACTAAAATACATGCAGTTCATTCACGCGTAAATACCTGGACAGATACTTCACCTTCGGAAATATATTTATTTATTGCTATTACTATGCTAATGTCCAGAATGAAAAAAACATCTATACGAGAATATTGGTCTACCGATAAAGTTATAAAAACTGAAATTTTTTCAAAACTAATGAGCAGAGTTAGATACGAATCATTGCTAAAAATGTTGCATTTTAATGATAACAATAATATGAGCTCGCACGATCCGTTGATAAAAATAAGACAGGTGGTTACTGAACTTAGAAACTCATTTTCTAAATCATTTTATCCATATGAATATTTATACATAGACGAAAGTCTTTTACTTTATAAAGGAAGATTATTTATTAACCCTTTGCACTCCGAATAAGTTTCATTCCAAAATCGAGTAATTTCTTTTACGTAGAATAATTATATTGTACATGGTTTATTTTCTTTCTTGCATATTAAATTTATTACTGTTATTTGTACCCACAACAGTTCAATTTTTAAGGATTCATTAAATGCAATTATGGTTGGGTAATAGTTGTTTCGAATAATAGTATGGCAATTTTTAGTATCTCCTCGAGGAGCCATGTTAAGGGTTAAACAATATATTCTGTCAAAATGGAGTAGATTTGAAGTCATTCGTTATTTGCGATTGCAAAATCGTAACCGAAATGAATGGTTATTAAGGCGTTTGAGGTCACTACATAATTTATTTCAGTTCCAATCAATATACCTTGCAATGAAAATTCAGTCTGCTCAACTTGCGCTCTTTCGTAAAAGATACGCAACCCACGGTAGACTTTTTCGTATAGACAGTCCATGGCTCACGCTTAACGTCGAGCAATTTAGCGCTGAAAGGGTTAAAATTGTCTTCGCATCCTTTCTTCGGCCGACAGCCCAACCGCGGTCGACCAACGTGCCGATACGGCTGACCCGAATTATGACGAGAAAAATTCGTATCGGAGTGCCTCGAAGGGATACAATAATCTTCGAGATAGGATATCTCTTTTTTCTCTCCTCTTCACACTCGACCAACCTCTTTTTTACGTCGATTTCTTGTTACCCTCTTGGTTCCAGCCGCTGCGCGGCTGCAAGCGTAGTCCTCCAGCTACCTCCGCGACGTTATCGACCCCTTCCCTCATCCCTCCGCTCATCCTCCGCTTCGCAACTCCCACGCGTTTTTTCCGTTCCCCAGTCCCGTGACTCCTTCTAAATCTCCCCCAGTTCTTCCACCCCCTTTCCCCTTTGCATCACAGTATCGCAAACTCGGAACTATCTTAAGGAGATTTCATGCCAGCGAAGTCTTACGGGATAAAATAATCCCGAAGATACGACCGGGAACCTGCACCCGGCTCATTCGTGGTTTCCTCAAATTTTTCAACTTAATCGCTCCCTCTTTAACACCATTCAACCCACGGAGACCCTATTCTTCGAAATTGTTAGTCTGTATCGAGGGTATTACTCCACCGTAGAAACTAGAGGAACCTTGATGATGTTAAATCTACCGCTACTAATTCCCCTTACCGACGAAATTTCGTACACGTTGATGCGAGCGAGACGATAATAGTCGACAGTTTTCGTATACATACAATTGTTAAAAGTTTCGATAATCTTAGAATATATCGACAGGAGATTTCTAGCGTTTGTAGATATGTATATATAAGCTGTGCGTGTGAGTGTACATATTATAAATTGAATCACCAGATAGAGAGGACAAGCGAACACCGAAGAAAGAGAGAAAAATTGAGAGAGAGATTGATAGGCTAGAATAGTCTTGACAGATTGTTCACCGAATAGACAGGAACATCTTTTCACCATCGGAACCCAATGGTGAACTTCTCATAGTGAAAATAGTGTCCACTATAGACTGGGTCTTATTCAATAGTTCCCGATTAATATAAGAGTGGGAAGCATAAACATTTAATTGCTGATTCCCTTATTTTTAGGTTAGGCGAACTCGTGTACATATTGTAATTAATTTACTTAATTTTTTAATAATAATCTGAATATATATATGTAGCCTAGGGGTTAAATGATCTGCGATGTTTGCACGAAAGAGTCCATTTAGTTCAAATAATTCAATTCCATTTTTTTTTCAAAGACAAAACAATTCGTCAAACTGGATTGCCAAGATAAAAATATTCGAGTAATCGATTTTATTACTGCTATAGGTTCTCGCAACAATACAGTAAAAACTGATACTCGTACGAATACGTAGATTTTGACTCGCATAAATATATATTACGATTAAATTTTTGTTTCGCTATATATTTTATTAGGATGCTCGGATGCAGGACAAAATCACGAATTCACACGAGCGTGTTCCAGGTTCGAATAATAGGAGCCCGACAACGCATCCCGTAAACCGTATACTGTCCCCAAATTAGTTTGGATAAATGGCGTTTTAGTGCATACATATTCATTTCACATACATATCTCTTAATTGAATTATCGTTGTAGTAACCGTTACCACATAATCTGACCCCAAATAACACAGCGATTCCGAATGATATCAGAGGTGCATTGAAATGTAATGATGTAATATACTCAGAAAATCAGTAGACGTATATATTTACTCCTTCGTAATCAAAGAAATAATTTAAGAGGCGATGAAAGGTTAATTCATCGTTATAGCGTGCTTTTTACGGATAAAAGTTAATCCTTTTACAGTTGCGAATGATCCGAATCGTTGTATTTAATCCTCCTGTTCCACGCCGACAACTTCGACATGCTCGAAGATATGGCCAATGAACAAACGAAAATATCGAATTCCATGAAAATTTCCCAACACGATCAAATTTTATCCCAGTGATCTGTCCACGAATTATTCGAAGATTCGTGCCCGTGGTGCTGTGAAATGTAATTGATGCATTGTTAATCTACTATGTCGAACCAAAGAAATGAAAAATAAAATGCTCGAAATCGTCGACAAGTTTTTTCGTCCTAGTTTTTTCGACTAATTTCCATCTCGCTGATATCCGACTCTATGGCCCGTTGAACGCGCGAATATCAACGAATATAATCACAAATATATACAAAAAATTGTTTTATTTCGATTTTATTCACTGACTCGTTTTACCAACAATAATACATGGACCGTTTATTTTGAAAGTGGTGGAAGTCCATTTTCTTTTGTTTCGAGAAAATTAAATGTTAGCAGATCTGACAATTAAAAAATATAGGTTCATTATGTAAAGTCTGGGAATGTTTGTACTAATTTATCAATATGTAATTTGATTGTATAAATTTCTTTTAGGCGAATTTAACTAAAATAATATATATTTCCAGGCTGCAAATGGACTTACACCAGTTTCATAATTAGTCAATTGTAAATATCATTTAATTTCAATTTTGAAATAACAAATATCACTTAAAATATATTTCATATTAATCCAATTTTGTTTATAAATAATAAGAAATAAAATAGAATTAGTATTTTTTATTTTGAACGTTAATTATATTTATATATTGTTAAACTTAACACAAGATATTGGTATTATTAATTATTTATGCTCTTCGTGTGGCAGTGTTTTGAAATATTCGCGATGCACAGGAGGTATATAAGGTAATAGCTGCTGCATATCCTTATATTTTTCGTATGTAATAGGCCTTGCATCGTGATACAAAGGCGCCAGGGCGATTTTTTTTAATTTTGACGGTCTTCCCTGACATGTAGGTGATAAATTTAGAGTTTTAAATTCTGTGTCCTCCATTGATGTTTTATATGAAATAATATACGGTGCACTTTTGCAAAATTTCATCCAACATATTTGCAACCAATTTACTTTTTCTCCATTAGTGTTTCTTCTTATCTGTTTTTTAATTGCGTTTTGTAGACTTTTTGTTGAAACGAAATTCTCTCGTTTCATTTCGTGCACAATAAATTTATTATGTTGTCTACATTGGTTTATAACGTCATAATAATCCTGTGGTGTGTACAGGAAATTCTTTTTTCGTAATGCCATTTTTTCTGTCTATAGGAATTGGACTTACACCACTTTCATAATCGATGGTTACGCAATTTCTTTTACCGGCCAATTTTAAATTGAACAAAGCATAGGCATTTTTTTAAATATTAAATACTAACTAGTTATAAACAAAAAGTTTACACTAAATTAAGCATAAATTACGTCATATCTCAATTTTTTTTAGAAAAAGGACTTACACAACTTTCAAAATAAACGGTCCACATATCGTATTGTGAACTATTGCATACATACATATATATGTTTTGCAAAATGAAAAATCTATCTATGAAAGATAATTATGATATGATATGAAAGAAAAGATATGAAAGAAAAAATCTATGAAAGATAAAACTTGGAACCGTAATAACGTTACAGCGTATATGCCTCGAATCATATTTTACCATTTGTAAATAAATGATATGCGCGTAGAATTTGTCAAAAGAATGAATTTAAAAGCACTTCCCCGTGGTATGATTGCTTTACTTTACTTCACAAAATTTTCAAACAATTTACCGAATTAAGAAATTTAATTTTCTATGAACACGCTACGCGGTGTACCGCGATATGTGATCATATATTATAATATATGTATAGTTTATCATATAATATTAATTTTTATGCAAAACAACATCTTTGAATCTACATAATTTATATACACTTCGTTGTACGCGTAAAGTCGATTATTTCGAAATAGTTAAACATACAAAAACCTGTTTAAAAAGAAATTAAATTGTACAACGGAGTAAACTTTGTGACGAAAACGAAGTTTTTAAATCGGTGAGGGTAGCCGTCTTTGTAACGAAGCTTCGAAATTGCGACTGCTCGAATGTTTCATATTTCAAGCCTCATTGGTACGTGCAATACCTCATTTCGACAATATTTATTAAGTTGTTCTTATATTTATATTATTTCAGTTATATTTATAAGTGGTATCTCGTAAATAATTGAGAATCAAGAAAATAATTATTAGCTGATGAACTTGTTTTTAAATACAGTGTTAAATGATCTTGAAAATGATGCGTACATAGCTGCTTTTTAGAAATGAACTCCATTCTTTATAATTCTTAATTTTAATCGACAATGTAAAAAGAAATACGCTCGTACAAACGAGTCCCTCCTACTTCTCCTCTTCCATACATTTAACTTCCATGTAAAAACTTTTTTCTATCTTTAATAGTTTCAAAATAATCGGATTTTATACGCTTAGCGAGGACCTACTGTATATTGAACAGGCATATCCACTTAACTCGGAACTTGTACGCGCGAGAACAAACACGACCATCAACACCGTAACATATACGGATGCTACTATATTTATATAATTTTTCTCACAATCGCCATTTCCTGAGCTAAAGTTTCATCGAAAGTTTCGAGTGACATTTTTCAATGCTGTCTTCGTCTTTATTATTATATTCCATTTATATTGTGCTTAGAGATTTGCCTTCCTTACAAAAATAAATTTGACCAGCCAGTCTATAATTACAAGTACAATTAGAACATAGCATAGTTGTAAATTGCATCGACTACAATTTCATTTTCATTAGAGTACAGCCTAGATAATAGAAAATGGAGATACTTCTCCCTCTATCATCTTCTTTTTATACTTACATTTTACAATGAAAACGTTAACTTGTAAATATCTGGACACCCTGTACGTATATACATACGAATATATGAAGTTACACGAATCTCTTGATCAGTGAAATAAATATTTAATAGTCGGAAAAGTATTAAGAGATTTTTGTCATCTTTTGATTAAATGTTTCTTTTATTCAAGATGAATTTTAGTCAAGTATATATTGGTCACTATTACCTACGACCTTTTGCCATTCTACCAGAATATATAAAAGTGTACTAAAATGTACTAGAATAAACAAGAATATACTAGAATGGACAAAATTATTGCATAATATAACAGAATATACTAGAACACACCATAATATACGAGAATAATATACTATATTGTACCAGAATATACTAGAATTCGCCAGAATATACAAAAATATACCAGAATATCCAAAATTCACTAGAATGTACTAGAATAAACTATAATATACCAAATTATACAAGAGTATACTATAATTTTTTGTAGTACAATTGTAAAACATAGCAAATTCTTTCAGAAATTTCACTAATTTTCACACTAACATTACTTTTGACACAATCGACGAAATACAAAACTGTCTGCATGAAAATTGTAGACTGGAACGTCACCTCTCAAACGCGCGTCAGTATGGCGAAATCTGATTAGAGTTGTCCGATATACGAGATCAAACAACATCTAGTGACAAAAACCGCTCAATACTTTTCCGACTATCCAATATATCTTGGATTACAGGGTTAGAAAGAAAAGGAGTTGGAAGGAAACTAATATAAAAATCAAAGTCTATGTGAGATCATTAGATCAACGTGACTGACACGCTGCTGTGTTTATGCACTGATTCAACATTGATTTTTATTAGAGGCGAATGGCGGGTAATTTGTGCCATGCTTTCGAAAGCCATTATTCTTGCACATCATTGAACTCGACTTTTCTCATATTATGAATATCCGTCGATATCAAAGACAATATGTTAATAGTCGGTCACCAACCATTTCTGTAATAATTGCTGATCAATCTACAAAGCGACTGTTTACAACGAAGATAAATCTAGGTTTCTCAGAAATGAAATAATAACATGTATCAAACTAATATTGAACACTCCCTCGCAAAATTCACTTTTGGCAACAAACTCTATTTCTGGGACTATACGAGTCTCAAAGGACCCAAGTTTGATGAATATGGAAGTAGGTACGCGTCGTGCCAGTGTCACATCTGCTTATTCTCGTACGGCGTACGCAAGGATTACGAATTATTAAATGGATCATACTATACATACAGTCGTAAACAATGCAACGAATCCCTCATTTCACTTTTAATGTCTAAACAAACTGCTCGTTAAACTATTACGTTGTTCGGAAAGTAATTTCGTTTTTTTCCAACAGAGGACTTAAATGTATTTTTTCACAGCCTACTTCGCTCTTAAGCCGCACAATCATTATACATTTTGACAGCTAATATAACAAGGTTTGCTTGTGAAAAAGTTCGATTGATTCCACGCAGTAGTTTTTGGTTGGTGCTCTATCATATATGAAAAGTGAAAAGCAGTATTTTACTTTTTCACAATTAAAAGGTAAAAATGCTGTTCAAGCAAGGAAAAAATGATCCGATGTGTATGGAGAAGATGTATTGACAAACACCAGTGCCAAAACTGGTTTGCAAAATTTCGATCCGGCAATTTTGATGTTGAAGATGCACCACGTTTTGGAAGGCCAGTTGTAGCTGACAAAGACACAATATAGGCATTAATAGATGCAAACCGGTGAATAACAAATTGTGAGAAATTAAATTTATCGAATTCGACCGTTCATGATCATTTGAAACGCCTAGGATTAATCTCAAACCGCGTCATATGGGTTTCTCAAAACGAAATTACTTTCCGAACAATATAAGACTTTTACGTTGTTTCATCAATTTCACTCGACCAGCGACGGTAGACCTGAAGAGCGTTTTCAGCAACCTACTCTAATCTTCGATGTACCAGTCGAATAATTTGTACAATGTGCAATATATATTTTAATGAATATTTCTGAAATTCAACGGAATAAAGGACATAATAAATACGACTGAGAAAAAACCCGTATAAATCCTCGCTTTCCACGTTGCATACGAATGTATCAAGAAGAATAGGAGCAAACAGGTGTCTGGTCGTCTCGTCGTTTGTCAAATGACTGCAATTAAATTTAACGACTTTTCCTGCGCCTTTAACTTTAACTTTTCTCCCCGTGGACTTTCCAGCACTCGCATTTCACCATTACGCGAGGGTCGGGCTACAGGTCTGGCTAGATGTATTTCAACCTGATGATGCACATACCGTCGTATCTTCTTGACACTTTTTCCTGATTCTATTACTTTACGGTTTTGTTGTAAATGTAATGAAATTATCGAACGAGTGCTGATAAATTATTATAGGAACATTGATAATTGATTGATTCGAGATATTGAAGTTTTTTAAATCCGTTGTTAAATTGCTTAACTTTTTGTTAAATCTTCAAACTTAAATTGAAGTTCCACATTTCATAAATTTTCCAATTTCATGTTTTAATTTCTTAAACTTTCTGTTTCTCTGCAAGTAGACCTATCGTTTTGTTACGGTTGAAAATTGAGAAAACAATATTTACTGTACAAAACTAAAACACTGGATCGAAAAACAATTTTGCAGCAATATTTTCTAGAATTTTTACTAACAGGAAGCGGTTTGTTCCGAGGCACCCAAAAATTTTATTCATCTTTATGTATGTTGTAGTTCCAGACGGCGGATGTCATATTACGTTTTAACCATGTATCGATACTCGATCATTAGTAATTATCAGTACAAAATTATATGTACACAATGTATCTAATTGGAAGAGTTGGTCATTATCAATGGCGCCGTGATTCCACCAGAGTGGTCGGAGTTTCTATGTACACAAACATTTTTTAATGATATATTTGAGTCGTTTATTTTGAAAGTGGCCTAAGTCCATTTGTCAATTATTTCCGGTTGCCCGTGGTTACATGTACAACTTCAAGTTATTTAAGGTTACTTATATTGCGAGTAAATATGATAATTCTGGACACATAAGTTTTCAAAGTTAGTTCAATAATTGAGCCGTTTATTTTGAGAGTGGCCTAAGTCCATTTATACTTAAATTAAGATATTTATCATTGATAATGTCCGAAGGCAGTGATGAAGGTAATTTCAATTAATTAGTATTTAACAAGATAACCTCAGTGTTTGGACAATTGCATTAGTTGAATAATCAGTACGTTTAATTAATGCAGTTAAACAAAATTTACGCAATATACATATTATGTACTTACAATTAAATACAAAACTTAAAATTTAATATTAAATTTTAGAAATTATTTCACCCATGGGGAAGAACAAAACGACCATTTAGTTCAGATAGTGAAGAAGAATTAGTAACTAATGATTTCAAAGATAATCGAAAAAGAAAGAGAATTATAGAACAATATTCGTCTTCAGGGGATGAAGATACAGATAACAACGGAGAAAAGACTGATGAAACATACACCCAAAAAGTGCGAAAGATTAAACAGAATTCAGGAAAAAGATATTGTACTCAAATCGGAAATATTGTACCTTCAAAAGTTTTCCAAAACAAAGATTTTTAAAAGGGTAAAGAATTCTAACGGGGAATCAATAAACTAGTGAAAAATATGTTGGATGCGTTTTGTCAGAAATGAACCGTATGAAATTTTCTATAAGACATCACTGAATGAGAACGAAAATTTTAAAGTCCTGAATTTATTACCACGTCGGGGTAGACCAAGAAAGTTCGAAAATATTGTATTGACACCACTGTATAAAAATATCAGACAAATTACAACAGCAAAATTCAAGGACATAATTGAACAATTACGATATATACCACCAAAATATCATGATTTCTTTAAATCCCTATCACACACACAAAATGTAGATGAGTAGTAAATTGTTTTGTAATTTATGTTTGTAAAAAATGTTTTGAATCGCATAAATTATGTTTTTGAAGTGTTGCAAAGATATGTAAAATAAAATGAGTATTGTTTTTTTCAATTTGAAGCATCTTAAATTATGATGAATGGACTTGGGTTCCTTCAAATTTTGTAACGAATATGGGTGTTAATTTTGAAAGTGGCCTAACTCCATTCTTGGTAAGAAAACGCATATTATTCACTTAATAATTGCCATTATTTTAATAGGAAGTATAAATTTAACACCTTTAGATACACTTAAGCAGTATGACTCGTTAGTATTCTGTACGTATATTTTTAATTGCATTGAAACACAAACCCTTAAATATATCAATTTAAGTATAAATGGACTTAGGCCACTTTCAAAATAAACGGCTCATTTTAATATCACCATTATACTTTAGTATAAAATATATATTTTATACACAAGACTGTTACATATTAGAAGCATATTTCGCCAATGTTTTTTTATGGCATAAGAATTATAATACGATGATATTAAATTATATGAAAAATGTCTACGTACACAGAAATCCCGGCCGCTCTGACGGTACTCCGGCGCCGTTCTTAATGACCGACTCTTCAAATTAGGTTACATAATGTACATATAACTTTGTATTGCTAATTACTCACTAATGATCGACCATCGGCCCATGTTTAATAGGTGATATTACAAAGGACATCTGGAGCAACAACGTCTATAAAGATGAATAAAATCGGTAGGTATCTCGTAGCAATATCTCCTTGTAAATCCAAAGGGAAGTTTCAGCCGAATCAATTATATAATTTTGAATTTAAGAACAAAAATTAGCTATCCTTTTCTTCGGTAATTTATACCGAACGGTATAAATTAATAATAATTAATAAGTGTTTGTCAATGAACAACAGTCGAATTAACGTAACGTAACGTAAATAGTTCGATTTTATCGGTTAAGTAATTACTAACTAATCTGAATATTTTTTTTCGTTTAACTCATATATGTCTGTCTGCATACTTCTGTTGAGGCGTAACGAATAATCTAGTAATGGTAAATGCTGTAAAACGTTTGAAAAGGATACCATGAATTTTTGAGGTAAAAACTTTATTCGTTTATTCGTTTCGACTCCCTTTCAAAAATCGTAAAATTCTTAGCAATTTCAACCCCTAGCTAATCTACTTCGGACGAGGAACACTCGTTTTTTTCGGAATGGTACAGGATCACGCGATAAATACACCGAAAAACCTAAATTGATATAAAAGTCAGAGATCCAGTATGCCAGTAGGTTCGTATCGTAACTGGCTTTTAAAGAAATTGGCTGACGCGAAGTACCTTCTTCGCTCGCGCTTTTATATACACGACACGCGCGAACCATCTCTATCTGTGTGATTCTCTTTCCGGCGTATTTTTTGGTTATTAACATGAAAATTTGTTCGGTCAATTTGATATGTAATTGAGAACAGTTTTAAAGCATGCGCATACATATTCTTGAAATAACATTTTTTAAAATAGTGTACAAAATAAGGATTTATTCTTATTACAATATTATTTCATCATTTATGAATTTGAAAATTTTTTAATTATCGAAAATAAACACTACACGACGAGTTATCCGCACTTCTATCAATTTTTCAAAAAATTATGAAACACCGATGTCAGAGCTTACAGAATAAACACACCCAAAGTGATTAGTATCAAGAGATAAGAATAAAAGTGGACACCTTGGAATTATTCAAATCCACCGTTGTTACTTTTTCCAACACTGATAATCACCAAAACTAATATAGGTGTTTAGTTTAAAAGGAATGTCTTGTATTGCATATATAAAATGCATATTATATATATTCTTTTTTGTTTAAAAAATAAAATATACACTTTCATAATTTATTCTTTATTTATATTCTCTATATTTTTTTATTTTTATAAATATCACAAATAAATCTATGCGTAATTAGTCAATCTTTCAATTATAAAATTAAGTGTCTTCAAGTCAATAACGTTTGTAAATTGTTAAATTGATTCCCAGGGGCAATAATTAAATGTAGCCACAATACGTTCAAAAACACGGGAAGGGGCGGCCGCCTATAATGTATTAACCCTTTGCACTCGAATGGCGCCTCCAAGACGACACTAAAACTTGCCATACTATTATTTAAACAACTTTTACATCGGTAGGTTTGCAGTTGAGAAATCGATAAAAATGTTAATGTTCTAAGTACGAGTCGTAGAAATTAATTCCGTATGAACGGAAGGAAATCAATTATCTACAATTGAACTATTATACATAAAAATATTGTTTCGATTTTGGAGTAGAACTGCTTCGAGTGCAAAGGGTTAAATCACCGTCGTTAACTAACTTCACGCTTTCGCTACTAGCATCGTCACGTTTTAGTATATAATTAATTTATATAGATCTCGGACTACGTTCCAATTTTTTATGTTTAGTTGAGACATGAGTCAGTGATCAACAGATAACATAATCTGTCAGCATGGATTCACAGACTCTGCTACCGCTTCGTTAATTTCACAGGAACGGCTACAAAATTTGAAAGGTGTGTGTAGAAAAGTAGTAAACCTGTACCGTATACGGTACATAAGGTCCCTTGCAACATAATTTCGGCGTACTGCCTTATTTGAAAAGTTTATGCAGAATTCTCAAATTAACAGCACATCAAATACGAGTCGAGAAACTTCGAATTCCTCGAATATTTCAGCCCTGGAACGACATACCCACGCTATCTAGGCTGCCAATCGGTGCAAACTTCACTTTATTCAGCTGTAATCAATGCCAACGAAATACAGAAATCCATTGATTTGTATCTGATACTCGAGTTTACTGGTAGTTTACCGAATAATTTGAGCATCCCTTAACACTTTGGCTGCCACGTCACCCACATAAGGGTGACGCAATTATTTGTGCGATTTTTAAATGAATTTTCACGTTAATATATTCATTACATCCAATCTGACGGTGGTCCAGGAAAAGCAAGAAGGTTGGAGAACTACTCAGTATCATAGATTTTGTTCTTTCAATTTCTATTTCACTCGATAACTTGCTCCGACTTTATGCAATTTTTGCGGCTGCTGGTTTGGCATCAATGTGTTAAAGGGCGAATACACTTCATAAGATGAAAATTTTCGATTTTTTTTGTTTGTTTGAAATTGATTCCAGTATGTGTCTAAAATACATGTATAAAGTTACGGAGCAAAATTTGATTTATTTCGGGCGATACAGCTAGCCGAACAGGTAAGCGTCAGGTGCAAGTGGCGCAAAGCTGAAGCGAAAGGTGAATTAGATAATTTTAATCATCCTAGTCCACTTCACGGAGATGTCATTAAACATTTAAAACCGATATATGAAGAACTTTCAAAGGAGGATTTATTAACCAGGTGTCTAGGTGGACACACACAGAATTGCAATGAAACTTTCAATTTAACGGTTTGGCGCCTAAATCCAAAGCATCTAAATTCCGGAGCAAAAATTATCGAAACCTCCGCCTTTATTGCGACTGGCATTTTTAACGAGGGCTACTCAGCTATATTAAAAATAATTAATGTATTAAATATTAATATCGGGCAACAATGCAAATTCTTTGCCGATATGTATGATGCGCAGCGCATAACGAGACAGGAACGCCGCAGACAAAGCAGCACAAAAGAGGGACGAATCTCTCGTAGGATGCACCAAATGGAGCAAAATGAATTTTTTGAAGCCACAGAAGGCTTACTATATGGCCCTGGTATAGCGGATTAGTTTCCTCCAGAAGTGAGTGTTCAATAACTACTACTCTAACAGTCGAAACACTTTAAACGCGTTTTTCTCAATATCATATTTCTGGATCTTGTGTACATGATACAGAATGATCTATTGGACCAATTGAGCCCCTAAGGCGATTTTTCGTTAGGTAATGACAAAATGTCGTCGATGAACTAACAAAATTCCTGAATAGTTGCATTTTTTCCTTTCAATTTACATTATAAAGTCGAAATTTTTAGCGAAAAATCGTAACTTTTTCAATAAAGCTCAAAATTTTTGAATTTTTGTACTTTTTTTAGTTCGTCGACGAGATAATTGTGTAAGGATTAAAAAAAACTTTTGTTTTCCTGTTTCAGATGAAAATTAGAGGTTCTAGGATGTACACAAACTGACGACGCGCGCGGCGCGGAGTTGTGAAGATTTATAAATATTGCGAAAACAAATACAGTAATCATTAAAATAGAAAATTTTTTGTATTGTTTAAATATAGAACACAATATCATGAGAGTTTGAGAACGATTCGCTTTGTAGTTATTGAGAAAGAAATTCCTAAAAATCTCTATTTCTTAGGCGCTCTAAAGTGTATTCCCCCCTTAAGTTATTCATGCAAAATGAAACAGATGTGCGTTCAATCCACGCATCCGATTATTTCTTATTTTTCTTTCGAACGAATTTTCTGTTCCTAGGATTTATTTAAAAAAGGGAAAAAGGGGGAAAAGGGAAAACAAGCCAGACAATAACATTACTTCTGAGATGATCCGTCTTAAGAAAAGCTGAATCGCATCGATAGTTGCGAAGACAAACAACACCGGAACTCTAGCACACAGCGGCGCGACGGCACAGCGCGTGCACGAGAGGAAGCCCCGTGCCGGAGGAATGTCAGCCATCGAGCCGCTCCAAGAAAATTCCTGTCATAAGAAACACGCCTATATATAACAGAGTTTTTAGTGGAAACATGTTTTTGTACTCAAGCACCGTCTCAAGACCATTTTAGCATCAAATGATGTAACTACGCGGGGACCACACGCGGAAAATATGGCGAGTATTTTCTAGTCGGGCCGTGCGGGGGGACCGCCGAGGACAGACGTGCCGGCTACTATTATTAAACTGCACCACATACCCTCTGTTATATCGTGTCTTTCTTCATCTTACGAGCAAGTGGCATCTCCGACGGAGACGTCTTATATGAGCAATCACGGCATTACTCCCGCCAACTTCCGAACAAACTTCTCCCGTCCTCATATTTTACCGTCGAATCCTGTTCAACCGAGCTTTCGATAAATTTTCCCGTCACACGGCGACGCTACGCGATCAGAATCTATGAGAAAATTTCCAGAACAACGAACAAATAATGATTTCCAAACTGCGAACACTAAGTATTCGCATAAAAGTCAACCATCGCAGATCAAGCACCTTACCCATTCAAATTGAGCATCGTATTTTAATCTTAGCGAACCTTCAAAAACAAAGTTCTCTCAAACTATATTTCCTCTGCGTCGCGAAATTATACGATTTACGGTGCTCATGGCGACTGTATTCGTAGACTATGCAAAGCGTTCGGAAATTTACTAGCCACTGTCTTTGTTAAGATAAAAATGTTTCTGTTTTATGCAAGCTATACAGTGCTATACATAAATTTTTAAGCGTTCAATAGTTTTCGAGAAACGAAGGTGGCCAACGGTTTATTTGGTTCGATGCTCCTTACGTTTTTATATTGTATAAAACCGTACGTCACGTGACTCCATTCAAGTGTATGTACATGACCTTCGAAAAGTAATGTAGGCTAAAAAATTATGGAAATATTTTACATATCGTGCATTATCGTATTTACTGGTACTTCGTATTGATACGTTTACAGTTCATGATCAATGCGGCTTCGATTGGTTAAAATGTTTGTGCATAATGCTCTATGCATTACACGTGGTTTCCGTTATTATCGTTCGAGACTTTTTTTCTTTCACGCATAACGATGGGTTACTATCTTTTGAGGAATAATACAGAAATAATTCTGTACACGTAGTACAGAGAAAACACTCTAATAGCTACAACACAAATCGAATAACAATGTAAAACTATCAAACCTTTGGCTATCGAGAGTCATGTTGAACAAGAAGTGTAAACATATCAATAATAAACACCGGTAGGTACAGTAACGCATGGTATGCAAAATATTTCCTTGGTGTTTGGCCTTGGATGACCTTGAAAGTCATACTTATGCATATAAATGAATTCGACGTGACATATGGTTTCATATGACGTAAAAACATGTGCATCATTGTGTGTAAAAAAGCGAAGGTCGCCTACGAGTCTCGAAAAATATTGGAGATATAAAAAAATTGATGTACAACCTTGCGTAGATCATAGAAAACGGAGATATTTCTCTCTCTATCATATTTTTTTTTATACATACATTTTACAATGAAAACGTTAACTTGTAAATATCTGGATACCCTACACGTATACATATACGAATATATGAAGTTACACGAATCTCTTGATCAGTGAAATAAAATATAATTCCTGAATTCCCCTGAATTATATTTATTTCGATTCCCCTGAAATGCTCATTGGGAGGAGCATGCTTAAAGAGGAAGGTTTGGGCGAGATTTTAACGTTTGATCCATGCCGATAGCGTTGATAGTCTGGTTAGGGCACGCCTCCAAAGATTGGCCAATATTAACGGGATGCACCCCCCCCCCCCCGTCTTTTTAAAAATCGGGAAAAAATTTTTAGGTCACCGATTCTTTTGCTATTTTGGTTACACGTTTCTAGACGCATGGGCAGAATGTATGGCGATTTTCAGGTCGATCGGAATGGAATTACGGAAGATATGCAGCTCGGGGAAATTCGCCAACCCCCAAACTATCCCTTTCTGAGAGGCAAATATTTTGATAAAAAAATTTAGGTTCTCCGATTGTTTTCTAACTGTAGCTACAAGTAACTGGATGCATAGGAAGCGTGCATTTCAATTCCTGGGTCGATCGGAATGGAATTGCGGCCGTACCGCGACTTTGAAATTTTGGGCCCGCTCGGAATCGCGAAAATGGGAAAAATGGGGTTGATAAAAGAAAACCTCCTGGATTCCTCTGAAAAGCTAGCTACTTCGAGACGCGTATACTTAAAGAGGAAGGTATGGGCAAGATTTTAACGTTTGAATCATGTCGATAGCTCTAATAGTTTGGTCGGGGCACGACTTCAAAGATTGCCAAATATCGCCAACTAGTGAAGGGACGACCCCCTACCTGTCGAAAAATTGGAAAAAATTGGGAAAAAATTTTGGATCGCCGATTCGTTTGTAATTTTGGTTACACGTTTCTAGACGCATAGACAGAGTGTATGCCAATTTTCAGGTCGATCGGAATCGAATTATGAAAAATGTTGAGATCGGTGGAATCGGACAACTCCCGAAGTTGGGAAACTGCAGTGGGAAGTCACGACCCCAACTCCCGAAACGGTAAAAAAATGTAGTTTCTCCGATTCGTTTCTAACGCTGGCTACAAATAATTAGACACGTAGGCAGTGTGTATACCAAATTTCAACTCGATCGGAATGAAATTGCGGCCGTGGTGCGATTTTGAAAATTTCGAGGCGTTCGAAATCGCGAAAATCGGCAAAATGGGGTTGATAAAATGAAGCGTCTTGAAGTCCCCTGAAACGCTAGCTTCATTGGGAGGTGCATGCTTAAAGAGGAAGGTTTGGAGACGATTTTAACGTTTGATCCATGCCGATAGCGTTGACAGTCTGGTTCGGGCACGCCTCCAAAGATTGGCCAATATTGAGGGGATGCAATATTTCACAATGTTTTGTATTGATGTTATTCGTATGATTTTTTTAAAGTATTGAAGTGCAATTGGAATTACTTTATTCTTTCTTTATTTTATAATATGCTACTTCTTGAATTTTGTAAATATCATTCTTAGTTTCGTTTTTATGAGCTCTCTTCCAAATGTTAGGAAATTCGTTAAATTGATTCGGTATTCTTCGCATAGGTACGATACTTTGGCTCGGCACTAAAAGGGTTAAATATTATGTATAATATAGCATATATATATAATATAGTATGTATAAC
>CM052098.1:11059797-11078014 GCA_028453745.1 Agapostemon virescens
GAAATTTCTAATATACTACACATGGGTCGTAAAAGGTGTGAAACGACGGAAGAAGAGCGAAAAATTATTATTCGATTACACAATCAATGTAAATCACTTAGTGAAATTTCTTCCATAGTGAATAGAGCAAGGTCTACTATTCAAAATATAATTGACAGATTCGAAGAACGAAAAAGTGTTTCAAATAAGAGAAGAAGTGGCCGTCCGCGTAAGATAAACGAGTATGATCGTCGACTAATTATTCGTAAAGTGAAACAGAATCCACGTATAACTGCCGAACAAATTGCAACAGAACTTAAAAACAACAACGGCATAAGTGTGTCAGCTAGTACTGTGCGTGACTGTTTAAGAAGTAGCGAATATCATGGTCGAGTAGCACGAAAAAAGTATTTTGTAAACAAAGCTAACCGGAAGAAAATATTAGAATTCGCTAAGCAACATATTATGTAAGCTAAGTTTGCAGTTGAGAAAACAATAAAAATGTGAAAGTTCTAAGTACGAGTCACAAGTAATTAATTTCGTATAAACGAAAGGAAATTAACTATCTACAGTGGAGCTATTATAAATAAAAATATTGTTTCGATTTTGGAGTAGAATTGCTCCGAGTGCAAAGGGTTAATACACCAATCGAACATTGGAATAAAGTAATTTTTACTGACGAAAGCAAATTCGACATATTTGACTCTAAAAATAAATTTACAGTGTGGAGGAAGAAAAATACACAATTCAGAAAAGAAAATTTGCAACGACGGTAAAACACGGCGGTGGATCTGTATTAGTTTGGGGTTGTATGAGTGCAAATGGAGTTGGGGTCTCTACATTTTATTGACGGTATTATGAACCATATAGTTTATATTGATATTTTGAAAAAACATCTCCGTGCTAGTGCAAATAAAATGGGTCTTAAAAGACAATTTTATATTCACCCATGACAATGATCGAAAGCACTCTGCATATGATACAAGGCAATGGGTATTATACAACGTATCAAAATACTTGCAAACGTCGCCTCAATCATCAGATATCAATCTCATTAAACATTTATGGGATTATCTTGAACAAAAAATACGTAATCATAATATTTCATCGAAAGAAAGTTTAAAAATCGCTTTATTAGAAGAGTGATACAAAGTAACACCGGCTGTAACATCTAACTTAGTAAATTCCATGCCAAGAAGACTCGAAGTTATTATAAAATCCAAAGACAATTCTACAAATTATTAAAATATAAAAAATATATTGTATGTTTATAGTTTATTTTTCATTATTCATAACTGTACGAATACTTTCTGTGCGTCTGTTTCTTACGTTTATCTATGCTGGATGTATATTTTTGTTAATCTTCAAGAAAATAAAATTTAGTTTTCACGAAATCTTTTCTACAAATACCCAAGAATATTTATTAATCATTTTCTTCGCTTAAAATTTATAACTGCAGTTTACGCAGACAGTTTTATTTGAAATTGGTCGCTGTACGAATACTTTCCACACCGACTGTATCATCCTTACGAATTTATATTTTTGGAAAGTTTTCATTTAAAAATATCAATCGAATGGAATAACGAAAGTAAACCATTCAGGTACGGAATCCTCTACATATTATTTCATTTTTGACAAATTTAAAAAATAGGGACAATTAAAAGACTGTATATATATTCAATGTGGATTTTGGAGATACTTGATAATACGATTCTAACCATGCAAGAAAGTGTAACTTATCCGTCTAGGTCCGAAATCCCGCAAGTGCCCGGAGCATTGATACAATGATAAATGTTGGTACCTTTGGAAGGTTGTCTTCGCGTGGTGTGCGATCTTATTGTTGCATGAACGCACTTCTTATCAAGTTGTTGGTCTTCCAGATCACTGTATCTTCCGTGTAGGCGACGACGATGGCGGCGGCGATGACGACGACGACGAAGACGAAGACGAAGACGATGACGACGACGACGACGACGACGACGACGACGACAATAACGACGACGAACCGTAAAACTCGCGTAACCGTATAACAACGACGAATAGAACAAAAATAACTAGACAGTAAATAAACTCGCGTGAATCAGAGACCCGTCGTATTCTTCTTGAACTTGCCTACTATTCGTTGTCGCGTATATTATCGAACACCGTGTTAAAAGGCTCGGGATTGTCGGAGACTTCTCGCCTCGCGATTCTAAACTATTCTTAGACCGTGCGATATCACACCGTTGTTATCGGCTGCTCACACTTTATCGTACACACAGAGTTTGCGTTATCGACCGATGCAGTTAGTCGCTACAAAGAGACTGTGCAGCTTAGCTTGCCAAGTTAGCGGTTAGCTAGACAGCAAAGATAGTGAGAAAGAGAAAGAGTAGCTGGGTGTCGCTTCTGCCCTCCGTTCGTTTTCACTGATTCTTTCTTCCCTTCCACTTCCAGCGTTACGATCTCTAAACGTGGACGACGATGTTCACACCGTAGCAGCGTAGGCGTTCAAGAGCGCAAGATTGCAGCGATTGCGATTGACTGCGGAGGAACTGTGTTTCTCCTCGGAGTACTGGGAAAATTTCACCGTGAAAGAAAGCGAAGTGGTAAAGATGCGTTCTATCAACAGCGATTAGGCTCTTGCTTCGATATCGTTTTCTTTGCGTTGCTGTTTTATTAGGCGACGTATGGCGGCTTCCGTTGACCAAGAAGATCGTGGAGACTCTTCCTGATTTCTTTTTTTATCGATCTCTCGATCTTCCTTTATCCAGCAGCAGCAGCAGCACTCTGTTATCCTCTCGCAATGCACGTCGTAGGAGCTTTAGAAGGCGCGTAGTAGCAACCAGAGCGTAGTAGTTTTTTGGGCAAAGCTTGAAAGCCTTTGAAAGCTAAACGTCGACCACCAGGAGCGTGTGTATGTATGTGTTATGTGTGTACGTGCTCTCTAGGCGCAAATTTGTTTTCTTTGATCGATATGTAGCTGGCTGTTGCTGGCTGGTTGCGTCGGAGTCTTTATTAGAGAGAGAGAGAGAGAGAGAGAGAGAGAGAGAGAGAGAGAGAGAAAAAGAAAAAAGGGAGAGAGAGATGAAAAGAGAGAAAGAAAAAGAAAAATATGGGGAGGAAGAGAAGGAGAGAGAGAGATATTTCTGTGTACGTGTATCTGTTTATGTTTATAGACGTGTATATATATATATATATGTAGGTACGCGTGGTACGCGAACGTGTGTTTGGAAAAAGCCGGTAGTTGTGTGTCCTTCGTGCCGGTTCTGAAGCGTATATTCTCGTGTGTAGTGTCTACCGGATCAGGAAGTGGAGAACTAAAGACTCCGTGGAAGTAGAAAACGGATCTCGAAAAGAATTCTCGAATGTTGGAAAGCTGAGCCTAGCTATCCTTCGACGGACCGGGAGATGGAAGTAGACGAAGAAGAAGGGATAGACCGTTGTTCCCTTGAAGAAGGAGCCGAAGAAGGAGACTGGTAAAGAGAGTAAGCAAGGCGGTAGGCGACAAAGCGGGTAAAAAGGCGAGGGTAGAAAGGTCCGGTTCTATGTTTGGGTTGTGAGTTCTCGGGGTCGTGTCGGGTCGGGTCGTTGCGGATTGGGCGAAAGGGGGACGGGAGGAGACGTGGAACCGGTAAAAGAGAAAGATAGAAAGGGGGAGGTTCGGTGAGGGGAAGGGGGATTGCGAGTTAGCGAGTGACGTTGCGTTTCCGTTCCTCGGATTTACGTCATTTATTCGGCGCACTCCTGGTTCCTCCCGCGGTCGAACTCCGGATTCTGCTGTTCTGGAAACATACCAAAAGCGAAAACTCGCGTTACTGCGGATGCAAAGGCTTAAAATGCTTCTTGTTTTCGGGGCAGAGGGCGGGGCGGGTGGACGGCAAAGAGAAAGAGAGGCAGAGAGGTAGAGAGAAAGTGGAAGGGAGCCGTTCGTTGGCGGGCTTAGGAGGTGGGGCGTTGGCTCGACGAGAGGTTTTAGCTTCGAGATAGATAGAGAAAGACAGGTCGAGGGCTGATTGGAAGTGTAAATGGGAATGATCAAGCAAAGGCCGCGAACGGGCAAAGGTATAGTAGAAAACAAGCGCAGGACTACCAATGCAAGCACGCTTAATCGAGTAAATTAAGGCGTCCCGTTGCGGCGTCGAGAACGCACGATCCTGGACGACCAGACACAGTCCCAGGTGTTATTAAAATTAAAAGAGAAATCATGATCTTTTTCTGTACAAAATGATTCCCGGTCTCGACGACGTTCCGTTGCGTCGATTACACGCATCGTTTCAGTAATATTTCGACTGCGACGATTACCGATTCAAATGACCAGGAGCGAAGTTGCAAGCTTATCCTACTACTAGTAAATCATAGGATATGTTAATGCGATCAACGGAACAGCAGAAACAAATAACGATCGAAACTTGATACATCGCTCTACACTCTGCAAGAAAGACATGTTACTAACTTCGCTATTCGCATACGTTGATCTTTTTGTTTTTGTATAATTAAGTATAGAAAAATCCGTTGCATTTACACTTCGATGAAACGTCAACGTCGTCTCTCCCCTCAAAATTGACTCGTAAAAACACAACGAACAACGGCGTGATTTCATTTTATATTTTATTCGCGAATCGGAAATAGTCTAGTAAAAATTATTTTCATCTTACATCTTTTATTATTATTCAGCTGCGATGGTTAAAGATTCAATTAACCCACCCCTTACGGATACAAGTTAAAACATTTATATACAGCTTACAATCGTGTTAGTGCTTTCTCCTTCTCGATGATTAAATTTGAAATATGTATATTCACATATTTTAATATGTCTGAATCAGTGAAACTGTGGCGACCTCTTTTCAGAGCACGCATCTCAAATTATTTATACTTTCTACTTGTTCGTTTTATTTTGTCTTGATCTACAAATATTCTAACACATGTTGAAATTTACAAATGTATTTCAGTTTTCGTCAGAAATTACAATTTAAATGGTAACTAAATTTTACGCGGTATACTCGTCGTGACACAAAATACTGATATCTTTCCGTGACGAGTATACTCGTCGACCGTGTTCATACCTCGTTTGAAATTTTCACAATGACGCGAAACTGTGCATAAAACTTTGTTGCAACTCATTTCCTTCGATCGTGCGCAACTAAAATTATACAATTACGATTCCTTTTCTCGGGGACATCTAAAAAACGAGGATAATCGTGAGATACCAACGACTCATATAAATATGAAAACACGTAAATCGTACGGTCGTCGTACACTTTATTGATTATGAAAATCAATTTATAGTAACGGCGAACATTTTGAGCATTAAAAATCATTCAGAGAATATCTCGGTAGCTATTTTTACCCTGTATTCTTTGATAGATTTTATTCAGGATTCAATAATTCCTTCAACCACAAGATTAGAATTAAGATGAAAGCTAATCGTTACTTTCTATACTTCTCTTGGAACCATAAAACTTTCGTTTCAACAATCTTCTCATACAACTAATAGATAGTTTACAAGTAATTTACGTGGCACATTTACCCAAACCAGCCTGCTGCTCCAGATCTCTGATCTAGCGAATCTATTACGACGAAATGTCTAAGCGAAAATTCCTTGCAATTTCCTTATCGAATGGCTATCGAGATAAAATTCTGAACCGAAAACTATAGATCCCCGGTTATCTGTGACCGAGCGTAGAATGCCACGTTTCTGAAATATCCGTGGGACGGAGTATTTATCGCGCACGAAATCCTATCGCGAGTTCGCGAAGCATATAATTCTAGCTGATATCGTACATTAACCGGTGAAAAACTGCGTTCCCTTCTGCACGTCCCGCCGTGAAAAGTCCAGGAGAAAAAATACCAGGACGAGCTGGTGCACGTACACGCGGCCATGAATAAGTATGCAGTTTTATGTACGAGCCAGAGACAGTTAAGGCAAGGAAAAAGAAAAGCTGAAGAGGACTGAGGTAGAGGGTGGAGGAGGAAGAGTGCAGCGTAGTACAATTTTCCGTCGCGCAAGTAAGCCGCTTACGAAAAGCGGACCCGAGGCGGTCGACTCGTTTCTCATGTTTCCCGACAAGAGTTATGGGGACGTATGTGCGCGTTCAACGCACTAGAAAATACCAGAAAGAAAAACGTTTTCAGTCGAAACGTTTGTTTTCCTGAGGATTTCTCGGGTGGAGGGAAAAATCGACGAAGCTGAACTGACCGTCGCACGGCACGACATTTGGCCCGAGAAGACGGCAAAAAGTCAATTAAAGGAACTTTGCGTAAATCGTACAATTTTGTTTTCTCGCTCATAAAATCACGAAACAACAGGATTCGTCCAAAGTTAAGAAATACAGTCACACCCGTTTCGTTCTTAACCATTTTCTGAAACGTCTCTCACTCATAAACGACTTTTAAATGAGCCGTTTATTTTGAAAGTATTTTGAGATATTCAAGTGTTTGCGTTGGATTAAATTTAAAAATATGGGTAACAGATAACATAATAGAATAATGTTTTTGGGTTTCTAAAGGTGTCAAATTTATCATCCCAATTAGCATGATTAACATTATTGAAGAAATAATATGTTTTTGGCAGCTATAAGTGGACTTACGCCATTTTCAAAATAAACGGCTCGTATACCTGAATAAAATTCATTTTGAATAGAAGAAACATTTAATAAAAAAAATGATAAAAATCTCTCGATACTTTTCCGACTATCCAATATATACGATAACTTACTGTATCACGATACACGTAGAGTTTTAAGGAAGGTTCAAGCACCTAGAAGATATGCTAATTTTTAGAAAAATTCATCATTTATACTTGAACAATTATAACGATGTGTAATAACGCACGCTTAACCACTTCGGTAGTGCAATCGTTAGCCAAAAATAGTATTGGATAAAAACATATTTGGTGACCGTCGATTATAGTTATCGTCCTGCTTTACAGAGATAGATTTAGGTGCCGTCGCCTACAGTTGATGCATACAACGAAAATGTCAAAATATGTATAAGCGGCAGTTGGTCTTTATCACAAATTATGCATTACGTAAATGGTGATGGATTATAACATATAACACGAAAGAACAAAATACACGCGTATTTATCGTACTTGTAGAAACAAGAATTAACTTAAAACATATAGTTTATTAATTACTCGATTATTCGCTTAACTTTTAAGAAATTATTTACGTTAAATGGACTTACGCCATTTTCAAAATAAATGGGTCAAATATTTTAGGAAAATCTGTATACGTAACTATACTTTCAAAGAGATTTTTCAATGGATGCACCACCGAATGTATTCTGATGTCTCTTTACAATTAACGATGCTACTGAACCAAACCAAAGTTCCATTTAACCAAACCCGCCAAGAAACAAGATGGTTCCGATAACCTAGCCATTCGGTAGAACTTTACACATTTTACTCTTTATCTAAAAATCAAGTAAATTTAATTACACTTTCAGAAAAATCCTGTCATTCTTCTTACGATTATAAAAATTTATCGATATCTATCTTGATGTTTAATAAGTTTCAATATTATTTCTGGTCTCGTTACATTTGGAAGAACTTTGTGATCAGGAGTGAACAAAGTTGGGTTCCGGATTGGTCGAAATTTAACACTTTATCGACCGGAAGCCTATTATTAGGCTTTTCAATATTCGCGCTGTATCAAAATGAAGCTTAAAATTCTATTTTTAAATTCCAATTTGTAACAACATTATTAGACAATATTATTGGGGATGCATTGTTGATTCGCAATGAAAATTGCTGTTAGCGTTGAAAGAGCCATTAAAAAGTTTTCAGTCATGGATCATGGGCCTTACAAAAATTCTGAAATAGTCACCGGTCGATAAAGTGTTAAGTAGTACAGTTAATTTAGTATAGAGCATTTGACAGCGCTTCGCGTACGACTAGCCACGGACTGTACGTTCGGCTTCGCCGGGCCTCTGCTCCGTTGAGGTTCTTCCATGGAATTCATTTGGATTAACCCTTTCGCTGCTAACGGTGACTATACATAGTTACTCGACGCCTGACGCTCGCTATGTACCGACGGTGACTGTAGTCGCCCAACGCCTGACACTCGCCATGTACATTATTAAATTATATTTTCTAACTGCATTAGAAATAAACTAAATTTTTTAATTTTGCAAGTTAAACAAAACGTTAATAATTTACCTCACGTCACTAAACGTTAAAAGATACGTTCTCTCGGCAGTCGAATTGAACCGCGTCTTCGTGGGGATTGAAGTTCGCGAGAAAGTTAATGGCACCAGCAAATTTAACTTTTCTTTTATACTAAACTAATTGCAAGGACAAGGTTTTCGATAATGCCTGCATTCAATTGATATAGAGACATCAGAGAGTAAACAGCAAAATATTTATAGTATTTCTTAGATGCTTGCATATAGTACGGTAGTTCTTTTATTTTGTTAACACCCTTGTCGTACAAATAAAATGGAATTTGACGCGTCCGAAGAATACTATTTAACTGGTTCAACCGAACAGTTATATGCACGCTCAGAAACAGAACATTTTATTTCGAAATTTACGTTGCTACATAATATTTAATCAGGTTAAGTAATATTATAAAATAATAAATTAATAATTCTGTAAAGTATGATACGTTTCAAAGCGTTTTGGAATATGTTAAGGAAATTGTCCAAATTGTTTCGCTTCTTATATTATTTTTTTTACACACACGTGGCATCTCTTTGCAGAATGTTCCTTTTTGTTAGCGAAAGGTATAATGCAATATTATATTATTGTTATGATTCATATAACACATTTGGCTCAGACATGTAAGGATTCAAATTCAAATATATGATATGACATTCGTTTTGCGAGATCGCTGTTATACTGACAATGAATACTTCAATGTACTTCTTTCTGGTTTACTGGCTTGCCAATGCGATTTTGTTATCGGTACTGTTGTGGAGAAAGGAGGAGAGAGCATATTGAACATTTTAATAAAACAAAATCGATGCATGATTTTCGACGTCCGCCAGAGACAGCTCTTGACATCTCGCAGACATCAAAGCCTACAATGGCAAATGAAGTCATTGTATGCCAAGAGGTTAATATTAGTTTTATTTCATGTTTCATATTTGGTGTACGTATTAATATTTTTCTTCTACTATCATTTTCCTCGTATGTATTTTAGTTTTTCGGAGCGACAGTTGTACTCTATTCCAATATTCAAAGGTTTCCGATAATTTGACGAAAAAAAATGTTTCGAAGGTAATTAGTATTTATGTTTGTTTAAAAATTTCAATATAAAAATTAATAAAAAAATTTCTTTACCAGGATTTATTAACCAGGTGTCTAGGTGGACACACACAGAATTGCAATGAAAGTTTCAATTCCACGGTTTGCCGCCTACATCCAAAGCATCTAAATTCCGGAGCAAAAATTATCGAAACCTCCGCCTTTATTGCGGCTGGCATTTTTAACGAGGGCTACTCAGCTATATTAAAAATAATGAATGTATTAAATATTAATATCAGGCAACAATGCAAATTCTTTGCCGATACGTATGACGCGCAGCACATAACGAGACAGGAACGCCGCAGACAAAGCAGCGCAAAAGAGGGACGAATCTCTCGTAGGATGCACCAAATGGAGCAAAATGAATTTTTTGAAGCCACAGAAGGTTTACTATATGGCCCTGGTATAGCGGATTAGTTTCCTCTAGAAGTAAATGTTCAATAACTACTACTCTAACAGTCGAAAAACTTTAAACGCGTTTTTCTCAATATCATATTTCTGAATCTTGTGTACACGATACAGAACGTTCTATTGGACCAATTGAGCCCCTAAGGTGATTTTTCGTTAGGTAATGATAAAATGTCGTCGATGAACTAAAAAAATTCATAAATAGTTGCACTTTTTCCTTTCAATTTACATTATAAAGTCGACATTTTTAGCGAAAAATCGTAACCTTTTCAATAAAGCTCAAAATTTTTGCATTTTTGTACTTTTTTTAGTTCGTCGACGAGATAATTGTGTAAGGATTAAAAAAAACTTTTGTTTTCCTGTTTCAGATGAAAATTAGAGGCTCTAGGATGTACACAAACTGACGATGCGCGTGGCGCAGATATATGTACATTAATCATTAAAATAGAACATTTTTTGTATTGTTTAAATATAGAATATAATATCATGAAAGTTTGAGAACGATTCGCTTTGTAGTTATTGAGAAAAAAATTCGTAAAAATCACTATTTTTTAGTCGCTCTGAAGTGTATTCCCCGTGTTTAAGTAGAACCACTAAATACCGGGATTATTAGGAATTACGAAAATTGATGGATTTGATCGACACCTCGACCGCTACGCGCTCACACGTACAGACACACACACGCACGTCTCAACGGAGTCACCGAAAGCGCGAAAAGACAAAAACACGCGCTCGTCGATTGATTTTCTAAGAAACACAATTTTCGGAATCCGGAAGCTTGAACGATCTTGTTTCTATTACTTGAAACTCTCTATTGCTTGAATAGAAGTTCCTCAACATTGGTGGAGGAATTGAGATACAAACAGTTGAAGGTGTTCAGCTAACCAAAATTAGAAATAGTGAAAATTTCTAGCGAAAAATCGTAACTTTTTCAATGAAGCTAAAAATTTTTGCATTTTTGTACTTTTTGTTAGAATTTTTTTAGTTCATCGACGAGATAATTTTATAAGGATTAAAATAAACTTTTGTTTTCCTCTTTCAGATGCAACTTAGAGGCTCTAGGATGTACACAAACTGACGACGCGCGCGGCGCGGAGTTGTGAAGATTTATAAATATTGCGAAAACAAATACAGTAATCATTAAAATAGAAAATTTTTTGTATTGTTTAAATATAGAATATAATATCATGGAAGTTTGAGAATGATTCGAATGATTGAGAAAAAAATACCTAAAAATCACAATGTTTTAGGCGCTCTAAAGTGTATTCCCCCCTTAAGTGCCGTGGATTCCCAACCTTAGCAAATTCGTTAAATTGGCCCGGTATTCTTCGCATAGGTGCGATACTTTCGCCCGGCGTTAAAAGGGTCCAGATCATTTATACCATCGACGTAAACTTCGTTTACACGTGGAATTTTTGATTCCGAAATTAAATTTTTCGAAAAGTAAGTTTCGCGTAAACGATTTGTGCCCATAATTATGAAAGTGCTTTAAGTCGTATATTTCTTGTTTCGAGATATTTAATGAATTGCATTTGAATAAATCAAAAACTATTTTTATATTATGCAACATCTTAATTTAGAATTTTATTAGCCTTGATTAATGGAAACTTATTGTGAATATGAAATTTTGTGTGAACTTCATACAAAAATGTTGTTTTTAAAGTTTGAATTGATTTATACCATTTTACACTTTCAAAATAGAACTAAGTAAATTCCATATATTGTGAGGTACACCGGAAAGTATTCTCGTTTCTATTATCGTTCGATTGTCATTTATATCGGCTTATGGTGTAATTCAAAAACGCGCCAAAGAGGGCCACGTGCTATTTTAAGGTTATATTTATATAATTTCTTTAAATTCTTTACTTAGACCACTTTCATAATTAACCCTTTGCGCTCGAAGCAATTCCATTCCAAAATCAAAACAATATTTTTATCTATATTAGCTCCATTGTATATAATTTAATTCCTTCCCTGCATATGACATTAATTAGTATTACTCGTACTTACACCACTGAAATTTTTAACGATTTCTTAACTGCCAACGTAACGATGTAAAAATTGCTTAAATAATATTATGACAATTTTTAGTGGTGTCTTAGAAGCGCCATTCGAGTGCAAAGGGTTAACACTAAATGAATTCCATGTAATGTTAAAATAACAACCACTACCTAACAGTTTATTTTTGACAATATCGCAAAAATTACATTGAATTAATTTAGTTCAAAATAATGCGGTGTGAAATAACTGATAAACTCATTTCTTTTAAGTTTTGACTTAGGCCACTGTCATAATTATGGGCACATTTACAGTTTTCTAATCGACGCACAAAAGTGTATGTGAATCTCCTAGCGAATACAACAAAACCAAGAAAACCTTTATATTTGACTGTATAAAACCGTACAGGGTCGTTACTTGCTAATATATAGTTCTCAAGAGTGGACAAATTGTGTAGGCAAATTTGAAATGAAAATAAATTCGTCAATGATAGCAGTTAGATACGGAGAGTTGGCTACGGACAGAACCAAACGTGTGCAAACATAGTTCTTTACTTTTCACGTCGCTGCTAACAGGTTAAAATTCCTTTTCAGAGTAAAGGGTTCGCTCTGAGTGAAAACGAAATGGAATGTACAAGCAGATTGATTCTGCAACAAATCAGATGAGAATTGCGAAATCATAATTTTGTTGGATCACGAGGAAATAATTCCCGTGTCGATTTCTACGTTCTCTGCAATCGATATTCTTGAATTAGGCAAACGTTTGACACAGTTCCTACAGTTCCTACAATGCAAATGAAGAACTACTACGTGCGAATGTTGTCTCGCGGAATTCAATATCGGAATGTTGTAATTTTCTAGCGACTCGTTAACAGATCGATGATAGAGTATCGATAAAATACATTTGACTTTATCGACGATTATTAAGTGCAGGCGAAGGTGGACAAACAGGATTTTCGTAATCCGCATATCTTTTTCACGTGACGGGGTTTTTTCGCGTGCTCAAGAGTCTCCGTTCGGCTCTCTCGGTCGAATCGATATACTACGTGCACGAATGCGGCTTCGAGCTTCGTCCACTTCTTTCACGTGACTACCGCAGAAAAAGAGGGACGACGAAATCAATATCTCTCACACAGACTTTTCGTGATCGTTGTCGTTGTCGCTGACGCCGTGTACTCCTCGCCCTCGAAGGACGTCCCTGACATCTGCATCGAATTCGGCGATGCACCACCGAATGCATCCGGATGTCTCTTTTCGGTACAATTAACCCCTTGGCCTACGATTTATTCTCTGATAACAGTTCCCAGATTTTCTTTATCCTCCGCGAAACGGCAAAAAGCAAAGTCTTTGTCGTTGCCGTGTGCGTTGCTATTCTCCACCGATTGTATGCGATTTCAGATTAAATAGAATGTCATTCCGGTTTAACCCCTTAACTTGTACGCTCGAGTTAATTCGAGCGCGCTAAACAGGCCAAACTGTGCACACTCGAGATAATTCGAGAGGCGTTGTCTTTATACCGCTATAAGTTTTCACACCCGAATATAATTAAGAATTGAAAATAACAATGTGAAAGCAAAAAAAAAAATCGTTTTATTGATAAGTATCATTTACATGGGATTGTAAGCTATAACACTTATTTATTCAAGAATAAAATATAGCCTTTTTCCATGGAACAAAAGCGCAGTAGATCAAAATCCACAATTAAAATTAAAATTTTGATTATTTTTGTATTTTAAAATTTTTTTGCCAAGACAGTGTTCTAAATTGTGTTTTTTTACATTTAAAAAAAATTGATTCTTTTGGCCGGTTTAAAAAAAAAACCTGTGCGTTAAGGGGTTAAAGAAAATCAAGAAAACACACGTTTAAAAGATTCTATCCGAAATCTTGATCACGAGGCTGACTCGTTGTTGTACAGCAAGGGGTTAAACCTTTGCACTCGGTGATTCTCGGTGATTCTCAGGCACCATTGAAACCAGCTGTAGCACTGTTTAAAACAATCTTTACATCGCTGTGCTTGTGTCAATGAAATTTGTAAAAATTTAATCGTTGCAAGAACGAGTAATAGTGAACAAATTTCGTATGCATAAGATGAAATATATCATGTAGAATAAAAATATTCTAGGTCAAAAGAAATGTCTTGGAGTTAAAACAGCTTCGAGTGCAAAGGGATAACTATCCTACTGTACCAAACCGAAGTTCCACTTATCTAAACCCGCCAAGAAACAAGATGGTTCCGGTAACCTGTCGCTCGATAGAACTTTACACATTTTAATTTTTATTTAAAAATTTCCGTTCAAATCTTCACCGAATCCATGAGTATTTATGTAACTGTTTATTCAATATTGCGACGGTATACTTTAAAATGCACTTATTCATTGTCTCAGTGCTTCGTCAAAATAACAAAGGGTTGTAAGTATCGAATTACTTATTTATACATCCAACGACATAGTTTCATAGTTGAACACTAGAATTATCGAACAGTAAATCCAACGATATACATTGTTTTGTAATAATAACGAGACTGCATCTATTAAAATTTCATACAACTCCTATTGTAAGGTACAGTAGCGCACGAAAGTATTCGGACACTCTTTAAATCTAAATAACTTTTTCAAAATTGAACCAAACGACTTGACTTTTCTGAAGCAACTAACAACATTGATTTACTAAATGATATGCAAAAATAATTTTGAAATAATTCTAATAGGTAGAAATTACGTGGGACATTTTTTAAAACATTTTTAAAATATTTAATATTTATAAAATTTAAAATATGCGTTTTTCAGGACTGTGTTAGTTATACTCATGCTGAAAATCTCACTGAAATCGATTGACACGGGAAAAAATGGCACGCGTAGAAAGATGTAAGAATTTCTGTAGTTTATGCAGAAACTGATCAAGAATCGTGAAAAATTGCGATTTTCACCATTTTCGATGGCACGTAACTCGTGTGTACGTCGATCGATTTTAATGAATTTTTCTGCATGCGTATAACTATCATAGATCTACCAGATGAGTCTTCAAAATTTTTTGTGCGTGGCTCAAATAAAAAATATTTAAAAAGTTCCTTTTTTATTGGTCATGTTATTCACATCAGTTCCAATATTTACAAAATTTATTTTGTATATCATTTATTAAATCAATGCAACTAAATGCTCAAGAAAAGTCAAGACATTTGGTCCAATCTTAAAAAAGTTATTTAGGTTTGAAGAATGTCCGAATACTTTCGTGCGCTACTGTATATGTCATTTACACTTTAATGGCCGCTCACACAACGTGTGTGCGATAGCCGGAATAACTGTTATTGTTACATGTAGGTGATTGCTTTAATAATTATCACGCAAAGGAAAAATATTAAATTTGTTGTTAAATTGTTATTGATTTTTGTTTTATGTGCATGTTTGCACATGTTGTATCATTTTGTGAATTTAATAAAGTTTTTTTTAAATTACTTCTTCAAAAATATCGCAGGCCCCTGACAACGTTTGTCTGCATAAACGTGCCGCCATTAAAGTATTAAAGAAGTACATCCGAAAATTTCTAATGAAAACATTTTTATAACATCAATAATTGCGAAAGGAAAAACTAGGGATCAGTCAAAATGACTGGTTTGGTAGTTCTAGTGTTAACTGTGCGGTAATTTATAAAGACTCTATCTTTGTATAGATATGCTACTATGAAGCCCAATTGATTGCTACAGGTATGTATCAACGATAAAACGGAAAGTTTCTGTGATAATTAACGAAATATTTGCGAATTATTCGTCAACGATTTCAATATTTCGATACGATAACGTTTCGTTGGAATTGCACAGCAAATTCTGAAAATTGTTTCTTATAACTCTTTTTTCGAAGGTCTATATCAAACGTTCGGAGGTCGTAAATATTGTAATTTTTCTCACGATTTTCGATTTCTAATTAGAATAAATCTAAGGATGCTTACATCTTACGATGCCTATTGTCCTTTTCCCCATTAATCGGTTCCGTATATTCCGTCGGAATGTACATAATTGAACCCGCATCTACTAAATGTGATTTTTCAATTTTCCATACGCACCCACATAAACAAATTGTAAAAAGCAACTTTTTATAATGTTAAGAAAGTGCCCACGCAATGCCGCAAACTAATTGTTTTAACCTCTAAAAAATCCAAGTAATATGGCTCAATATTGAAAAAGTTATCGTTATACAATTTAATGATAATTAGTATTTAATAGTTATTTCTATAGCAAAATATGCCATGTAAGGCGTTGGGAGGGGGGGAAGGGACATTTCAAAATTTACATATAACTTTTGCAAAAGTTCTGCAGGTCATCATTTATAACCATATTTTCTAAGAAACAATGAACACATTATAATATGTACACGGTGCAAACAAAGTACATTTGATTCGTGCCTGGCTAATAATTTATTTATATTTATGGGTGGAGGGGGAGTCTTGAAATTTGAAATTAGTTGATGCAGGTGAAGAGCGATGCGTACCGACATAACTAGAATTTTCAAATTTGATAGCACACGTCTCGCACGATCAACTTAATTGTTCAGGAAGACTGCTTTGTAATGCAAGCATCGAAAACATCCTAATTCGAAAAACCTACGAAGCATGCCACTTGTAATAAGCATAAAGCAATAAAGTTTCACTACCACTTCGAGAAAACCAACTCGAAATAGTAATAGTTTGTTATAGTTAAGCTACAGGTAGTTTCACCATCGTGAATCGTTTCATCGTCTCGCCGACTCGGGTCTCGCGCGGATTGGCTAATGCATATTAATTCTGCAAACTATGGAAACCCTTTGATGCAGATCAAGCTCTGACATTTTATCTTCGGTGCATCCACCTTGCACCCACAGACAGGTCTATTTATAAAGCAACCTCTAGGAACGGCTGACCGACCGATCCCAGTCGATTGTAAAAGTCCACTGATCCGAGTAATCGTGCCAATAGTCGGTCGTCGGTATACGGGAACAGAGAAATTGGTGGGGAGGGAATGATTTTTAACATTTACGACCGATCGCTCCCGATCAGCCAGCCTGAAACGAGCTAGCGGAAGGGAAGGCGCTCGGCTGTTCGACGATTTTTAACTTGCTGCAGTCAACGGAGATTACAATAAAAATGAAAGTGAAATTAACGGAATGAAACAATGGGGAACGACCATCCCTATCCGAAGCTTAAGAGTTGTCGCCAGCTGTAATGGAATTAGAACCGATTAAATTAGCTAAAAGGATTTTGAACACGGACGATGTGACGCCCATTTTGATCTTATTACCAGAGAACATTTTTTCTCCTTCTGCACAGTTTATGAAATTATCGTGATTGATTAATGCTCGATGTAGACGCTACCAACCAATTGTTATCATGCAGCTTTCGTCTGCTATGGTTCCACGTAAATACAGCAAGAGTAGCCATTCCATTCGTATCCTACAGAAATTTCTTAAATATTCGATAGTCGGAAACGTTTTAAGAGATTTTTCCCATTTTTTTATTAAATCTTTCGATTATTCAAAATGAATTTTATTCAAGTATGTATTGGCCATCATTAGTGTAAGTAAATTGAAGCAATTACGACGTAACGTTTCATTTTCATACGTGAAAAATAGTGATAACGGTCGTTGCTAAATTTCAAGAGGAAAAGGTCTTCGATGGTATGTACCACATGTTAGAGAGCAATTGGCATGTCTTATTACTCTCATAAATATTTACCAAGAAACAAGCTCAAACCAGTTCAAAATGAATTTTATTCATGTATATATTGGCCATTATTATATATAACCTTTTACCATTTTTGGGGTAGAGCCATAATCCCATAGGAATAGACCTTTTGTGGTTTATCGGCTAAAAACTTGGCCAAGTGATTTTTACAGTCCTTTTTTGAATGCAACTTTCTACCATCAAAGTAGTTTTGCAGAGATCGAAACAAACGATAATCTAATGGCGTAAAGTCTGGGCTATACCGTGAATGCGTCAAAACTTCCCAGTCAAGCTCAAAAATTGTTCGATTTCATTACGTTTGAGTAATGATTCGCGGATGGAAACTCGATCTACCAAATTTTTCTTTGTTATATCATGAGGCACCCAAACATCGAGCTTTCTTTGTATCTAGCCTTCTGCAAATGATCCAAAATGGTTGAATGGCGAATGTTTAGTTCTCTAGCAATCTCATGACTTACATATCGATCTTGCTCATTATTTCATCAATGTTTTCAGCGACTGGTCGACCAGAGCGAGGTGCATCTTTAATATCGAAATTTCCAGAATGGAAACGAGCAAACCATCTACATGCTGTTGCATTTGATAAAGCATCTTAATCGTAAACACCACAAATTTTTTTCCGGGAATTGTGCAGCGTTTTTGCCTTTTTCCTAGTAAAATTGCAAAACATAGCGAATTCATTCACGAATTTCATTAATTTTCACACTAATATTACTTTTGATGAATGTACCAGATTATACTACAATTTACTAGATTCTACCAGAATATACAAAAATGTACTAAAATGTACCAGAATATACTAGAATTCACTAGTTTCTACCAGAATATACAAAAGTGTACTAAAATGTACCAGAATAAACAAGAATATACTAGAATGGACAAAATTATTGCATAATAT
>CM052098.1:11103976-11124465 GCA_028453745.1 Agapostemon virescens
AAACGGAACTTTTTAAATATTTTTTATTTGAGCCACGCACAAAAAATATTTAAAAAGTTCCGTTTTTATTGGTCATGTAATTCACATCAATTCCAATATTTACAAAATTTATTTTGTATATCATTTAATAAATCAATGCAACTAATTGCTCAAGAAAAGTCAAGACGTTTGGTCCAATCTTAAAAAAGTTATTTAGGTTTGAAGAGTGTACGAATACTTTTGTCCCCCACTGTACATACACATAGATTTCGAAATATATATGTATATGTACGTATGTATACTGCGAAATGAAAAGGAATATCGAACAACAGAAAGAACGAAACAATAATATTATTACGTAAAAGGATATATATGTGTGTTATTTAACACGTGACCTAAACTGTTAAGTAGTCCTATAAGTACGGAAGAAGTCAACCGAAATGACGCGTGAATGTGAATGTGTCGATTGCATCCCACGCGTATTACTCTGTAGGTTCTGAACGCATCGAATTTCAGAAGCTTCGTGGGCGTGTCCCACTGACATTCCGACCTCGGTGTCTTTTATCCTATTGAGTTGTAGCTGCTGGTACTCCATGCCCACGAACCCTTTTTAACGCGACCGTCCTTGTTTCCACTTGTTTACGACGATTACAGGAAGTCGCGCCTATACATACAGCGCGCAGCAGCGTAGGCAGTGCGCGAATACCAATGGAATCGATTAGCTTGAAATCGAAAAATCAACAAGCACAAAAGAGACCAAGTAAACGTCGTTCTTATCACGTTTGCAACTAGCGCCACAACGGTATGGTATATTTCTCTTCTTTTTTTTCACGATCGTGTCTTTGTTTTCGACGCGCACAATAAACATACAGTAGCGTCGGAAAGTAAGTTGCCACCCTTAAAAAACTAATAACTTTTCTTGTTTTAAATTATATTTAATGGTTTCAACTGTTTTAGATGTTCTAACTATTTGTTTAATTCGATTAGTTGATGTGTAAACGAGATTAATCAAAATGTACCAATGATTGAAATTGCAAAGAAAAAAGTAAGAGTCACGACTTTTGACTATTTCTATCTAGGCCTACGATTGAAATTTTAATATATACCTGCGAACTGTACATAATTAGAAATGGCAAAAATTGTAAGGAAGTGCGATTTACATCAATGCTCGGCGCAAAATTCAAAGATTCTTACACACTTCGACGCTTAGAGTGTTTTTGTGCATCGCTCAATTTCAACGAAACTTGCATAAATCTAGAAAACAAATATTTTGATATTCCATTATGAACATAGATAAAAAAAAAATTAAAAACCTCAACCTTTGCGTTTTTCTTCGCAATTTCGATCCATGGTAGTTTTTAATTAACGGCGCGTGCACACTATTTGGTAAACTGATTCTTCAACATAAAAAACATTCAAGCCGTTAGGTCGAATCTTAAAAATGTTAGTTTTCAAAGGGAACCAACATACTTTCCAAGGCGGCTGTACATACGATCCTTTGCTATCGCGATTCATTCGATTCACGGCTGTATATTTCACTATACGTATCGTTTCCCACTTTTATTATTCCGTCCTGATAAAATATCAGATATTTCCACTATTAATTGTTTGTTTTTCTTTATCTGCGTTGCGATGTTTGCATCGATTACGGATACTTTGAATTAGTCGACGATAACCACAAACTTGTCATATTTATCATTATTAAGTCGACAAAGTTTATACGAATCTGACAGAATTTTATTTCGACAGACGACTTTAGTGCTTTAGTAAAAGTTTCTATATACCGTGCTTTTATTTTTATACAATCAGGAAAATTAGCAGACACTATAAATACGTAGACTTCTATTGCATCGTTATCGTACGCATTCTTTAAATTAATTGCAAAAAATGCAAATTTAAGTGTATTAATTTACACATTTAATCAACTTAAATGTCAAAAAGACGTTATACCATGTTGTAATAAAATTCGCATTATCGTGCATAGCAAATTCACAATCTGTTAATGTTTATTGGTTTATGGTCACGCTGGCATCTTCGCGAGAATCGTTAGAAGGTTTTTGGTCTTTACAACAGTGTCAAACATATCTTCTTGCACTCGCATTACTGTTCTTCAAACGCGTTAACTTCAAAGAGAATCATTCCGAGATTGCAAAATTCCGATTACAGGAAATTGTGATCGTGTGTCGCGTTAATATGGTATGTAAAGTACAACGGAGTAGATACTTTAGTATAAATTAATAAAACTCTGCTTGGAAAATGCCTGCTTCGTATACGAACACATCTAAAAATTTTCATCAACATTCATAGCGAAATAAAGTCACTTCGTTCGTTTCACTATTCCTAAATAAACGCACATCAAGAAACCTATATCTTATCACACTCCTAATTAACCTTATAATTGATAAAAAGAACCTTTTTTTAAATAACAATAAATACCGTATGAATGTTACAATTCACGACGGGAATGACAAAGCAACGACACAGAGGTGTTACAACAAATCGATCCTTTCTTTGAAAAATCTACTTACTAGCTAACATCGGAATCAGTGAAACCTTACAGAAATAGGATTCATCGAACCCTTCTTAGGAGTCTGGGATTCGCGGTCGAAAAATAAAATAAAACAATAGGTTGCAACAGTAACTCTTCGAAACTGTAATACCTCGAAAGAAGATTAAAGTTACAGATAAAAAGGCCGCATACCTGGCCGCGTAGGAATGCGAAGGAAACGAATAACCCGAGAACCCTGCACGATCGAGAACAACACGTTCCCGGATCACCGAAAACAATTTTTGAATATCGAGACTTGAAAATTTCCTTTGATTTCATTAAAAACTTACGTTCCCCGAATGAAATTGATTTCTATACGCTTCGATTCTACCATGCTATAATTGGTAAATGGAACTGTCATTCCGCTAAATTGGTAGTCCATGCTTAATCCGAAAGTTTGGGGAAAAGTACAATAAGTCATAACTGTGCGTGATGAACGAAGCGTGGGAAATGGTCGAACGTAATTTACTTATCGCTATCGTCCACGAAAAGATAGCACGTAGTAAAGGCACGTTTATCATAACCGTACTCCATACACATTTTAAAGCAACGAGTTTCCCCAAGTGCTTTCCACGTTTTTCGTGTCGACAGTATTAGGAATATCACGGTGAAAATGGAACATGTCAACGAATTATAAATAGCGTATTAAAAATTCTATAAAATTGTTATTTCACTGAATGAAGTAATCGAAATGACTAATATCAACAATTTCGGTTTACCGAATGAAGGGACCGAAAAATTATAAAATAATAAACGAAGGTCAATAGAGTAATCCGATAGAGTAAATAATAAACTGTGTATCTTTTTAAAAATACAAACGAACATGTCTGAAAACTTTTACACACGATCGGTCGTTTATGTTTCATGCGACATTCGATGCAATGAAAATGTGATAAAAAGAAAAAAGAAACACAGCGAGGAAACGAGAAATTAACGACACGTGGCTAATTTTATCACGCGTATACGTAACATGGAAGCGCACAGCGCACTCGCCGCGCGACGATTTAGAATTCGCTTTGCGATAAAATCGGTCGATTATGTAGTTTTCTTTTGTTTATATCTCCGTCTTTCCCTTCCTCTTACTACAGGTTGCAATGGAAACAGAACAAACTCGACGGGTAGGGGGCACAGACGATTCGATTGTATCTTTGCGAAAAAACGAGTGCAAGTGGCGCGAGACAAGAAATTGCAACAATGCTAACTCAAAATCAAACGTATCGTTGACGTGCGCAGCTAAATTATAGGAAAACCAAACTACTTGCTGGGCGATAGATTCTTCTTTTTTAAATTCCAAGACGCAGAAATAAAAGTGAAACAGAACAAATGTTCGATACCGTGAAACGACGTAAAAATGTAATTACAGGAGGAATGACGTCATTGGGATGACGATGTGAACCGTATACGTGTATAGGTTTGAAATACATACAACGGAGCGCCCATGCACGGCCAATGGCTACACGACTTATTGCTCTGTACGCTAAAACGTTTACTGAACGAACACAATCGTACAGGCACACATATGTATCGTAAAATAGCGAAGTACTGTACTACCTTGCGCCGGAACACGCGGAGGTATCAGCCGCGATCTCGCCGTGATGTCGGTCACCGTGACAAGACGTAAGGTTAGGCGGTCGGTAAGCGTTCACTGGTTCCTCGAACCTTGGTACTCCTCACTTGTGGTAACAAACACACCAAAAATGGATATATATATATATATATATTTATATATATATATGTATATATATATATATATACATACATATATATGAACACATGTACATATATATTTGTATGTATATATGTATGTACGATTGTATATATGTAGGTAAGTATATATGAATGTACTTATGTATGCATGTAATCTATGTATGTACGATTGTAATGTGTGTATGTACGTGTAGGTATATGTGTATGTATATATTTATATACATATATGTATGTGTATACGTATATGTATATTATACATCTATATAATATATACACTTCATATATTCTATATATATCTTATATTGCAAATATACATATATTTATTTATATGTATATAGATATATGCATATATGTATAGATATACAGATATATGTATAGATATTTATAGATGTAGATATATATACACACACACACACACATATATATATAGATATATATATATATCTTATTTGCCAGCACTAATATCCCGACAATAACACGATCGTTCCGGATTTTTAACGTGCGACATACGAAAACTTGGTTGAAATTCTGCACTTGCTTCCTTTTTCAATATGCATATATGTATGTGTACTCTCACGATAAAGATCGTAAAACGACAGAAATCCAAACGATTGTCGTGTACTCACACTGATACTGTTCCAACGGATCTCGCGCGTACGACACAAAACCACGGAAAACTTGTTCTCACTTTAAAAACGCTGGCCCGGATGCTCGCTGACCCGCTCCACTGTTCCAACTCATAATCAGCTTGTCCGATATTCACGGAGACTCCGTTTCAATTCCTTTGAATGGTTAGTGGTACTCGCTTGCAATTTCCCTTTTCTAACAAGAACCGCTGCTTCGTAATCCACGCGCGACTGAACGGCTATTGCAAGAGCAATAACGACGACGTACTGCGTGTGCGACGATGACGACGGCAGTAGCAGCAACGGCGACAGCGACGACGAACGGCGACGGTGACGGCGACGGCGACGGCAGCGGCGGCGGCGGCGGCGGCGGCGGCGGCGGTGGTGGTGGTGGCGGCGGCGGCAATGGCGACGACGAACGGCGACGGACGACGTCGGAGGGACCGGTTGATGGAACGGGGCAAATATATGCGTCTGACGGAAGCCTCGATGCGATTTTGTAAGAGGGTGAAAAGGTAAGGCGAGCAATGCTGGTTAGGCGACGGGATTGCGACTGCTTGCTGCTTGCTTGGCTAGCCGCTAGCGGGGGCCTGGCGCAACACCGACTGTCCGACACCAGCGCCCCCTTTATCCCCCCCCCCCCCCCTTTGCCATTCATATTCCCCTTTCTCCCCACCGCCTTCGCCCTACCCTCTGGACTCCCCGCCCTCTCTGCCTTCCTCGCTCTTCACCCTAGCTACACTCATACCAACCTATATCACCTATTTCCTTCTTGTTCTCTCTTTACCGAACCTCGCTCTGTTGCATCGGTTCGTTCCTGTTCCCCTCCGTCTATCTCACTTAGTCGCACCTACGATCGGCCGATTCGCTCGGCGATATATACCTCTCCTTGTTCAACGTTCCATATCGTTCGCATCTCCGTTCGATGTGCATACCCCTCTCTTTCTACCACCTATCGCGCAACTATGCATCCTCTCACTAATTCGAAACTCTCTCTGTCTCTTTCTTTCGCCTGCTCCCCATTCGCTTCGGCAGTTTAGCTCCGTCTCTGTTTCATTCCCCTGTTCCGTCCTGCTCGATCGTACGTACGAACTATCGTGACGCACACCGTCGCACCGATAGTCTTTCTCTCTTTGATTATCGCGTGTCTACCCCCCTCTTGCTTTTCCCGACTACGAGGAGCCAGGATCCCCTCCCCCGCATAATATCAGCCACCCACCTTACCCCTCGCTGCACCCATGCGACCATATACCATGCCACGTCGTCGTCACCGCCACCACCGCCGACGATGAGGCACCAAACGCCCCTCTCCGTGGCTCAATAAGCGTCCTTGACGCGCATGCGCCGGACTAGCCCCACCACCCACACACGCATACACACAGCCGTTCTACGGAAGCTGTCTCATTCTATCTTTCACCGTCTAGCGACCCAGCCTCTCTGCTTACCCTGCTGGAGAACCGGCACAGGTTAGGCTTGGTCGCGCATCGCCCACTGACTATCGCGCTCGCGGGTGGAAGAGGTTTAGTCAATCTCTCTTTCTCGCTTTTTCTTTACCTCTATCTCAGTCCCGTCCCTAGGAAACAGAACTTCCAGGCGCGTGTATACCATACACCGGCGTAATCTTGTTTCTCCATGCGTTCACGCGCTACAGAAAAGACGCAAAGAGAGAAAGAGAAAGGGAAAGAGGAAAGGAGCCGAGGAAAATTCTTTATACTCGATGCTGGCGATGCCTGTACAAGCCGTAACGTACGTCGACTGATACGAAGATAGAGCAGGACTGCGATAGGCATAGTATTTGCGCGAGTACAATAAGCATGGCCGGTGATAGAGCAGTCGTAAACGAAGCAAGGTCGTAGACGGAAAGCTATTCTAATTGCTGGGTCAAGTAGTTTCGGACCATACGGGGCCAAGACCTTATACGTATTATGTACTACACATTCTCCGGTGTCTCGATTTAAGTTAGTCCCAACGATCGATTTTTGTGAACATTTCGGTTTTCGAACTTTTATCGTCCATGATCGTATAGACGCTTAATAGTTGCCTTGATTTTCATTGTTTCTTAATCCTGACACCTGACGCAACTGTAAACGTCGATAAACACGATGACTATCGATGAAACGTGTCAGGCGTTGCATTACTCCGAGCTTCGAACAAACTCTACTAAATTCTTCAATTTGACTTTACGTCAATTTTTAATGTAATTCAGAAAACTTGGGCAAATGTATATTCGCACATGTGAAGAGTAGCGTAGAATTTTACATGCACCAATATGTTTTAATATATATTCGTCCCAGAATATTTTATCCAATGTATTGGTGTTATGTACATGTAAACAACGTTTTCAAGTTGCAGTACGATTTTAGAATGCAGAGGAAGTTGTAGATATGGGTGAGATAAATGCAATCAAGTATATCGTTGGCTTAAACGTTCAGATCAAGATTGTGCTAAACAACTTGAAGGACTCTAAAATAGAATAGACAAAGTTATCCTTGGAGTCGTTCGTTTACAAGTGTCTTGGTATTCTACCGTAGATTATACCTCTACGTACTCGCAAAACACTGAAAACCATTCAATTTTTCGGATTACGTTTTACTTGTAAGCAAAGTTCATCTTCGTTGATATCTCATATTTGATATTTATATTAGTTAAATTAAATAAGATGTAACAAACGTATCAAATAAACGTGTCGAGTCTTTTCTACAGTATTGTGTTTTTGCATACATTGTTTCTATAGCATGTCATTTTCTCAAGGAAATACTAAAAGTTTTTAAGCAAACACTACCGTTAACGATTTTCTTGAAGATTCGAGCTGCGTTTTAGCAAGAAAATTCGTTTCATTCTATGGAACATTACATATGCAAGATAACATTACAAAATTGTGATACAATTAATTTGCAACAGTGATAAAGCTCAACGATCGTGATTTTTAGAAAGCAACTTCGAATGCTTTGGAATAAGTCGTTGATGTTTCGTAAAAGAATTGTTTTTTAAGTCTTTTTGTATATCTTATTGAAATACGACGACGATCGGTGCATCGTTTGTACTAATGTTATACGATCGACTCGCGTATTTATAAAAGCTATTCTTCTTGCGCTAATCGTTTAGAAATACAGTGGCTCAAAGTAAAACTCGGACACTGACATTTTTGGGCTTTATGAAGCAATTGGTAGGATAAGAAAAGAATATAAACAAAAAATAAAGCTATTTTTAGTAAGCTCTATTCAAGGTTATATAAATTCACTAAAAACAAAATTAATTTACATTAAGTCATAAGAAAACGAAGTTTAAAAAGTAATGAAACTTGACCTTAAAATAAAACTCGTAGAAAATTTTCTTGTAGATATGTACATATATTTTACACTATTTTTATTTGATATTAATGTTTTGTTGGTAGTTCTTTATTTGTTCTTGCAGCTTTTAATCGATTCGCATGGACCATACTAGTTTTTCACAATACGAAGGATCAATATTTGTCCATTCCTCTTTTAATTCTTTCTCTAAATCTCTAGCATTAGAAATAATGTGGCTTTTCAATTTTTCTTCTAAGTACGCCCATAGATGTTCGATTACATTCAAATCAGATGATTGAGTGGGAGTTTCGATTACATGAGGGCAATTATAAAGTAACCATAGACAAACATTACGTGCCGGATGCTTTGGATCATTGTCCTGGTAGAAACTGTAAGAATCGACAATACCTAACTTTTCCACACTATCCCTAAAATGTTCTTCAAAATCTGTAGATATTTTGTCCGATCCATGATCCCGTCAAAAATGTGGAGATTTCCTGGTCCAGCAGCTGACATGCATCCCCACACCATTATTGAACCTTCCCCATGTTTAACAGTAGGTCGTAAATTCTTTTCCTTGTACTCCTCATTAGGTTTTCTCCAAATATAAGTTTGTCCCTCGGATCGAAAAATGTTAAATTTACTTTCGCCTGTATATAAAACTGTCCTCCATAATGAAAAATCTTTATTTTTGTACAATTTCGCGAATTGCAATCTTTTTGAACGATTTCTTTTACTCGCAAATGGTTTCTTCCTAGCAACTCTCCCATTAAAATTATTTTTTCTTAATATAATCCTCACTGTTTCTGGATTAGCTTCTTTTCCCAAATGTATTTTAGCTTCGGTAGCTAACTTCGGGGCACTTAATTGTGGATTTTTTTAAATTTGAAGTACGATCCAACGCTCCTCGGATTCTGTGAAGATCTTCCGTTTACTTAGTTTCGGTTTATTTTCCACATTATTTCTGGATCTAAAGCGTTTTGTAGTATCATGAACTGTAGAGTGACCGCGTTTCACTATCAATGCAATATTTCGTACAGACAAACCGTCTCTAAATTGACTTGTAACAAGTTCCCGGAGTTCTAACGACATTTGTCCATATTGTCTAGCCGATTTGAGAAATTAAAACAGAACTTCACAGAAACTAACGACTTACGTCAACTAAAACCTACATAAAATGAAAGTATGAAAAAATGAAGGGTGATTCCCCGCGTTTCATTTGTTTTTCCCACAGAATTACCAACTGTCCGAGTTTCAGTTTGAGGCTATTTTTCATGACTTTTAACATTTCCATTTTGTTTTGAATTATCGTGAATAATTTTTGTCTTTTCTTAAACCTTTGCACTCCGAGCAATTTTAATTCCAAAATCGAGTAATTCCTTTTACGTAGAATAATTACATTGTACATGGTTTATTTTCTTTCTTGCATATTAAATTTATTACTGTTATTTGCACGCACAACAGTTAATTTTTTAACGATTCATTAAATGCATTTATGGTCGGGTAATGGTTGTTTTAAATAATAGTATGGCAATTTTTAGTGTCTCTTCAGAGGAGCCATTGGAGTATTAAGGGTTAATAAATTTGATATGACCTTAAGTGTAAATTATTGGAAATAATTCTGTCTTTCATTTAATTTGTTTTCTTCTACTAATAATAATCTCAGAAAGTGAAAATATATAGGTGTCCAAGTTTTACTTTGAGCCACTGTACGTAACAGCGAGTTACGTGATAGAGTTACAATGTTTCGTCACGTGAAACAATTTATTCGTAAATTCGCAAAAGAGAAGTAAGACTGCTCTTGAATTGCGTGCGACGAGTGACTAAAAATCCGTCGCAACGTGTTCAAGAGCTCGATAAATTCTATTTAATTTATTCGAGAACCAGTCTGGATTGCTTCGTTTGCAGACCTATCTGCCTCGCAGCTTCTTCGGAGATCACTTTCACGTGTCATGCTTGATTGCCCGCGGATACTACGCGAGAACGCTAATCGAGGGATAGTATGCGAACTTTCGAGGCGCATAAGCTTATGGTGTGCACTGTATACCTGCTTAATCTCGTTCCCTGGCGTATTCGCGGCGGAGGAAAGGGAGCAAAGTGACAGTGTGCGAGGGAGGCAACGAATGAGATCCGTAGAAAATTCTTTATACCGACGCTGATGGCCTCTGCGCGCTACGGTTCGCAGCGGGAAAAGATCCCGGTGGCTGATACCGAAGGACCGTGCATATCGTTTGCACGAATATCTCTGCCGTACATTGTACGTATACAAACTTATCGCAGCCCATTGTTACGATTCGTTCTTTTGCTACACTTTCATTTTATATTTTGATTTACCGGCCTCGACATGTAGAAAAAAAAACCAACGACCTCACCCGTAAGAATTTTATTCTACAACCGTGACTGGACTGCCCCCTTTATTCTACAACCGTGCCCGGATTGAATCATACTTTTGCACTCTAATCTACTTATCGCTTTATTAATAGCTTCAACCAGTTTATAATTATAGTTATAGTGATTTCATAATTTTCTAATTTACACAATGATTGGCACGAATACGTTCCATTTGAGGTACGATGATAATTTTTATTTTGAAGGAACATTTCGAAAATAACGTAACCAAGTGCTCTAAAAGATTATGATATTGTCAATTTTTAACGTCAGATGCTAACTATTTCAATCGTAACTACAACGCGTACACTGCACGTTCTAAAGATACGATTACGAATTAACACTTTAACTGCCAAGCAAACAGTTTCAAACATTCCACAAAATCAAAGGAAATTATTTAACGAAGTAACAATTCAAAGTATAAAATATACGATACATGGTAGTCGTTCAATCTTCTTATATTCTCCAGATCTCAATTGAATTTGATGCAATGGATGTATTAACATATAAATTCATTTTTAGACATAAATAAATAATACCGTCACCCATATATGGGTGACATGGCAGTCAAAGTATTAAACCGTATAGAACTTTCTAATCTATCGCAGTGTACATATTCTTAAGTGCATCTGTTTCGTATTCATAAAATCAACAACATGATCGCGTTTAATAATTTTATAGCGGCGATGTTCAGATCGTTGCACAATGCGTTCAAAATATTCTAGATACATACGGGGAGACGTAGATAACTTTTTGCAAAATGCTCATATGATTATCGTAACAAGCTCGAAAGCGTTTCGATTAACTTCAGCCAACATTGTGGCCAACACTGCTTTCGAACTCTTTCTTCAGAGATTCTCGATACCTATGCCGGAAGCGGAAGTACACCATTCTCGCCTCGCTGACTCTGATAAGCGGAGCAACTGTTACCTACACATAAATGTACTTTCCGTTTCCAAAATCCTTGCAACGTGTTGCACTGCTGTCGGCATATTTCATTGTAAAATTATGATATCTATTATTCGTATCTTTCGTTCATAGTCTCCCCTAAATATCAAGGGTCACCTTATTTCCATGGAGGTATAAAATAAAATTTTAATAATTTCGTTTCTCGAAGTGGTTGCTGCAATATCTCAATAACCAATCATTCTACTATTTTATTCTCATCGAAATTAGAACTGGGTCAATATTTATCAAATTTAATTTTTACAAGTTAACCTTCTATGGGGCCGTGTAACCTTCAAGTCACATATTAATATATCGACATTTTATCAAATGATTTTAGTTTCTTTGGTTCTGCTATTTTTGATATATGACGAATTTTATTAACATGCTCAAATAGTTCCATCCATTATAAACTTCTTTTTAACGTAACAACAGTAAAAGTAACAGTAACAATTTAATTTATAGAATTTCAGCAAAAATTTCATTAATTTTTTAATTAACACTCTAATAATCGAATTGCGGATCTTTGTGCGATTGCAGATGTTTATGCACCGATTGATAAGAATTGGAAACAAAAAAGAATTGTTTCCTCTATGAAGGATTCTACGTATCATGTTCCAAAGAAGAATTTTACTGTGTGGAATTTTATAAGAGCAGATATACTATAAATACGTGAAATGCTCAGACTATTAATAGTAAAGTGCAGATTGACATTTAAATAGACTTGTAAATTATCTTAATAAAACTATAGTAACAATCACAAAAACATGAAGCTTCATAAATAACTGGTTAACATCCGTTTAAAGGATATACTTATTTACTAAATTTTCGTTTATCCGATACTTTTCAAAAATATCATAAACGTACTGTACGTGTTATAATTGTATAGTGTGACGATAAGTACACTCCGCGACAGAAAGATGGCACACTACGAAAATTCAATGTTTTCATCATTTAGACATAATAAATCTAGTCTTTCTTGGTACTTATACATTTTTATTACAAAATAAACTACGTTACAAACAATAAAATTAAAGAAAATGTCCGTTTGTTTATGGAAACAGAAAGTAACAAAAAATCGGTGCGACAAAATGATGGCACATATACAAAAAAATACGTGATTTACGTACATAAAATATATAACATTATGTTTAATACTTTGTGTGACCTCCCCTATTTTCCAGAACCGACAACATACGTTTCGGAAGTGACTCATATAGTTTTTTAATATATTTTGGCCGTATTTTTTTCCATGTTTCTTCTAAGCATGTTTTTAATTCTGCAAGGCTTTGGAATTGTCTTCCGCCCTCGTAAACATGCCTTGCTAATTGTGCCCAACAATTTTCAATGATGTTGAGATCTGGCGATCTCGCTGGCCACGTTAAAACACTAATTTTATTCTGTTCAATGTATTGCTTAACGCATTTTGCAGTATGCACACTTGTATTATCCTGTTGAAATATAACATTTTCCCCGGAAATTGTCTGTCCGAATTTAGATAATTGCTGGTCTATCAAATCCATATAAATTTTGCTATTCATAGTTTTCTTTATAAACTTTATCTCAACAACTCCTCGATACCCAATTCCGGCCCAAAGCATTACTCCTCCGCCACCCATGCGTCTGCGGCTTAATATTGTTTGTTCTTTTCCCAGATCGTGAAAATAGTGTGCGAAACCATCCGGCCCATCTAGATTAAACCTTTTTTCGTCACTAAAAATAACACGACGCCACTTTTTTCTCCAATGTATATGTTCTTGTCCAAATTTCAGACGCTCTGATTTATGCTGAACGGTTAAAGGTGGTTTTCTTCTCAACTTCATTCGAACTAAGTGCGGACATTCTTTTATTATCCTTTGCACATTTCGTATATTTGTATGTACGCCAGCTGCTTTAGCAATTTCTCGTGCTCTTCTCGAAGAATTCGAAGCTTCTTTTAAAATTGCACGTTTTCCGCGATTACTTATTGCTTTCGGTCGACCGGAACTCTTTTTTGTACCGTATGTTTTGGGATTTTTTAATAAATTATACACTACTTTTCTGCTCTGATGTATAATACGTGGAATTTTCGAAACTGAGTAATTCTCTTTATACAATGTCAAAATCGTTTTTATTTCAGCATCCAATAAAGATTTTCCACTAACCATAGTGTAATTTCAATAGAGGATAATAAGAAACATACAAAATATTTAATGCACAGTCACACAGTACACGATACAAACAGTCTGGCGGTCTAGTGTCAACCGTAGAGAAAGAATTTTAAGACTGTGCCATCATTTTATCGCGTCGGTGATCCCCGATTTTTACGTTTAGACTAGAACCTGTAACCTGCGCTTAAATCCGCCGGTGTAAGTAGCCTTGAAGCTCCACCGAAGTACATATACGGAAAGAAACATATCAAATTTCATGACAGTTTTCAGAAATAGCAATATTTTACGGGTGTGCCTTTTTTTTGTCGCGGAGTGTAGTACCATAGAGGTTAACTTGAGTATAAGTAGTAACATTATTTATGGCATGGCCCATTAATACAATACTACGTTTAATTCTTCGAATTCAACGATGGAGAAGCTACCGAGCAATTCCATAGAGGGGAAAAATGAATCCGTCGTTCGAGCAGCATGCATATATCGCGACAAGTCGGTTAGATACATGTATATAAATGCAAGAAAGAAAGGATAGAAGAATAGAGGATGAGTTTGGAACGCGGGACACCGGTGGCAGTAGGGGTGGAAGCATCCGCTGAGGTGTGATACGGAACGTCGAGGGGGTACAAGGTGATATTTCTCATGAAACTGAACCGAATAAATTTTTAACAAAAACTGCTGACTCACTGCATTACGTTTTCTCCATTCCTTTTTTCTTTACAGCCAGACTGCTGCCATCTTTTCATCGTAGTGTCCGCCGCTTCCTTTCCCTTCAAGTGCCGGAAATACGAGAGGGTCCTACTGAAGTACCATCGTGCGGAGAAATTTATTTGCATGCTCGATTGTATATAACATTCCTGAAATATTGAATGGGCACGGCAGTAAAACGCTAATTAACAACGCCATTAACGCCTTCAAAATTTCCTTTCACATTCTTCATATTAAGAATTTGTTCCCCGTAAATGCTTTTGTTTAACACTTGAACCGGTGAATCAACGACCTCGGAAATTCCATAAACTCGAAATAGCTTATTTAACGAAATAACAATTGAAAGCTTAAAATGTACGATACGTAGCAGACTTTTATCGTTCTTACATTCTCCTAATTGCAACTTTCGGTGCAATTAATAATACATTCACATGCAATTTTATTTTTAAGTACGGACAAACTGTCTGTCATCTATATGTGACTAACATCAATGAGTTCGTGAAAAGATTGTTAAAGAAGGATATTCCTCGACCACAACCATTTCCTACGGAACAACGTATCAACATGGTTCTAGGTCGCATAGGAGATGTGAAACGGAAACGCGATTAAATCTATTGCAAGCACGATGTCATCGTCGAATCTTATATTTAACACTTTAACTGCCAGACCAACAGCCTCAAAAATTCCACGAAATCAAAGTAATTCATTTCGTGCAGCAACAGTTGAAAACCTAAAATGTCTGACACATAGTTATCCTTCGACCTTCTCGTTGTCTTCGGATATAAACTAAATTAAATGCAAAGAATATATTAGCATAAGAATTTATTTTTAAACATGGACAAATAATTCTGTCACCCATATATGGGTGACATGGCAGTCAAAGTGTTAATCGTTTCGATGCTCACGCTATTTTACTAAACAAAATGTTTAAGATAATTTGTTTCGAAGTAACAGTAGTTTGTCTACTAATGACAAGCTTCCGGGGGTATACGTTTTCAAGCAACACGGTTAAACTATTTGCTAGCTATGTTTCGGCTGAAACAAACGTTATTATGCAACCAGTCATTGGTTTTCGAAGAGAAGAGTTTTCCCCCGGAACCATTGTATTCCATACAAAGGTGAGGCTATTGAGCGCGTTCTTCACACAGAAGTGAAAAAAAGCGGAAAAGAGATGAGGACACGGGGGAAGGTTGGAAAAATTTTCAACGGTGTAAAGTAGGAATAGGAAAAGAGCGATTCGATCTTCACCCTCGGAACCATTTCATTCCAGGATTGCGGCGGGGAATCTTCCGAATCGGGAAACAAGGGAAACGCCGTGCCGCGCCGTCCGAATGAAGAGAACGAAAAAGAGGGACAGGATTTAGAAGAGAGACAAAGAGGGAACGAGAGGATAAAAACACCCTCGAGGTTCGACTCAGCATCCCACGATATCTACATCTATTTTTGGCCACGGTCAGCTGTAGTTGCACGGCATTAGCATAATGAAGACAGTTCGTCTCTTCTCGTTCTCTTGGGCAACGCGTGCCCATCTCTATCGCTTACTATGTGGCGCAAACTTTCTCTCTCTCTCTCTCTCTTTCTCTCTCTTCAGCCATCCATCTATCCATCTACTCTCTCTTTGACCCCTAGTGCTATATGTTGAAATGAATATGGTTAGGACGTCGTTAAACACGTAAATAAATTAAGTAAAAGTCGAGGAAGCGAGCGAGTATGAAGGCACACGAGGAATACGTAGTTGTCAAAAAAGGTTTCTCAAATTTCTGAATGAGTTACGGTTTCTTGAAAATATAGATAAACTTATGCAACGTACTTTTGTACGTCGTATCTCATAATATACGGGGTACACATGATCCGATGATTAAAAATCCTAAAAGAACTTTCGTCGCATCGGTTTAAATGGATCATTGCAAATCCATGTTTAACCCCTTGGCCTACGACTTATTTTCTAGTAACAGAGACCAGATTTTCTTTATCCTTCGGGAAACGACAGAAAAAAAAGTCAAATTTGTAGTTACCGCGTGCGCAGCTATTCTACACTGATTGCATGCGATCAAAGATGAAATGGTATGTTATTTCGGTTTAAAGAAAATTAAGGGGTTAAGAAAGTTTAGTAAAACTAAATATTTCCTATATTTAAGAATTCTTTCATGTAAACTTATATAAAGTACAAAGTAAATGAAAACTGTTTAATAGTAATTATATAAAATACATACTGGACTAACATTAAAGCCACAATATTTTGGTAAAAATTGGAAGAAGTTTTATTTGTTACATAATTAGATATTTAAATTATAAGAAGTAAAGAAACGTAGAATTGAAGAAACTAACACTTTTTATGCATAATAATTTATAGAAATGGAAAATGTAATATATATATAGACATTTATTAACGCTAGAACTACCTTTGTGATAATAACAAGACTGCATCTATTCAAACTTCATTGAATTTTTATTGTAACATGTGGTTCGTTAAAGAAGTACATCGAAAAATTACTAATGAAAACATTATTATAACTTCAGTAATGGCGAAAGAAATAAGTAGGGACCAGTCATTTCGACTGGTTTCGTACTTTTAGTGTTAATATAATTTATTCTTTGGTACAGTTAAAGATACAACCTTAATTTTATCGATTGTTTCAACGCTAAATACTAGAGAGATAAAAAGTTAAAAAAATGTTTAAATTATTATGTTCGGTGTAATAAGTTACTGTACAGAACGGCAAACAAAATAGCGTTCGATATCGATAACCGATATTCTCTTTTATTTCTGGGCGAACTTCGAAGTTAAAAGAATATAGATTTTTAAGTAAATAAATATGTGGAAAATGGTGTAACAACACAATCGCAGAGTTATAATCACGTGTTAAGCTTGCATCTATGAAGAAGGATGAAGTAGAATTCGGCGGATCGAGGCGAGCGCTGGCAAAGAATACGAAGAGCAAGAGGTCGAGTAGTTTGGAGAAAGGGAAGAGCGGAGGTAGCAGAAAGAGAAGAACAGAGATGACAAAGCAAAAAGCGTGCCGGTGCAAAAGAGTGAAGGGCGCAGGGGGGAGAAAACCTGCTCCAAGACGGCGTCGTACTAACAATACAATAAGATAACAAGCCACAGGGAGGGCCCAGCCGTGCTAACCTGACTTTCGTGGATAACTCAGCGTGCTGCTTGAGCCTGTAAATACGCTCCACACACGATATTTTGCCCCCCTCCCCTTTATTTCCCTCCCCCTCAAGCAGCCTAATCTTCACGAGAGAATACGACGGACTCATAATCCTCTCGCGGTGATAAAATTGCCCGTTATTCTGCACGTGATCGCGCCATCGGCGTCTCTTGGGACAAACATTCGTCGTGCAAACAGTAATCCGGAATTAAACCGAAGCAGAGTCGTTCCTTAACGTCAATAACTTATGCATTGTACGAATTTCTAGTTCTTGATCATCCTCTGCGTCTAACGCAACGAATACTGAACTTATTTAATCAAATCTGATTTATTAAGCATTCTAATATTGTATTCTTCTTAACGTAAAGTCGTACGTTATTTTAGGAATTTTTAAGATATTTAGCACAATTTTCACTAAATTAAGACTCACCAAGCACTTCATCCAAGTGATAGTTTGCTACCTTGACAAACATTAACCGAATAATTTATAGAAATATAAAATTGCTTCCTGTATTTTTGCATCGAAAGTGATTCCTTTTATGATATTTATTTGCTTCTTCGTGTTTCTTTATTATTGATAAATTATATGCAGCAAGCTGTTCGACGTTTTTGATTTACCTTGCTTATCGTATTCTTTTAAAATGATAATAATGATTTTGAATGAAAGCTGGAGTTGTGCAGCGATCAAATTATACCTCATAATTATCTTGTTTTCCGTCGAATTTCCTTATACAATAAAATTGTTATGGTTTAATTCTTATCGATTACATACCGTTCCATTGTGTTGTAATATTTTGTAATCAACATATTAGCTATTCTAACTTGAAAAGTTTGGAAAACGTAACTTTTGTACGAAATATCTTTTGTACCCTACATTGATAAAGATTCTTCATAGAGGTAATTCAGGAAATGAGATTATAATTATATTCTTGAATGTTCTTTCCATCTTCTCTTACTATATATTTATTTATAACACCGTCTTTAACGAGGTCCTTTTTTATAACCAGTACATTTTCCTTTTCACAATATGGATTACGTACAAATTGTTGATGGAAGGAATTAAGCAATGCTTTATTATGTTCTCGCGGACAGTTAGTAGGTACAATTTTATTAACTTTCCTGAGTACATTAATTTCAATCATTATTAAATATTAATTATTATTAAACGATGCGGTGTCGTTTGTCTTCATCAACGTTCTCGCGTTCCTCCAGCTTCGTCTTTTATAATAGCAAGCTTTTTGTAAATGTTTTTTAATCTTGAGTTTTACAATGAAATCATGAAATTTATTATTTTATTATTAGCGTAATGATATTTTCGCTAATTACACGACACTCTGCTAAGATACAACATTTCAATTTAAGTCATTTTAGAGGAATTTCGCTGGACTGTTTTTACTATCGAGGCATTAATCATTCGATGGTGCTCGCAACATGGAGATTATAAACGATACAGTTATAAGTCAATCGGGATTACGCTGGAGCTCATCGATTAATCGCGGGACACTTTACACGAGAACGAATGACCGCCGCATCAACGTCAATGAAATAAGCAATCTTTGACTATTTATTACGAAAACCAGTAATACTGTTCGTTAACGAGCCTCCATCTACTAATTATAGATGAACTCTCAAAGTCTAAAATCGGCGGTAGATTATTCCTCGGTAACTTTCCATTCATTCAACGTTACACATAAATAGTTGTTTTAGCAACCTTTGTGTTTCTATTTTACCTACTTCTCCGTAACTTAACATTTCTATATTTATTTTGCCTCGGAAAAGCGAATTCTAACGAAATCACTTATAATTTTGAACTTGCCGCTATTTTCTGATTAATTAATAATTACTATGACGCTGCGATAGAACTCTATTCTTGCTTAAACGTTCGTAAACCTACATCGATTAACTTCTTGCCCATATTTGTGGTGTACGAAGTATCGTGGAACAAAGGTTTAAAAAATGTTATAACTTGTTATTGACAATCTGTTTAACGATTATTCGATTACGATAGCAGCAATGTTAAGTCATAAAAAATCATAAATATAATTCATAAACTGCTACGTAATGCGGTGAAAGAACTATTTAACACGTTGAATGCCACGGGGGTCACCGGTGACCGGCACCGTTACATCGTTTAAGAACGGTTATCAATAAATTAACAGCATTGAACATTAACGCAGTACTGCCAAAATTAACCAGATTATGATACGAGGTGAAAACTTTAGTTTTTAGTAACTAACAATTTTGTTCAATAACGCTGATCATTTTTATAAATGAAACAAATGAAACTTGTTTCATATATATCTCTCACTCTCACTATAATATCTCAGAATATACAACAACATACTAGAATAACCAAGAATATGAAAGAATAAAGACGAATATACCAACATACGACGAAAGGTAACAGAATATACAACAATATGCTGGAATCTATCAGGAAATACAATAATATACTAAAATGCACCAGGATATACAAGAATTGACTCGGTTCTCAAGAATGCACCATATTATCACAGAGTATACAAAAATATGCAAGAATATCGCAGAATACACCGGAATAAAACATAATATACCAACATATGATATAACATAACAGAATATACAAGATTATACTAGAATGCACCAGGATATACAATAATATTCTAAAATGCACCAGAATATACCAGAATGGACTAGAATACCCTCGGAGTCACTATAATATCTCAGAATATACAACAACATACTAGAATAACCAAGAATATGAAAGAATAAAGACGAATATACCAACATATGACGAAAGGTAACAGAATATACAACAATATGCTGGAATCTATCAGGAAATACAATAATATACTAAAATGCACCAGGATATACAAGAATTGACTCGGTTCTCAAGAATGCACCATATTATCCCAGAGTATACAAAAATCTGCAAGAATATCGCAGAATACACCGGAATAAAACATAATATACCAACATATGATATAACATAACAGAATATACAAGATTATACTAGAATG
>CM052098.1:11124475-11134655 GCA_028453745.1 Agapostemon virescens
TACCAGGATATAGAATAATATTCTAAAATGCACCAGGATATACAAGAAATGACTCGAATGTTCAAATATAAGTCCTTTTTTTTAAAAAATGAGATATGACGTAATTTATGCTTAATTTAGTGTACATTTTTTGTTTATAACTAGTTAGTATTTAATATACTAAAAAATGCCAATGCTTTGTTCAATTTAAAATTGGACGGTAAAAGAAATTGCGTAACCATTGATTATGAAAGTGGTGTAAGTCCAATTTCCATAGACAGGTGGCGAGGTTACGGGCCACCAGTGACTTCATAATTGTTTTATTTCACGTGCCGAAAGTTACTATTTTAGGTTACTTATTTTATTTTCCTCCAACAATGGATAATTTCATATTCACATCAGATAGTGATATAGGTAAGAAGAAATAGTAAATCAAATAGTAAATTGGTTGCAAATATGTTGGATGAGATTTTGCAAAAGTGCATCGTATACTATTTTGTATAAAACATCAATGGAGGACAGAGAATTCAAGACTCTAAATTTATCACCTACATGTCAGGGAAGACCGTCAAAATTTGAAAAAATCGCCCTGGCGCCTTTGTATCGCGATGCCAAAAAATATAAGGATATGGAACAACTATTACCTTATATACCTCCTGTGCATCATGAATATTTCAAAATACTGCCACACGAAGAGCATAAATAATTAATAATACCAATATCTTGTGTTACGTTTAACAATATATAAATATAATTAACGTTCAAAATAAAAAATACTAATTCTATTTTATTTCTTGTTATTATTTATAAACAAAATTGGATTAATACAAAATATATTTTAAGTGATATCTGTTATTTCAAAATTGAAATTAAATGATATTTACAATTGACTAATTATGAAACTGGTATAAGTCCATTTGCAGCCTGGAAATATATATTATTTTAGTTAAATTCGCCTAAAAGAAATTTATACAATCAAATTACATATTGATAAATTAGTACAAACATTCCCAGACTTCACATAATTAACCTATATTTTTTAATTGTCAGATCTGCTAACATTTAATTTTCTCGAAACAAAAGAAAATGGACTTGCACCACTTTCAAAATAAACGGTCCAAATATAAAAATAAAGATCGCTTTAAGACAATTCGCCAAACAATTTTTTTATTACGTTCTACAGTTGTTTACCGAACTAAAGCTCCATCGTAGACGGTTGTTCTCTCCATTAAAGTAATCGAAGACAATTTGTCACTCGGAACAAAATACTGCGATAATAACCATCAAAAGTTTCTTTTAGTGTCGATCGATGTGGCATTCCTATATAAATGGTGGATAAAACCTAGGCCGATTCTAAGAAGAAGGCTCGTAATCATGTGGGGGAGGAGGGTTGCCGCTAGTTTAGCGTCACGATTAGTCAGCCCCTGCTAGACACCCTGGTGTCTTTTCTCCTACATTGCATATATACTGTACTAGCTCGAGTCGCTCTTTCTTTCGTGAGTCACTGACGGAAATTACGATCGATCGAACAAGAACGGAACAAACGAAGTAAGGTTGTGTCCCGCTCGTTCCAGCAGGAATCTTCGTCGTGTCTGTCTTATCGTAAACGCGTTTAGGACCCCGATGACACTGGATGACGGAACGTCTTTGTCGAAATTTATTCTTGCCACGTGTCCTCCCGTCGCTGATCTTGTTAGCACCAACGAGGATAGTGTCGATACTCTTTTGTATACGTGAACCGAGGTAAAACTTCAACGAAATCTCACTCAAGTCGGTTACCTGTAAAGAAATTCTAAAGAATTCGGGACTAAACGGTATCATTTTTATTATCGTCACGCGTTGTATTTACAATAACCTTGTCGAATGCCTTTTCACCCTTTATCCCTTTTTATCCCTCCTTCCCCATTTTCTCCTAGTTTGAGTAAGCGTTTCATCGATCACTACACGGTGATACCATATTTCCTTCACGCGTCTTCGCGAAGACCGATATCGCTAGATTCGACGAATACTGCGCGAAAGAGGGTGTTCTTGTCCGAAACTGAGCCGAAGAAAGAAACAACAGTGGTTGTTGTCTCTCGTGAATTTTCAAGAATTCTCAAAGAACGATCTAAACAAAATCTTCCATGTTTTATTTTTCCATTACACAACCGAAACGAACGTCGTTCCATGGAGAAGTCTCCCAAAGAAAGGCTGATTGGTATTCTCTAAGAATTTTGAGTCTTTCGTGTGACTGGCGTCCTCCCCGTTTAAATCTTTTCCTTCCTGAAATGATGATAAAGCGAAGGGGCGGTTACTGAATATTCACACGAAAGTCCGTGGCATCGATCGAAACAACCGCCCCCTTGGCTTTTTCTCCTCCCGAGAGGAAAGGGAATTGGTGGGGATGTGCGGGAGGGAGAGGGGGAGAAGAGAGGAGTCGAATCACAGGAATTAATTATACTCTGAGCAAATAATAATCGATAATAACATTGTGTTTTTGATTTTCCTCAAATTCAGTTTTCACGTAGGACACCGCGTCTCCTATTTAACTATTTCGCTAACACGTCGAATACAAAAGTTTGGATAATAAAATGAGATACAGTTAGCAACGTCATTAAACAATACGATTTATTTCTCGAAAATTCTTCATCCGTCGTGGATATCCTGTTTCATTGCCAAACTAAACATCACGTTCTTTCTTCGATTCGATCGACCTCGTCTTCCTCTTCTTCTTCTGCTTCTCCCATTCCGTCCTCTTCTACTAGTTCTCATTCGATGACAGGAGTAATTACATTTTCATGTTGTTCCGACACGAGGCCGTACGTGACTGCAGCGAGATCAATTTGTCCCGAAGCCCAGCGTGTTCGCAATGGTAAATGTTATTTACTTGGAATAACGTCTCGAGAATGAAGAGGAAAAAGGTTAGGAGAAAGTAATGAAAACACAATTGTCCGATGCAACGTCTGCAACCCCTATTCGTTTAACTGGCTACAAATTACATATACAAATATTTATATGTATACGGAGCGTAATGAAATTTTCTCGGAACTCTTGATTTGTCCTGACAATGACATTTTTATGATTTTACCATGACGAAAGCAATCGAGTCACGGCCGGTCTCGGAAGCGTAGAAGACAACCGATTCCGTTGACATTCGCAGAGGTGTTCAACTCCAAACGAATAAGTTTTGTAAAAGAATCGTACGCTCGTAATATACAGGGTGTTTCGTCTAAAACAGGACACCTAAATATCTCCACTACCTCTGAAAATATGAAAAATGTTGCTAACGTAATCTAAATGGTTTCAAAAGACGAATCAGATGGACGAATCGTTTTTTGTAAATTGTAATTTTTTAATCGTTTCTCCAGGGTCACTCGTGTTTTTTTTACATATATATATATATATATATATATACACAGTTTTTGTTGTTGTATGTTATAGCAAACATTATTGTGCATACATCCATGTTTAATAGCACGACCTTGAAGTGACCGTGAACTCTAAAATTTGCTAATTAATGCAGAACTTTCTTTCAGCGACATTTCAGATTTCAACGGTAACAGGAATTCGACCATGAAATTGAACTTGTAAATAATCACATTTATTACTGCAATAAATGTTCGAAATGATGTGCTTCCGTTGTGATACATTTCGTTAGGCGAAAAACGACAGATTGTACAGCTCTTTCGATGATTTCAGGTTTCATATCAGCACATGCTGCAATTATTCGTTCCTTCATATTTTCTGGCGTCGTGGGCTACTCTTGATAAACCGTACCCTTTAATGTCCCCCATAAGAAAAAATCAAGTGGGGTGAGATCGGGTGAACGAGCCGGCCATGATACAGGCTCATTGCGTCCCATCCAACGAGTTGGGAATTTTTCGTTGAGGACACGTTTTGCAATATGGGAAAAGTGTGCTGGACACCCATCGTGTTGATACCATAATACTAGTCGGTCCCTAAATGATACATCTCCTAATAAACTTGGTAGAATATGTTCTAAAAATTCAGCATACTTCTGCCCAGTTTGCGGACCGTTGATAAAATACGGTCCAATTATCCTATTATTTAGAATACCACACCAGACATTTGTGGCCCATGGTCTCTGCTTATCGAGTTGTCTAAACCATCGTGGATTTTCAACCGACCAATAATGCATGTTCTTGAGGTTCACCTGACCATGATTTGTAAAGGATGCTTCATTCGTAAACAATACTGTTTGGAATAACATTTCATCACTTTCATATTTCTGTATACCCCATTGAGAATAGTGTACGCGGTTTTCAAAGTCTCTTCGATGAAGCTCTTGATGAAGAGATAAATGGAAAGGCTGAAGTTTTTGTGAATGAAGAATCCGGAATATGCTTGTAACACTGATACCAGTTTCACGTCCAAGTTGCCTTATATATGCGAGTTTTGATTTACTTTCGCGATGATATTGTTCACAATTGCTTCATGAGTAACAGTCTTACGTCTCATACGAATGTTTCTGTTGACACTACTAGTCTCACAAAATGTTTTAACAATAATTGAGTATGCAGAACGTGATGGACAAGAACGTTCTGGAAATCTGTCTTTGTAAATTCGTATTGCTTCTCTTAGACATTCTCGAGCTTCACCGTAAATTAAACCATTTGAATTTTCTCCTGTTCTGAATAACGCATTGTGGATCGCTTGTCGATACACTGAGAAATCTAGCAGTGAGCAAACTCTTAAATACATACATCACAAATAAATATATCGATCTTCACGGATCCAGTTGACGGTCGTCGCGTCGAGTTGCACCGACATTTAACACATTAACTGCCCAACTGTCGATCTTAAAAATGCCATAAAATCAAATTAATTTATTTAATGAAGCAGCGATTGAAAAGTTTAAATATATGGCATATAGTTATCTATCAACCTTCTTGTATTCTTCAGATATCAACTAAATTGAATGCAACGAATATATTAACGTACAAATTTATTTTTAAACATAGACTAATTATTCTGTCACCCATATATGGGTCTGGGTTAGGTATATGGGTGACATGGCAGTCAAAGTGTTAAGAGGCAACATTCGACTAGAAAATAATTTGATGTTACTACCACGCGTTCGTAAAAATCCGTATTTTCGTTTACGAAAGTGTTTGTTCGATTCTCATTATTATTATCATGGTTCCAACACACGATACCATTCCATCGCAGTTCTCGCAGGCAAGTCAAGTTAACATACAATCGCACGATACACACGTACGAAGGCGTCAGCATAGGCAAACCAATTTTCAATTTCCAACTTTCGTTATTAGTGTCCGTCATCGTTACGCGAAAGACGCATTCGTTTCCGGCATTACGGGCGTCCATATGCACAAAATAATGGTTGCAACCTTCTGGCCGCAAAAAGATTTTCCTAAACGACGACTAGATATCGGGAAATCAATGCGGAATAACATTACACACGTGCACACGGCTGGCGCGTATCCAGATGCGTTTACCGATGAGACATTTTTCTGCATAAAAGAACAGCTGTATACAAGTGCACGATAAACATGGAAAAACTATCAGCCGGTATATTTTATTTCGCGTACCGTTGCATTAGATTGGAAACAGTTTGAATGCTCCGCGATCCGATTATTTATTGTTTTTTCCCCTATTGAATAATATCGCATATACCTCGCTGAATGTTATTAGTAAGTTGTAAACTTTCTTTACACTGTTTTGTTTTATTCAGAAATGGAGAACGTTTAAATTAATTGTATTTATTATATATATATATACATATATATTTATTCTATATTACTTCTATTTATTAATTTTATCAATAACACGGATAATATTAATCATCGCAATCGAAATGCCACAATTTCGAATTCAAAATTGGTTTATAATGTGATGATATTAAATTTACATATTTTTTATATGTTAATAAATTGAAGAAAAAGTTAAATATTTTATTGAATTTCGATCTACCGATCAAAGTATTGAAGATATTGGTATTTGCTGAATAAAGTATTTAATACTTTTAACAAATATTACGTGTGTGCCTCATTTTCTTCTCCATTAATATTTTCAACAATTGTCATAAATGTCCACGTTTCTCCGGCACACTACGAAAAGCAAACGTTAAATATTATTAGCAATGGCGAATATATGAATAATATTACTGATATTTAAATACATATCTGATAGGACGTTTACGGAGGCTGATATTTTCGATTGAATTCAGAATAAATTCAGTTTTGGGAAACTCTTCTTATATTATTCATTTTGTTCAGTCTAATCTGTGTGGTATTAATTCTGGAGTAGCTCATATGCACATTTTTCTTTCATTTCGTTTTTAACTTTATCTCGGCATAGTTATTGCATATTATCATCTATTCTGTTTTAAATTTGCATTAGACAGTAAACGATTGCACGCAATAACTTTGTCGCCCACTTAGTTTTAATGTAGTCCTTTATATAGATGTTTATACAAGGAAAATTCAGATTTCGTCGCAACTAAAAAACGATTGTCAAAAAGAAGAAACTAATTCCGATAATCACCGAGTAGGGAGATTCTGAAGATACGCGATCCTTGCATCTGTCCAGTCCTAGGTCTCTGACCGCTCCCAGGTTACTTCTTGTTCCAGCAGATATTCAAAAACGGATCATGACCAGTCTCAACTTTTCATACTTTCGATCTGGTTTGGCGGGGTAGGTATACTCGTCGTCGTCTAGCCGTCTGTTTGCAAATCACAACTAGCAACCCCCGAAATGGTCGCGCACCTTTATTCATGCGCATAATTTCTTGCAGACAGGTTGCTGCAGGGGCTGCACGGAATTTAATATAAATCGAAAGAAAGATTGCCAGCCTACGTTTGCCTGTTCCTCACGATAAGACCGGTTTTGGCGTTACTCCAACCCCATGGCTCCATCCTATCTTTTTCTTAACCGGGTGTACTAAGCTGCCTTTCCATGATATACCAACGAACGACACCGTCAGTGTTTTGCTGCTAATGCAATGGATCGGTTAGTTAACGATGACGCAAGAACGACACCGGGTTCTCGTAGAATAGAGAAATGTGTTGAACATTTCGGATTCCTGTTGAACACTTCATATCTTGCACGTTTGCCGCGATTGATTAAATTTCTTTTAACATTCATTTAACATTTTCACTGTCCAACTAACAATCTCATATATTCCACAAAATCAAAGTAATTCATTTAATGAAGCAACAATTGAAAACTTAAAATGTATAACACATAGTTATCCTTCGACCTTCTCGCATTCTCCAGATTTCAACTAAATGTAGTACAACGATTATATTAATGTACAAATTTATTTTTAACAATGGACGAATTACTCTGTCACCCATATATGGGTGACATGACAGTCAAACTATTAAACGGTTTATCTTCTACAACAGAATCTCGCTGGTTGCGCGAAACAGGACCAACAACGCGTGAAAAAATCGAGGTTGTGCAACGAAAGAAACAAACAGTCACGTGGTCTGTTTTCTTACCTGCTCGCTTCATATTTCCTCTACGTAATCACCATACAACAAACGAGGATTAGGAGCATTAATCGAGGTTGCAACTAGCGAGGCTCTATTGTATTTCTATTTACTTAGGATTCGAGACTTTTCGTTACGTTACTTTTCTGTTACATTAAAAATATGGGAATTAATACAGTCGCGTCTTAAAACCTGCGTACAGCTCAGGTCAATTTCACCCGGCCACGGGCCGCCATAGTGAGTACAAAATAGCAGCTGTACCGCGCGGAAAAACTCAAGATTCGCACAGCTGAGTCACACATTTTTGGCACGCATTGTTTTCCGTCAGGCGACGAAATTTCTACCGTTACAAGCGATTTCGACCTGGCGGACCTTCTCCTACTCCACCCTCCATCTTCTTCATTCCCACTCCGACTTTTTCGTACTTGCCACTCTTTTTCCGACAACCAATCATTTTAGATATTCGAAAAAACCACCCCTATAACTCCAAATACCAAGGTTTCTTTATAGATTACACGACCACGACAAATCAGAACAAATCCGATATTCGACTGTATTACCAATTCGACCGAGTTCGAGACGCGATACGTGACGACATAGCCGAGTCTGTCTTAGCTTTCGTTACTGTTGAATAAACGAGTTTGTTTCTCCGGAGTTTGACCTTTACAACCATTCTCCGTAAATCCCGGCTGAATCCAAGTCCCTAAACGAGGGTGACCGATTCACCGCCACAAATACCCTTCGCTTCATTTACAACAATGTTGACATACGATCAACCAGTTAACAGTGATTGACGAGTATACTCGTCATGGAGAAGTGGCACGATTTTGTGTATCGACGAGTATACTCGTCACGCGTATACTATAAAGGTGAATTTAACTGTAATTTTTGGTAAACTGTTGAAGAGGTACACGCATAGATATCTGCGTAGAACATATCGAACCAAAATGTTGGGCACAGTTGCAGAACCAAACTGATCTACCTGACCTATAAGATCTATTAGACCTATGCCAGGCCAGACGCCAGAAAGGTTGCACAATTAGGAAATGGCTAGCGCCCAGAATACTAGATACGCTTCTAGTAGCCACCTACGCCATTTTTCCCATTGTGCTTTCTTTTCTGTATTCTTGTCTATGCCGTGATCTTTCTTCCCAGTGAATGCATTACGAAAGTCGATGGTCAGTTACAATTTTTATTTCGCAGAGTGCTCCGATTTACGAAAATAAAAAGTCACGTAAATTCGACATATCTTAAATATGAAAGAATTCGAAGCTTTGTTTCGTTGGTATTGCGTATATTTCAAACAATGTTATCTCAAAAAATTAATTTATCTTTCTTCGATGAAAACGTATATTTTTGTTGTTTTTTTTTTTCAATTTCGAACTAATGTGTGATGAATCGTACAACATTTATAATTCTTTCGATTTTACAATTCCTTGGATACGGACTAATTGTCCATTGACAAGATTGACTAAACCTTTACCAAAATGTCTTGGTGGCAAACCTACTCGTTTATACCGGTTTATTGTTAGAAATTATCGAACTATATCATTCGAAGGTGCTTAGCTTACAATCATGTTATCACGTGACGGCGTATTTATTGACGCAGGTTAGTTCAAATCAAATTTTCATTTGAACATTTGCCAAACACGCGTTTCGGTATTGTATGACGATGAATAGCATCGATCGCAATCTTCTAAAATTAACGTCGATTCGATCTTACAATACGCGCAAATGTAGAACCTATGTAAACGAGAATGGAGATAAGATGTTAATTGCAATATAAATTCTATGGAATTACTGTCACAGAATTTAATCTCAATGCAGATTTAAAATAATTTATTTGCGTAGCATTTCTTTTGTAGGTGATGGATTAATTTTGGTTAATTTCGTTAGCAAATAGTTCAAGTTTCGAGTAGTTTCGAGTTTCTTAACACTAGAACTACCGAACAATAAATCCAACGGTATACGTTGCTTTGTAATAATAACGAGAATTTATAAAACTTCATATAATTTTTATTGTAACATGTACGTTATTGAAGAAGTACAGCCAACATTCTTTTATGAAAACATTTATATAACTTCAATAATTGCAAAAGAAAAAACTAGGAACCAGTAAAAATGACTGGTTTGGTAGTTCTAGTGTTAATAAATAGAAATATTAAATAGAAATACAACCACAAATTATTTATGTAAACCAATTACGCTGTTGACTTTAATAGTGTACACGGCGTGTTCGGTAACATAAGTTAGATATTTTAACCCTGCTCTTTACGATTTCACTTTACCCATATACATCCAATGTAAACCAAAGAGAAAGGGAACTAATTAAATAAGGTCAAAAATATCGAAGACATAAGAAGACACAAGAAGAGATATCTTGACATAAAAACATGTACATTATTGTATTTAAAAAACTGAAAGTTACCTTGATTTCGTGAAACATATTCGAGATGTCCAATATTGATGTACACGGATACATCTTTTTCTAGTATTTATCATTTGCGAGGAGAACGCAGAACACTCGCAACACCCCGTATATTCCAAGATTAAAAGTTTTATAAAAAAAAACTACATTACTCCACAAAATTAAAAGGATACGGAACTTGTTACCGAAAAATGTTCGACCTTTGAACTTCTGCAACATTGTGTAAAATAATCTTACTATACAGTATGTACTACTATACGTTACTATACAGTAACGGGATGCTATAAAGTATTTAAATGGTCCAACGAAACGCGTGAAT
>CM052098.1:11135055-11146353 GCA_028453745.1 Agapostemon virescens
ATATAAGGCTCGCGCGTAAGTCAGATCAGGAAGAGAATCGGTAATGAAATGTGTAACAAGCAGAAACAGAGATTAAGTGTCATTTAACGATATATTGATTTGCAAAGACATTCGTTAACTCTTTGCCTTACAATATCGCGTAACGTGTCGCGATAAAGATTTCAATCAGAACCTACTAAATATGTTTTGTCATTTTTAAGTTGAAAGAACATTCTGTTTGTTGGTTGCCGTTAATTTATCGTTAAAGAAACTGTAAGCATAGAATGGGTACAAACTTTTTATTTCTACTAAGGACTTATGAACTACAAAAAAGTTATTTTTACCCCAACTAGAAAAGAAATTATAGAGCATAGAGTTAAATAATTAACGTATGTTATCAAACACCTCGTGCATATGTATATAGGGTTACCATATTTTAGGGAAGTATCATTATAGACTAATTTTAATGTCGACGAGTTTTTTTTTTAAAGTTTACAGCCCACACTCCTAAAAATAGTGGAAATCCGGGCAAATTCCGAAAGTGGGTTAATCGTTAATTAGACAGAGATGTTAAAAATTCTAGGGTCCGATTGTACGACGTACGGATTCATACTTATAATTTCCACAATTGGTATACATGAAATTTGAAATTTAAAATTGCAGTTTTAAAATTAAAAGATTCTTCAGATCCATATTTTTCTCTTTGTTTGAAGAGAATGAAAAAGTCGAAAGTGCTACCTACCGTCATTCCAATATCTACCATACAAAATATTTCAATCGACTGAATGGAGATTACGATTTTAGATGTTTCCTTTTATATATTGTTTTGCGCGCATCTTTCTCCACGCGTACATTCAGCACGCAGCTTTCTATTTATTATTCACAATCGAATTGTGACACTGTTGAAATTTTCATGTATGCATCAAATTGTTACCACTATTCGTGATTAAACAATCATGACGTCGTTTTACAGTTATGAAAGTTCAATAGGGAGCCTGTGGATTATTCGTAAATGGATATAATCTTCTTTTTCAATAACTCACTTGTATCGATTTGAGCATAATCTGTTATTTAACTTCGATGTCCAATCTCACGCGGGTGCAGAGATTTATTTTCAATCGATTCGATTTTGTTCAATTGTTTATCACTTTATTGGAAATCACTTCTCGCAAAACCAAAGAACCTATTACTTTTTACGGTTTGGCGGTACACGTGTTTCGGCATGAACGCTTTAGAAAGGATATAAGCTAGATAAGAGGGTCAAAAGTGCCCTTGAACCAAATCGAACTGACGATGAACGATCTCGATAGCTTACCAAGAAAAAACATTTTGGATCGAGTTTCAATCGCGCACCTTCATCGAGCGGGTGGCAATAAGGAACAATCGGATTCCATACCTGCCCTATCAGTTTCTGCCCTATTCTGTCTTTTCAATCAAATGCAAAAATTGTAGAAAGAATCTGGAATATTACAGTTGACCTGGCATACTCTGTTACAAAGCCTTTTCAAATTTTTGATTGAACTTACAGGAATACGGAATTTCAAAGTTCATACTTTTAACAATTTGAGCCGTTCATTTTGAAAGTGGCGTAAGTCCATTTAAAAAAAATCGAGTCAGCTACCGTAATAATTACATTTTTACAAGATCTTTTCATTCTGAGACAACTTGTTACTAATACATTTAAAATCGTTAAGATTTTGTAATACGAAAATTTGCTGGTTGATGGAGCGATGAAAAAGTTTATTTTGAAAGTGGCGTAAGTCCTATTGTGAGGGTTTCAAATGGATATGGAAAATAATTATGCAATAAAATTTTATGAGATTCCAGCTTTATGTTTAATTATCAAAGTAACAGTTGACTTATCAATGTGCTATGATTTTGTTTTATCGTGCATTGGAGCGGACTACGTTTGAAAGTACTTCTCGCGTTAACCTCCTATTTTTATCTTTCACTAAACACAAAATTTTATTTCTAGTTCATGTACAATTGCGAGAAAAATCAAATATAAATATTACGTATACATAACTACCATAATTCTTAAAACCTGCAATTTCATTTTAAAGCAACATCGAATGTTTAATAAGTACGAAATAATGGAAAGAAAAACCACAAGACGAGGTATAAAATTCCTAATTAATTTAACCCTTAACGCTCCATCGACTCCTCTGAGGCGGCACAAAAAATCGCCATACTATAATCCAAAACAAATATTAACAATAAGTTAAACAACTTAAACAACAAGTTTTGTACGTACGAACGATAGTAATAAATTTCACATGCACGAAGGGAAATGAACCATGCACAACATAACCATTCTAGGTAAAAACAATGTCTCGATTGTCGGAATTAAGATTGCTTGGAGTGCAAAGGGTTCAAACAGTAAAACGAGTAAAGTGACGGAGTGCACAAAAGTTAGTTTAATTCTACATTTTTGTGACTACAATTTTGTTATTCACGCGTTTCGTTGGACCATTTAAATACTTTATAGCATCCCGTTGCCGTCTACTACAGCTTACATTCTGTTTGATATATCACGTATGTAACTATAATACCGGAATTTCTTTATAGAAAATATACATTTGAGCCGTCTATTTTGAAAGTGGCGTAAGTTCATTTAAAAAAAAAAAATCGAGTCAACTACATAGTTGTAACATAGTTACATTTTTACAAGATCTTTTCTTTCTGAGGCAATTTGTTACTAATATATTTAAAATCGTTAAGATTTTGTAATACGAAAATTTGCTGATTGATGAAGCGATGAAAAAGTTTCTTTTGAAAGTGGTGTAAGTCCCATTGTGAGAGTTTCAAATGGATATGGAAAATAATTATGCAATAAAATTTTATGAGAACCCAGCTTTATGTTTAATTATCAAAGTAACAGTTGAATTATCAATGTGCAATGACTTTGTTTTAAACAACGGAACAGTGCCTGTCCGCAGAAAATGCGATTTTTAAAAGGCTAAAAAATACCGACGGTGAAAGAGTAAATTGGTTTAAAGTATGTTGGATCAGATTTTTGAGAAGTGGTTCGTATAAGTTATTCTATGAAACGACAATGAACGAGGATGCACCAATCAAAACATTGGATTTACTACCGTAACGGGGAAGACCGAAAAACTTTAATAAGATCCAGTTGGCATCACTATACAAAAAACCGAGACCACTCACAAACCTAAAATATAAGGACTTAATGGATTTATTACAATATATACCACTTGCACACCACAGTTACTTTGAATCCCTCCCACCTGCACAAACTGGGGAAGACTGAATAATAATTAATAAAACTGTATTAATTTTAATGTAAAAATTATTTAACAAAGAATGAAAGTTGAATATTTTTTTGATTTTATAACATCAAAGTGTATACATTTATTTTAATTTCAAGGGAAATTTACTTTTCCTATGGACTTGTGCTTTCTTAAGAATTGAAAATGTCGTTTCATTGGTTTTGAAAATGGCGTAAGTCAATAATGTTAATTATGCTAATTGGGATGATAAATTTGACACCTTTAGTAACCCAAAAACATTATTCTATTATGTTATCTGTTACCCATATTTTTAAATTTAATCCAACGCAAACCCTTCAATATCTCCATTCAAGCATAAATGGACTTAAGCCACTTTCAAAATAAACGGCCATTTTTGTTTTTCTTTTGCTGAGAGTTAATGCTTTTATCATCCCTGAGGGAAATAGCGGTTGTTTAGCGCGTTTTCGATGAATGTAGAGAAATATATATTTCCTTTGAAGTATTGTTAATATTTATGTTTTTCAATAGAGATATATGTGGGAGTGCGCTGTTATATAGTTTTTTATGTTGTTGTGGATTAGGTTGTTGGCTGGGAAGTCTGATGCGGAATTGGTGAGGGTTATGCGATTGGTGATTTATTCGGTGAATTTCTTTTTTAGCGGAAAGATGTTTGCTTTTATTATAAACTGCAGGTACGGGGTTTCCACTTCTTTGTTTTAACTGGGGGCGAATTCAATATGGAATCCTATCGTATTTAGCTTGTCTATTGTATTTGGTATTTATGGATTGTCGTCTTTCTCTGTTTTGGTTTTTGTTAGATTGAATTTGGCGTTTTTGATAATTTGTCTGTTATTTTTCTTAATTTTCATAGAGTATATCGTCGAGGTGTAGTTTTTCCTAAATATGCTACTAATTCGTGTGAAACGCTTGTTGGGAACATTATGCTGCAATGTACTTTACATTTATTTCTCAGTGTGTGGAAATTGTTTTCTGACATTCATTTCTTATTTCATTATTATGTATTTCAGCATGTTTGTTAGCACGGATTGAGAATGCTGAGATCTAGAATGCTTCCATTTTGTTTATTTCTGAATTTATGTATTTTTTGCTAGTTTGCCAGTAGTCTTTTTGATTTTCTTATCGATGTACATCTCTGACAAGTTAGAAATTTCATAGGATATGAAAGGATAATCCTGTGTCAAATTCTTCGTTGTTTAGGTTTCCATTGTGATCTATTATTATGTATTTTATTCTTATTGATACGATTTTTGAAAAATATTGTCAGTTTAATGAGGAATAACTGATTGTATCTGGGTGCATTGTATTGCCTATGGTAATGCAGAATTTGAGAGTATTATTGCACTGCAGAATAGAATTGTTTTTATTTTGTTGTTAAGTAGGTTATGGAATTATGTTTCTTGCGTATTGACGGAGGCAGAAGTTGATATAAGAGTTGCCGCTAGGTTCGTGCTGCGAATTGTGTTTTATATTTTCTGGTACTCATGTGTAGCCAGTTTTTGAGTTTGACTCCAGAGAGAAACCTGCGATATGTAATATGTGTTCTGTGTTTTGTCTATACGTTATATTACTCTATATTATATTATATTATATTTCATATTAATAAATACCCTGCTATCAACTCCTTATAGGGGTTGTTTTCTTATTGTCCTAATGTTTGTGTCGAAGATTCGGATCAAAAACCAGAATGCAGTACGTTAGCGTAGTTTAAGATTTGATGATATTTTGACGAATTACGGTACGATTTCCATTTTGTTGTTATTAACACTACCAACCGAAAGCCTATTTCTAGGACTTTCAATAGTTATACTGTAACAAAATGAAGCCTAACAAACTGGTTCTACGTTGTAATTTGTAACAAAATTATTAGATAACGTTACCGAGAATGTCACGTTAATTTACAAGACAAATTGCTGTCAGTGTTGAAAGATCCATCGAAAAGTTTTCAATCATAGACAATGGACCTTGAAAAATTCTGCAATGCTTGCCGGTCGGTAAAGTGTGAAATGCGTAAGCCAGAATTATACATAGTTCTTTGTGACTACCCCACTGGGAAATAACATTTGATTATTGTTGTTTCCATTGAAATATTATTTGACATCGATGAATCTTGAATTTTTTCATGCTCGATTTCTCGTCAAATAAGAATGATTGTTCTGCCTCCTTGTATTGCATTTATTCTATGTATTCTATGAATAATGTAGTTTGTGTATGTAATTATATGTCTATGGTTTAGTTTTGTTTCTTTTAATACCTTGACTGCCATGTCACCCATATATGGGTGACAAAATTGTTTGTCCGTGTTTAAAAATAAATTTGTACATTAATATATTGATTGCACTAAATTTAGTTGAGATCTGGAGAATAGAAGAAGGTTGAAGGATAACTTTCTGCTGTACATTTTATGTTTTCAATTGTAGATTCGTTGAATAAATTACTTTGATTTTTATGGGATTTTTGTCAGCGTTGGTTGGCCAGTTAAAGTGTTAATAGTACTATGACCGGGTTGTACTTTTCGAGTATCTGCAAAAGGCTTGCTTCCTATTGGCTTGATATCAAGGAATTCGTATTTAGCGCTATTAAGTTAATTTTGAGAGATCGATGTTTATGAGTTTTGTTTGACATTGTTCGATGGTGGTGTAACTGTTGGTATTAGTTGGAAAGGTGAGTATACGTTGGTTGAGCCATTTTGGACTGTCCGGTTTAATGTGTTTAGTTGATTTTTTATGTCTAGTAATATATCTATTATTTGTTATTCTATGATTTGTGGATTGACTTAAGATGGAGATTGTGCGATTATTTGTGTATGTATATATTTTGTTTGCATATGAGAAAGGAGGGGGGGAGGTAAGTGGTTGGAAGATTGATGGGTTGTGGCGAGGTTCTACCGTGTTGTTGGATTTTGGTAGTGTTGTTACCGTACGGTAATATAGATGGAAGGGAAGAGAAGTAGTTTGAAGTGGGTGTACTAGCGGTTATTTGGCTCTAAAATATTTTCAGATTTACCAAATTTTTAATCAGATTTACTTTTTTAATTAATTTCTTTATATTATTAGTTTTTAATAAATAAGCAGCCCCCGTACGAGGTTGGATAGCGGTTATTTACGCAGTTTACACTTGCATTCTTTGCATTTTAGATTGTTTGTGTCATCTTCTTTTAATCAACGAAATTAAAAAATATTTTCAATTTTCTATATGTCTGTTGAATAAATAATTTTTTCAAAACTTCTTTTGTATAATTAAATTTGGGACTTACAACCACGTAATTGTGAAAAAGTTTACGTATATACGCCTTTAAGTTTTCGGCACAGTCAACAAAATGAGTTCTTTTAATTATTCAATATTTTTCTAAGGACTAAGTTAACACTAGAACTATCAAACCAGTCATTTTGACTGGTCCCTAGTTTTTTCTTTCGCCATTATTGAAGTTATAAAAATGTTTTCATCAGAAATTTTCGGATATACTCCTTTAACACTTTAATGGCCGCACGTTTACGCAGTTAAACGTTGCCAGGGGCCTGCGATATTTTTGAAGAAGTAATTTAAAAATACTTTATTAAATTCACAAAATGATACAACATGTACAAACATGCGCATAAAACAATTTAACAACAAATTTAATATTTTTCCTTTGTGTGATAATTATTAAAGCAATCACCTACATGTAACAATAACAGTTGTTTCGGCTATCACACACACGTTGTGTGAGCGGCCATTAAAGTGTGAATGACATATACAGTAGCGCACGAAAGTATTCGGACACTCTTCAAACCTAAATAACTTTTTTAAGATTGGACCAAACGTCTTGACTTTTCTTGAGCAATTAGTTGCATTAATTTAATAAATGATATACAAAAGAAATTTTGTAAATATTGGAACTGATGTGAATTACATGACCAATAAAAAAGGAACTTTTTAAATACTTTTTATTTGAGCCACGCACAAAAAATTTCAAAGACGCATCTGGTAGATTTATGATAGTTATACGCATGCAGAAAAATTCATTAAAATCGATCGACGTACACACGAGCTACGTGCCATCGAAAATAGTGAAAATCGCAATTTTTCACGATTCTTGATCAGTTTCTGCTTAAACTACAGAAATTCTTACATCTTTCTACGCGTGCCATTTTTTCCCGCGTCAATCGATTTTGGTGAGATTTTCAGCATGTGTATAACTGACACAGTCCTGAAAAACGCATATTTTAAATTTTCATTACGAGTTGAAATAAAAATGTTTTAAAAAATGTCTTTTCTACTTTCCCACGTAATTTCTACCTATTAGAATTATTTCAGAAATTACTTTTGCATATCATTTAGTAAATCAATGCTGTTAGTTGCTTCAGAAAAGTCAAGTCGTTTGGTTCAATTTTGAAAAAGTTATTTAGGTTTGAAGAGTGTCCGAATACTTTTGTGCGCTACTGTACCTTACAATAAGAGTTGTATGAAATTTTAATAGATGCAGTCTCGTTGTTATTAAAAAAGCAATGTAAATCGTTGGATTTACTGTTCGGTAGTTCTAGTGTTAATAAGTAGATGAACAATTAGAAATTTTAGGTTGTGCTATATTTAAATTGGTGCATTTATCCTAGCAAAATTATAGACATCAGCATTCTGAAATATTTTTAAAAAGATTCTATCAATATGACAGAAGCAAAGTTTGATTCGAGGTTCCTTAATATTTAAAGTTTGCGATAATGGTGATTAAAGGAACGGAAGAGGACCAACTATGAACCATGTTTTCTGCTCGAATAATCCTTGCAGTTGTAGTCATAAGACGACAAAACTACAAGCTGGAGGAATCGCTTCTCACTCTGCGCAACTTGTTTGAGTGTCAATTCGTACAACCTACCGATGAGTCAGTGTACTTTTCTCTTCACCTCGATCGTTCCAAGAGGGTGGACCACGGTGCGGAGTATCGGGTATGCGACAGAAAAGTTTGGTAAACATCTCGCAAGACGTGATTTCCAAGGTTCGTTAGTTCCGTCATAGCGAGGAGAGAACGAACGAGGTTTATGAGTGGGTGAAACGCGAAAGCAAAGAATGTTCGCGAAGAAACATCCGAGCAGGTTGGAAGAAGACAAAGCAGCACGATAAGGAAAAAAAAGAGACGGACAGTCGGAAAGAGACGGCGAGGCAGAGAGCAAGTTTTGCTTGGTTTGTATGAGTTGATTTGGTCGTTTGGATACGCGTTAGAGATAGACAAAGAAGGGAACAAGAGAAAGGACGAGGGAGCACCGAGCAAGAGAGACAGAGACGAAGAGAAATAAGCGGAATGAGTTCATCTCCGTTAATGCAACGAGCTAAGTTAACTCGCACATCCTTCTTAACGTGCATAACCTCGCGATTATGCGAACCTCGCCGCGTCTGCCGACCAGCGAGTACGCGAATAATCCCTCCGAGCGATGTACGATTGTCGAAACGTCGGCGTAAATACCAACGTCATCACTCGCCGAAGCTCTGGAATTTCGAAAGTGACTCCTGGTTGTCGGTAGAGACAGCCTCGAATGTAAAATATCACAGGAAGGATATTACCATTCTTTGGATTCTCTTTTATTAATCATCCTCTAAGGTTAAGTTTTCAACAATTCTATAATCCATGAATTCATAAAAATCTGTTAGCCATTTACGGTACCTAATTCAACGGGAAGTTCCGGTCTAGGAAACTAAGGAAATGAAATTTTCAGGATGTTTTCCTAACAAAATAATTAAGGTAACAACCTGTGGTTTTCGGAATTTCTTATATACACGCTTTGGACAGCTTAAATACTGTATATAAATCTTAAACAGAAAATCCAAATATATTCTTGAACTGCATGAAATTTCCGAGGAAGTAAACCTTTGAAATATGTCAAAGAAATGAGACTAACGTTATTGAATATGGTTTGATTTAATTGACGAAAAATATAAGTGTATTTTATGTATTTAATTTAAGAAAAATATTAATTTTTTGAACGTTTATGTTTGCTTATAAATTCATTCGTTTCAAAAATATATTTCGAAAGCTATTATTGTCACCCGTAAAACGTGTTTGATCAAATTACTGACATTCCAATTACTACCAATTTCACAGAGATTCCAGGATTCATACACATAACAGCAATTTGCACGTCCTCTTTAAAATATTACAATCTCTTCTTTCTTGCACTCGCTGCAGCTTCTGTTCACTTGTCGAGAATATCGTAGGATAGAATAGGAGTATATTTCATGTGACTATAGACGACATTTGTGACATTAATAACATATGCACTACAATTTTAATTGCAAACATACTTTGTTTCGTGTGTAACTTCATAACGTTTATTTGTTATTTTAAATAAAACAGTTTTGGATGATAGTAATTGGGTAGACGGCAGTAAATAAGCGTTTTATTTTTGCTCTGAAAATAGAAATTAATTTTATCCCAACTTATTGACATTTTCTTAACAATAAAGAACCTCCAAGATATCGAAGGTTCGCTACCTTGGAAAAAGTATACTATTCAATTTAAAAAAAAAAAAGATTCGTCCAAATCGATTAATCAGTCTTTAAAATATTAATCCTACCGTTTCGAAATGCAATGTTTCATGACAACGACAAATTCATTTCGCGTATTTTTTAAATTTCAAAGAAGTGAAATATTGGATAGTTGGAAAAGTACTGAAAGATTTTTGTAATTTTTTGATTAAATGTTTCCTTTATTCAAAGTGAATTTTCCTCAAGTGTATATTGGCCATTATTATCTATGACCTTTTGCCATTTTTGGTGTAGAGCCATAATCCCATTGGAATATAACTTCTGTGATTCATAACCTAAAAACTTGGCCAAGTGATTTAAGTAAATCATTGTGAAGTAAATACCACAAATTTTTTCCCGGGCTTTTGAAGCGTTTTTGCCTTTTTCGTAGTAAAATTGCAAAACAGCGAATTCATTCACGAATTTCATTAATTTTCACACTAATATTACTTTTGATGAATATACCAGAATATACCAAAATTCACTAGATTCTACCAGAATATACAAAAGTGTACTAAAATGTACCAGAATATACTAGACTTCACTAGATTCTACCAGAATATACTATATTATATCAATAAACAAGAACACACCATAGTATACTAGAATAATATACTATATTGTACCAGAATATGCTAGAATTCACCAGAATATACAAGAATATACCCGAATTCACTAGAATAGTGTGTACTATTTATACATACTTATGCATAAATAGTTACAATACAAGTAAGTGTATTTTAGCGAAACCAATTGGTACGGTTTAACATGCTAGCATCAAATTTGAAACCAGAAATCATTTTCAAAGATCAAGTTAAGCCATCTCTAAGTTAAAAACTGCAGTTTTAAGGATCATTAATATTATACAATAAATAATAATACATTAATACCATTAATACCATTACCATTAGCAAGAATACCATTAATAATATACAATAAATAATATACAAACTGCTTCTATACTCGTATTTATTATTTAATACACGCTAATCCGAGTGAAAAATCAAAAGCAACAATTGTATGGTTTAAGTTTCATTTTAAAAATTATTAAGGATTAAAGATCGCTTTGATATTAGGTCAATCGGAAAGTTCTGTCCATCTAGCGTCGAGTAGCCGTAGCTCGAACTGTGGGTCACTATAACCTCTAAAGTAAGGCTAACTTTTTAGTTTGAACATCTGTTAATAAAACTCAGTACACAACAATTTACGTTTGCATCAATAACTTCGTTTTTTTTCTACATTGAAGATGTCGGAATTTGAGCCGAATAAGCGTCATTTGCGCGAAGTGTTAGTCTTTTGTTTCAATTGGAAGAAAACGGCAGCTGAAGCTCATCGAATGATTGTAGACGTTTATGGCGATAATGCTGTTTCCGATAAAACATATAGAGAGTGGTTTCGACGTTTTAAAAATGGTGATTTTTCTTTGGAGGACAAAGAGCGTTCTGGACGGCCACGAGTATTCGAAGACGAAGAATTGCAGACATTGGTGGATGAAGATCCATGTCAACCGCAAAAACAAATTGCAGAAGCGTTAAATTGTGCTCAATCTGTCATT
>CM052098.1:11146753-11172847 GCA_028453745.1 Agapostemon virescens
GTGCCGCCTCAGAGGAGTCGATGGAGCGTTAAGGGTTAAATTAATTATGAATTTTATACCTCGTCTTGTGGTTTTTCTTTCCATTATTTCGTACTTATTAAACATTCGAAGTTACTTTAAAATGAAATTGCAGGTTTTAAGAATTATGGTAGTTATGTATACGTAATATTTATATTTAATTTTTCTCGCAATTGTACATAAACTAGAAATAAAATTTTGTATTTAGTGAAAGATAAAAATAGGAGGTTAACGCGAGAAGTACTTTCAAACGTAGTCCGTTCCAATGCATGATAAAATGGAATGATATTTTTTTAGGAACAAAGGAGAGACACGTTTGACGCGAGCTTGTTTACTCGTCCAGGTCATCTTTGTTTGGCTGTTTGAGAATTAATGTTTTTAATTCATTTTCAAGCGTGCAATCATCGCCTGCCCCGCCTGCTCGGTATAAAGCATACAAAAACTCGCTGTTGAATTGATACTGGTATTGAGAAAAATAGTGAATGACCAAGGTAATATCCACGGAATCGTGGAGAGGTAGAAGAGACCTTGGAAAACCAGGCTAAAATGGAAGAGGGAGAGGGTATACCGAGTCATGGCCCTTGTCCAAAATTGAGTACACCACCCGTGACCGACGTTAATTTGCAGCTGCATTAAATGCATCACTATGACGACGTTATTCCGATTAATTTTGCTTCTGTCGTTTATCTTTCAACGATTACAAACTTTCGTCCCTTATAATTTCTCTCTCTCTCTCTCTTTTATACAATTGAAAATATTAAAGTAAATTTAAATATTTCGGTGTTTGTACTAATTCTTACAAATATCATATGATCTTTTTTCTAGTGGATGAAAAGTATATTTTTCACAATAATTCTAATTAATTAAAATTACCTTCATCACTGCCTTCGGACATTATAAATGATGAATATCTTAATTTGAATATAAATGGACTTAGGCCATTCTCAAAATAAACGGCTCAATTATTGAACTAACTCTGAAAACTTATGTGTCCAGAATTATCGTATTTACTCGGAATATAAGTAACCTTAAATGCTTTATTGATAGATAACATGAAGTTGTACATGTAACCACGGGCAACCGGAAATAATTGGCAAATGGTCTTAGGCCACTTTCAATATAAACCGCTGATATGGGTGACATGGAAGTCAAATTGGAAGTTAATTGATCCGCGAGTCGTTGTTGAGTTCGAGCGTTGTCCTATATCCAACGATGCTTGCAATTCGCGTCTTCAAACTTTTTCGCTGGTCTTCCAGGTTCTTCGTTTCTCACGTCAAAATCGCCACTTTCGAATTGTTTTAACCACTTAGAGCACTGTGATTTACCAAAAGCATGCTCACGGTAGGTTTCGACAAGCATGCGATGCGATTCCGCAGCAGTTTCCTTCATACGGTAACAGAAAATCAATGCTGTCCGCAAATTGTAGTTTCCAGGCAGAAAATTCGACATGTTCAACACTATTAAAAACTATGTCATCGTATAAAAGTTGTATGGTTGTGAGTTGAAAGTCTTTATCAGATGTCAAAACAAGAAAATGGCGTCGATGACGTGGGTTTAACAGTAACTACCTGAACAAGCTAGCACTAAGTATGGACAAATTCCGGTTTCATATTTAGAAATCTGGTATATTGTCCATTCGTCATTCGATCTTCCTTGTTGTTATCGATTACAGAAGGTATCTCGTTTTAAAACTAAAACTACTGAGCAATAAATGCTGCTGATGTTTTGTAATATTGCTTTGTAATAACAACAAGACTGCACTTATTAAGACCTCGTACAGTTTTCATTGTAATGTCTGTTTCAATGAATAAGTTCATTCGAAACATTCTCATCAGAATACTTTTATAACTTCAATAATTGTGGAAAATAAAATTAGGGATCAATCATTTTGACTGGTTCGGTAGTTCTAGTGTTAATCGTTGATCGGTCACGAATTAATTCATCTTAATTGATAATTCAATTTAATTAATCTTTATTAAATGTCAAAAGAATAACAATGACGCGTTTTGACGGTAACTATATTGACAGCTAGCGCCACGTATGGGCAAATGCCGGCTTCATATTTACAGACCTGATACTCGGAATTTCAACCTTTGTCATACGATTATCTTCGTGACTATACCACCTACACTGGTCAACATCAATCTCGTCGCAAAGAACATTTATACACGGTCTTATTCACTTTCGTGTGCAGAACACGAACCCGAAAGCGGTTTGTCGAAAAAATACAAAAATATCAGCTTACAGAATTTTTTCTGCTTAATACGTTCCGTGCCACGTGTACCGCCGGTGGTACACGATGACATATTTATTTAATGCGCTGAAAAGATATATTTTATAATAAATCTATGACTGAAGCATGTATAACAAAAAACAAAAGAATGAGACATTATAAAAAATGTGGTGTGAAACAAAACAAATATGTTTGTAATAATATATGAATTTTTAGTTACACATTAAACGAACTGTACAAAAAGTTGTGTAAAAATAGCTTGGTTACGGAACGTATTAAGACGAAAAAACTAGACAAATGTTTCTTAGGTAGTATTATTTCGAAGACTTTCCTGAATAGGACGATATTCTTCTTTTGTACCATTATAAACGCTTAGACATGTCTAATAAATATTTAATATCAAAGAGCCTCATTTCGCACGAATTTTTGATATTTTTGCGCCGTTAATGTGTACCACTGATCAAATTTCGTCACTTGCGGACCAATTTGCTTTTCTATCTTGAAAACGAAAAATGTTTCTGTTTCTAAAAAGATCCGAATTGTCACGTAATATGATTCGATTCGAAGCTGGATCCTTACTTTTCATGCAACGTCTACAAATCTGCTATATTATTCGACAGTTTTAACCCTTTTAGTAGCGAGAATGCTGATAAATATCAAACTAAGAATGATATTTAGAAAATTCAAGAAGCAGCATATTACGAAATAAGGAAAGAATAAATTAATGCCAATTGTATTTCGATATCTGTTGAAAATCATACAAACAATATTTGCACATAAGAATAATCATTGTTTGATTAGTATGGAGTTATTTGTATGGAGTATAAATATTACATTTTCGTGATTCGCGTTGCCAAAATTTAGGGATGCGGTTCCTTGAGGATCTGGCGACGGAGTAGGGCAGCCAAAATGGCTGCTGGTAAGCGGACTGTGTCGAACTCCACAGCACTTACCAAAAAACCTTCATAGAACGAACCTTATTTTCTAACAAGTTAAACCCGAAAAACAATTTGTTTAATTATTTTGCAATGAAATTAGATGATTTATAATGTTCTATAAAGTTATTTTCAGATAGAGTTTGCTCGCAATGCGAATAAGTAACGCGCAATCGGATACTCAACGATATATCGTCGTTGACACTTTTCGCAAGTGTTGCGAACGACGATATATCGTCGTTCGGACCTAAAAGGGTTAAACAATCCCATTGATTAAAGTAAATGTCGCATTCTGTGTATATACGTAAATATATGTTACGGAAACTTTTATATATTACGATGAAATTAATTGTTCCATTGATTCCATTTAAATTTGTATTTAGCAATGTGAAGTTGCCCTAAATTATTAAATATTGATACGTACGAACGAGCGGAAAAGAACACGTTCACATCCCACTCCTATTTAAATTTATTAATTAATTCCCGGTGTGTATCAAGCTAAAACATTGAACTCTTGGGAATTAATAAAAGCGTCTTGGTAGTCTCGTGGGAACTCTAACGGCCACAGCCACTACTTTGATAATCCCTAGTGATCGCTTGAAGAGCCTAATAAAGGTGTCATAGAAAATCGATATCTTTTTTTGACGACTATTATCTTTATGCATAAACTATTACGATGTGGCCGTACGTTATCGATGTTCGTCTACTATCGTGCCATCTACATACTTAGATGTTTTATTGTCATCGAACGCTTTCAAATTTTTTAAAAGGATACAACAAATAAATGTCACCGACTAAAGTAATTCAAATAAATCAAATAATACGATCGATAGAAATATGTATATTTTACTGTTATACATATACTCGATAAGTCGACAATCTTTAACCCTTTGCGAACGAGGATTTTTTAATCATTTGAAATATTTTCTCGAAAAAGTTAAATCTTGAATTAAATTTTTATAAGTTCTGAGTGAAAATAAAAATATTGTATATAACGATCTTACGATAATAGAATAATTAAATTATATGTTTTGCAACATTAAAGATTAACCCTTTGCACTCGAAGCTGTTCTACCTCCAAAACGAAGACATTTCTTCTGACCTAAAATATTTTCATTCTACACGATTTATTTCCTTTTATACATACGAAGTCTTTTTACTATTTCTTGTCTGTACAACGGTGAAATATTTATCAGTGTTGTAAATAACAATGTGGTAATTTTTAGTGGTGCGCCAGAGTCGCCATTTTAGTGCTAAGGGTTAAATATACGGACCTGATGTCGCCAATATAACGACATTCGTCCTGAAAGGGTCAATGTATTTTGCATCAATCTTAAACAATATAAGAAATCATATGGTTTCCATAAGATGGTAAGTTTCTCGAAACAAGCAAAACGATAGTACAACGTTTACAATTCCGTGTTCCGTTGTAGCGAATTATTAGCAAAAATGATATTAGCATTAGTATTTTTCATTTGTTGAAAACCCAACTCCGAATCGTTTCAATCGTTTGACCGACGATTCGCACAAGCAAACGAACTCGGTTCTTGAACCGAAAATTTTGCAGCCAATTTACCCAGTTGTCGACGAAATCTCATTTCGCATCTAACCTTCGACGGTGCCTAGAGGGGACACGCTCGTACACGCGTGCGTATCGATCGTCCGAGCGATGCAATTCGCAGTGTGAATAAATTTTCCTCGATATTGTCCGTAGAGACATAAAAGTCTTTCTTAAACGTACTGCGCTAGCCAAATCGACTGCACAATAACCATGTTTTAGTTATTGCTTCTTATGCGTTCCGCTGCTTCTATTGCCACGAAAAGAGTACAGTACGCGAACCGACTGCGAAACAAATTTCCCAATTTGCGGCAAGGGTTAGAGGGTTACAAGTAGCAACGCATCACGCTGCAAATCCGGCTAAACGAACTTCATGCGGCGAACGTGTTCGTCTCTTTGTCTTACCGATCAACCGAATGTTGCCAGAACAATCGACGACCAACTACGGGAAGACCGTGAAGCAGGACAATACTAACTAAACTTTGTACCAGAGGCAAATAAGAACTTTTCCTTGAGAAAAAGACCAAAATATGGCAAACCTCTAATGCGACTCTGCATTAGTAATAAGTTAAAAACGTACAGTGAGTAACTTTAGTATTCGGACACTATACAATTTTTACTTTGTCGCATTGTAATTTTGTTCACGATGAAGGAAAAGAAAAATTAATTCCAAATTACATTCCTACATAATGTCCAGTTAATAAAAGTATAAATTTTATTTATATAATTACTAGCCTTTATTAAATATTCTATTTTAAACAAAACAATGTCGGGTTTTAACGTTACAATAATATTCGGACACTTTTAAAGACTGATAGTTTTTGTACTAATTTTGACAAACGAAAAGTTATTCAATAGAGTGTAGGATATCCTTCTTGATGAATTACCTCTTTTAACACTTTAACTGCCAAAATAACAACCTTAAAAATTCTACAAAATCAAAGTAATTTATTTGATCTAACAACAATTTAAAATTTAAAATGTACGACATATAGTTATCCTTCGACCTTCTCGCATTCTCCAGATTTCAATTAAATGTAGTGCAACGATTATATTAATGTAGAAATTTATTTTTTAAAATGGACAAATTACTCTGTCACCCATATATGGGTGATATGGCAGTCAAAGTGTTAATAGTTCAGGCATATTGCAAATTATTTTTTTCAAATATTCTGTACTAATATTATACCATTCCTCTTTCGGTCGTTTTTTTAACATTTCCTTAGATGTTATTGCAGTTGTTCTAATTCGTCGGTCTAGTTCATCCCATAAATTCTCTATAGAATTCAGATCTGGGGACTGAGGTGGCGGTCGTAATAATTTTGGACAATTATACAGCAAATATTCCTGTACGATACGTGCCTTATGCTTGGGGTCGTTATCTTGATAATACTTAAATGTATTCTGAATCTCCATTTTTATTGCACTTTTACGTAAATTATTTTTGAAAATGTTCAGATATATATTTTTGTCCATTATGTTATCAATAAAAATTAATTCACCCGTTCGAAATGTTGAGATGCATCCCCATACAAATACATTTCCACCTCCGTGCTTTATAGTTGGCTTCGTACTTTTAATTTTTAATTCTTGATTTTTCTTTTGCCACACCATTCTTCGCCCATCCGATCAAAAATTCTTGAATTCACTCTCATCACTAAAAAAAAAAACGTCATTCCACCACGTATCTTCTTTTAAAACAAATTCTTTCGCAAAGTTTAATCTTTTCTTTCTACTAGTTTCGTTCGCATACGGTTTCTCCGAGCAACTCATCCATTATAACCACATTCTTTTAACCCTTTGCGCTCCAAGCAATTTTTAATTCCTATCTGAAAACATTTTTTGTCCTACGATAATACCATTGTACGTGGCTCATTTATTTTCGTGCATATCAATTTTTGTTACTATTAGTCGTACGTACAACACTTCGATTTTTACTGATTTTTTAAATACAAGCATTGCAATGTAAAAATTGTTCTGAATAATAGTCTGACAATTTTTAGTGTCGCCTCAGAGTAGCCATTGGAGTGCTAATGGTTAATGCTCTGCATATTGTTTGGGGATGCACTTTCTTTCCAGTCTCTTCTAATAATTCGGCAGCTAATTTTGGTGTACTTAATGTAGGATCTTTCTTTATTTTTCTTTTATCTCGCATGTCCAAAATTTTTGGTTGGCTTCTTTGCGGAATAGATTGTATTCGATCTTCATACTTAAATCTTTTAATAATATCTCACACTGTACTTTTACTAATTTTAAGCATTGCTGCAATTTTCCTTTACGATTTACCTTTTGCATTGTAAAAAATGACAAGTTGGCGTACGTTGTATGAAGTGTTTCTCTTACGTCCGATTATTACCAGTGAACTTAGCGAATATCTAAACACAATTGATTTTCTGAGGCTCGAGACAGTTTACACAGACTGTAATGTTTAGCTCACGCAAATTGTTACATTCCGAGGTGTCCGAATATTATTGTCACGTTAAAACTAGATATTGTTCTGTTTAACATTTTAACTGCCCAACCATCAGCCTACAAAATTCCACAAATTCAAAGTAATTTATTTAATGAGGCTACAATTGAAAACTTCAAATGTCTGACACATAGTTATCCTTCAACTTTCTTTTAGTCTCCAGATATGAACTAAATTGAGTGCAACGAATATATTAGCGTACAAATTAATTTTTAAACATGGACAAATAATTCTATCACCCATATATAGGTAAACATACATCACAGTCGCATTAAATATCATACTAGCTCACGCAAATTGTTACATTCCGAGGTGTCCGAATATTATTGTCACGTTAAAACTAGATATTGTTCTGTTTAAAATCGAACACTTAGTAAACGTTAGTAGTTATATAAATAAAAATTATGCATTTATTAACTAGACCCTATACAGTAATGTAATTTAGAATTAATTTCTTTTTTCTTCATCGTGAACAAAATTACAGTGCGGCAAAGTGAAAATTGGAACCGAATCTGAACGTTTCAACGATTTTGTTTCTATTTTGCGAATCTGTTAAATTGTACATGACGAATACTGAATCCAAATAAATTATTTTACGAAAATAGTTTTAAATATTTTCATCAACTACTCATTGTTCAGAAGCAAGCATACGAGGCTGGCGTTTAGGCTTTAAATGGCTCACATGTTGCCGGCGCTCAATGCGTTAAGAAATACTTTATGTTTATTCTTAGAGTAAGACAGTATCGTAAAGCCGCCTGTAAAGCGACAAGTGTCTGAAATAAACATAGTTATATATTGGATAGTTGGAAAAGTATTGAGAGATTTTTGTCACTAAATGTTCGTTGGTGCCGTATATCGGGCACCACTAATCAGATTGCGGCATACTGACACGCATTCGAGAGGTGACATTTCAGTCTATAATTTTCATGTAGACAATTTTGTATTTCGTCGATCGTGTCAAAAGTAACGTAAGTGTGAAAATGAGTGAAATGACTGAAAAAATTCGTTACGTTTTGCAATTTTACTACTGAAAAGACAAAAACGCTGCACAAGCCCGGGAAGAAATTGGTGGTGTTTATGGTCAAGATGCTTTATCAAATGCAACAGCATGAAGATGGTGTGCTCGCTTCCGTTCTGGAAATTTCGATATTAAAGATGCACCTCGCACTGGTTAACCAATCGCTGAAAAAGTCGATGAAATAGTGCAAATGATTGAGCAAGATCGGCATGTAAGCAATCACGAGATTGCTACGGAACTAATATTCACCGATCATCATTTTGGATCATTTGCAGAAGGCTGGATACAAAAAGAAGCTTGTTTGGGCGCCTCGTGATTTAACAAAGAACAAATTGATGGATCGAGTTTCGATCTGCGAATCATTGCTCAAACGTAATGAAATCGAACTATTTTTGAAAAGATTGATAACGGACGATGACAAATGGAACACATACGACAACAATGTGCGAAAAAGATCGTGGACAAAGGCCGGTGAATCATCACGAACGGTGGAAAAACCGGGATTGACGCCAAGAAAGGTGATGCTGTTTGTTTGGTGGGATTCGAAGGGAATTGTCTATCATGAAGCGCTACCGCCTGGTCAAACGATTGATTTTAATCTCTACTGTTAACAAGTAATTGGAATACAGCAATCGTGTTTGAAACACAACAAAATTGTGTTCCATTATGGCAACGCCAGACCACACACAAGTTTGATGACTCTACAAAAGTTGAGAGAGCTTAGTTGGGAAGTTTTGATGCATCCACCGTACAGCCCAAACCTTGCACCATCGGATTATCGTTTGTTTCGATCTCTGCAAAACTACCTTAATGGTAAAAAGTTGGATTCAAAAAAGGACGGCGAAAATTATTTGGCCAAGTTTTTAGCCGAGAAACCACAGAACTTCTATTCCGATGGGATTATGGGTCTACCCGAAAAATGGCAAAATGTCATAGATAATAAGGGCCAATATATACTTGAGTAAAATTCATTTTGAATAAAAGAAACATTTAATAAAAAAAACTTACTGAAACTAAAGTAAAGCAGGATAATAGGATAGGTGAAGAAATTGAATCCCCATGTAGAGACAGGAACCGAAGAAAGGAATTGAAATGTGTGCATGTAGACTGAGAAACTGGGCAGTAATATAATGGTTTCACGAGGAGCAACGGTAAGTCGTTGGTTTCGTGACTGGGGGGCTCAGAGTTCATGACTCATTCGTGATTGGGATTGGGATCTGACCTCGTCGGTGCACGAGTTAACCATTACATTAAACTTCGAACGGTAGCTGAAAAAGGGCCAAGAAAGCGGGTAAAGTCGCGTCCACCAGTTACTGGTCCGAAATTATCGCGGGAAATTTGGCCGATTATCGGGATAATAGAGAAAATTACTTTTCCGACGTCTTTCGACGAGTGGCAAGCAGTCTAGTCTTGGAAGGATGAAATTGGCAGCGAACGGTAGTCGGGATAGATTTTCGCGATTACACCACTTTCTGTCGGATTTTAAACAGTCAAAATAATGTTCAATGTTCATAATTATTCTTTAAGGTGACGCGCAACGCCACTGTCAGAAAATAAATTGGCACGAATAGAACTTCGGTAACATCGTAAACGTTCTGACCGAATAAACAAATGAGCCGTTTATTTTGAAAGTGGCGTAAGTCCATTTTAGAAAAAATCGAGTCAGCTACCATAATAGTTACATTTTTACAAGATCTTTTCATTCTGAGGCAACTTGTTACTAATATATTTAAAATCCTCAAGATTTTGTAACACGAAAATTTGCTGGTTGATGAAGCGATGAAAAGGTTATTTTGAAAGTGGCGTAAGTCCCATTGCGAGAGTTTCAAATGGATATGGAAAATAATTATGCAATAAAATTTTATGAGAACCCAGCTTTATGTTTGATTATCAAAGTAACAGTTGAATTATCAATGTGCAATGACTTTGTTTTAAACAATGGAACAGTCCCTGTCTACAGAAAATATGATTTTTAAAAGGCTAAAAAATACTACGGTGAAAGAGTAAATTGGTTTAAAGTATGTTGGATGAGATTTTTGAGAAGCGATTCATATAAGTTATTCTATGAAACGACAATGAACGAGGATGCACCAATCAAAACATTGGACTTACTACCGTAACGGGCAAAACCGAAAAACTTGAATAATATCCAGTTGGCATCACTATACAAAAAACCGAGACCACTCACAAACCTAAAATATAAGGACTTAATAGATTTATTACATTATATACCACCTGCACGCCACAGTTATTTTAAATCCCTCCCGCGGTCACAAACTGGAGAAGACTGAATAATAATTAATAAAACTATATTAATTTTAATGTAAAAATTATTTAACAAAGAACGAAAGTTGAATATTTTTTTGATTTTATAACATAAAAGTGTACACAATTTATTTGAATTTCAAGGGAAATTTACTTTTCCTATGGACTTGTGCTTTCTTAAGAATTTGAAACGTCGTTTCAAAAAACATATTATTTCTTCAATAATGTTAATTATGCTAATTGGGATGATAAATTTGACACCTTTGGGAATCCAAAAACATTATTCTATTATGTTATCTGTTACCCATATTTTTAAATTTAATCCAACGCAAACCCTTCAATATCTCGATTCGAGCATAAATGGACTTAAGCCACTTTCAAAATAAACGGCTCAAATATTCACCGATAATAAACCAATGATCGTTGTAAATAACTTATTGAACTGTTTATTAACCCTTTGCGCTCGAATGGCGCCTCTGAGGCGCCACTAAAAATTGTCACACTATTATTTAAACAAATTTTACGTCGCTAGGTCTGCAGTTAAGAAATCAATAGGAATTTTAATCCTCTAAGTGCGAGTAACAGTAATTAATTTCATATGCATGAAAGAAAATCAGCTACGTACAACGGAGCTATTATAGTTAAGAATATGGTTTCGATTTTGGGGTGGAATGGCTTCGAGTGCAAAGGGTTAAAGTTTTATCAAAACCGCAATCATTTCGTAGCCTTTTTATTATTCTATTATAATTAAAAAAAATATGATTATATGCAAAATTATGTTAAAAAACCACGAAGTTGGGCTGGGGCATATGTACTTTTCAAAGCACTTGCTGTATTATCTTTTGTTCCATTTAACACTACAACTGTCGAACAATAAATCTTCTAACGATATACATTACATTGTGATAATAACAAGACTGCATCTATTCAAACTTCGTTAAATTTTCATTGTAACACGTGGTTCGTTAAAGAAGTACACCGGAAATTTACTAATGAAAACATTTTTATAATTTCAATAATTGCGAAAGAAATAAGTAGTTGACCAGTCGTTTTGACTGGTTTGGTAGTTTCAGTGTTAATACTTAATAGAACGAATGTTCTAACTGCAAAATATATCCTAGGATGCTAATGTTCAAATCGAAATAAAACATTTTCCACATCGTATTAGCCATACCATGTTATCTTAAGATCAGAATTAAATTTTTACTACACTTTATTATTTTTATAAATATGTAACATTTACCAAACTATAACAGTATCGTCAGATTTTGTGGTTGAAAACCTAACTTTTGGTCTAATAAAATGACGAAAGTTCCTCGCGACAACGTAAAGATTGTTAAACTTCTAATACTTACGTATGTTTAATTATTACCGATAATGAAAAAATTCGTTTATGTTTGAAGATAGTACATGAAGTAAGTAGCCGGATTAGATGAAAGTTTGTGCGCTATAAATCGTATAATGGCAGAAACTTCGACGTTTAGTTTCGCCTCCACTGCTCACCTTGCGTAAGACATTTCTCATGGGACGTGTAAAGTAGGCGCAATTATAACGGCGTGAGGTTAAAATAATACTGTGGATTAATCGAAGGGATTATTTTAATTTAAACCGATTGCTTATTTTTATACTGCTAGTTTTCGATATTTACTATTAGCCTATTATATATTGATAATAATTTAGAAATAAACTCTCTTATTAGTAATTGTAAGTGTTTTCGCGATCGATACGTGCAAACAATCTAAAAATTATTCATACTATGGAGTTTGGTTTCGGCAAAATACCAACATGCAAGAAAATATATTCATCTGGCACAATTCAGAGGAAAAAATATTTTTCTTTTAAGAAGAACAAGAAGACGAAGAAGAAGAATGATCAACGTATGGAGCAGGAGAATTTTAGTTATAAAATCAATATGTAAAATTTTATAAGATCAACAGAAAATAAAATTTTGGTCTGTAATTTTGTTGAAAATTTTTAGCCGAAAATTACACGTAATATTACACAGCCATAATTATGGATTTAACAATTTACAATTTAATTACGTTCGGATACAAATTTTGTTCACAATGAAAAAATTTAAATATGAAATTAATTTCATCACTATTTTCTTCAACGTCGAAAATGCTATACAACCACATAATTACAAAATTACTAGTGCCCAATGCCCCCCACCTCCTTGAATGATTTAAAGATTAACCATAGCAGACCAATCACTGTACATAGTTATTCCGTAAAATTTAATCGTACTTAAATCTAGTTCTACACTGCGCTACGCTGGAACGAAGATAAATGTTTTGTCCAACAGCGTGAATAAGAAAATTACGAAATTATAATTCGTATCGATACTTGTTTTCTTAACCACTTGCGGTGGGACGACGTGGCACGCACGTCGAGATGCTTCTGTTACCGGAACGCCAGCTACGTGTTACACACGTCGTCAGGCGATTGTCGCAGAAAGAAAAATGACGTGCGTGCTCGTCAACTGTTAATGAAATTAATTCAATTAATTAAATCACTCGACTGTTCTGACACGCGCAACCGTGAATTTCTTTGCACCACAAGTGATTAATGTAGACAACGTTGAAATTGCTAGAACAAATAACTACAAAATTATTTAAATCTATCATTGCCTTTGATAACGAGTTGATATAAGAATTGATTGTACGAGAAACATACTATTAAGAAAATATATAAATGTCAAAATTAGTAATCTCAAAAGAATCTTTTTATGTTTTTATACATACAGACATACGCAGCAATTATAATTTAATATACATATTATTCTCATGTTAAAGTCTATAATTCGAAAAATCTGATAACGAATTAAATTTCAAGAAATCCACCAGTAATTTGGTTCTACACAATTATGAAACAAAAGATGTGTATATATATATATATAATTACTCGTGGATTTTTTGAAATTATTATATATATATGTAACTTGAAAAGATGAATTTTAAAAAGTAGTAGACATTGACAGAAATATATAATACTCTTTATAGATATAGTATTCTTTGTTTTCATGTACATACATAAGAAATACTTCGCTCTTCTTTATTTTCCAATTGCTTGAACCTTAGCATCAGAAAAATTTATTGGGTCTGTTTGACAAGATGCGGAGGATGCGTCCCCAGGAGGACGTATTACAGCTAAATTCAATGTATCCGTTAATCCGTTTCGGTTAGTGCAAAGATAGGGGATACAGGATCCTCATAGACTGGCGGGGGGTTGCAGCTAGCTTTCCCGTCGACACTGACCGCTGGGGGTAATTATCGTGTCTCGTGGAAAGCTCTCACGCTCACGCTGAAACCCTTCCGGCTCGCAAACGTCGATCGCCGACCGCCCTTAAGGTATCCCCTGCATCGGCGAGAGTCTCCGACAACAACCGGTAATTTTTCTGCAACGATCTGTACAACTCCTCTCGTTTCCCTCCCTACTTGGACGGTCCAGGGGTGCTTCGTTCGAGGACAAGCAGAACAAACAGGGCCCTTCCATCGGGCTATTTCGAAGCGAACCATGGAATGGGGTCAACTGTGAAAGTAGGATCACTCGTCGGAGCATACTTCGCCGGTGCAGCAAAATCGATTTTTGTAAGAAGCATCCTCTCGGTATTTGCACGCTTAACGTACACTACGGATGGTGTAACTGCGCCCAGGGCAAAGTCATAAGACGATCCGTTTCTACACTACATAAGAAGACCGTAAATGATATAGATTAGTAATAATAGTAAGTAATGGTTCGAGGAGATAGTTAGTTATTGCTAAACATATTGTTACATATAAAACACGTCTTCCTCATTCTCTCATACGATATTATGTAACAAGATCAGAATTGATTTACTGTAAAATTCGTATCATATCATTGCATGCATGCATATAGTCAACTTATTGTTAATTATATCTACGACTGCGACAAGACACAAAGTTGAACAGAATTTGCATGAAAACATCCAAGATAGGGATACCAGGAGGTTCTCCTTACTATTAATGTAGCGCCACAAGTTTAAAATCAAGCAGAACTGTTGAAATTGTTGGAACAGCAATAAAAAAATATCGGTTAATATAAATATTTGAATATACACCAGCAAATCTTATAAAACTATTTTTAATATTATAAAGCCAGTAGCACTTACGTAATGTTGCAAACATCTTATGCTACTGGAAATATTTGAATATTAATATTAAAAACAATTCAAGGAATAATCATGTAATGTCGTGTAATAAAAGTACTTGAGAGTAAAACAAGACTGAACGATCAGCCATCGATTGACGAAATCGATCTATTTAATATTATAAAATGTTTTGAAAAATCATTACGGAAAAAATTGCGATAAATATGCTTACTATATAATAGTTGATTAATCTTAACAAAAGTGATCAAATAATATTGTTAATGACTATATCTAGAGAGTTAAGTAAGACAGCGTCTAATTGGAGCAAGGAAGCTGACAGCGATGTTTAAAATTCATGTACCTATTGACCTTAGAATAGGTTCGGAGAACAGTGCCTACGTAGAACAGTGATTGCTTGTGTCAAGAGCCGTCACGAAGGGAATACATAATAGCAACACACGCATCGGCTCAGGGCGCATGGCTGAGCATAATCAAACTTAATCATGCGCATGCCTCTTTAATGATTTCAATGGGTTTTATTAATATTTCTTTCCACTGATTCAGAGGTATAATTATTTTCTTTGTTAAACTATTCACATGACTTTACCAATTATTTCACATAACTTCTTTCATTTCTTTTCCCATATATATCACCGCATTTAAAATGAATATGTTTAGCACAGTATTCGTATTTGCAAATAATAAATCGTAGAACATAAAACATAATTAAGTAAAACGCAGTTTTTTAATATAGCTACTCTATTATACTAGAACTTTCATTAAAAATACATACGTATATATTGTGCAAACCGTAATCTTGTGGGCTATTTAAGAAGAAAGCTTTATAAAATGACCTTATACTCAACGCTCGTTGGAATAATTAATAGTACTAATAGTGCAAAACTTTACAACTGGACACCGTAATCACACTGATAATCGAACTTACAAAGTTTCAACTTTTTTAGTGACTTATTTTACTATCTAGTCATCTTTAACGCCGCCTATTATAGTAGAAAAATTTAGTGAACATTGTCTTGAAAATATAATCCTTACAAGGAAAACTAACTTCAACTTTAAAATTCACATATTTTTAAACACTCCTGTATAAAATTTATACTATAGTTACTTTTTAAATCATTTTTACCATTATGTATGTAATGTGATTACACACTAACGGTTTCGAAAAACTTCTTCTAGTGTATGAGGAATGTAAATTTCGCACTACAAACGATCGCTTACGTTCGTGTACTATTGCATCATTTTCATATTCCTCGCACAATAGCAAATCGTTAATATAAAACCAGTGTAATATACAAGGCGTTTGACAACAAGTGAAAAAAGATTTGAGGGATAATTCTACGTAGCAATATAAGACAAACATACAGAGTAATAAAATAATGATTTTTACAATGGTTTTAATTTATTAACCCTCGCGTTTTTTGTGACTACATCTCAAGCGACTCAGTCACCGAATGCAACAGTAAAAAATCCGCATTCGAAGGGTTTACAATCAAAGTCGTTTAACAGCAATAGACATACCAGCTCTACGTATTAGTCTTCCACACATCTTCCTCACAGATCGAGATCTTGAATTATCTATACTGAAAAATGTAGTTAAAATCGTAATTTTTCAATTCTCGAATTCTGTTTTATATTGCCCAAAAGAATCATCCACTGTAACGTTTTCTCAATTGTTGTCCAATAAACTGTGTATATATGTATGTAAATATTATATATTCCTTAAAAATTTTCCGAACTTGTTTGGCAGACGTTCCTCTTCTGATTTCATCTTCTCGATGATATTTTGTTGCTGTTTTATCTTTGTTTCTTTCACTCGTAAGTCCTAAAAAAACACGTTATAATTGATTATACGGCATGTAGATTTAGTAATGTTTAAATACATGTAAAAGAAATGTACACAAAATTCATGGCAAATTTATCCCTACTATTGCGCACATTCCCCTTGAGGAGTGTAGAAGTTTAACAATAAAACTTTTTCGTGTTTACTTATTATTTCATAATAATGTTTACCGATATATTTATATTAAACGACCGATTACACAGTGGAGGGCCGGAAAGACCGCTAGTAGCTGGGAACAGATTTGGAAATTTTCCATAATATATATATATATATATATATATATATTCTACAATTTTTCATAAAGAAGGTTTATGTTTTCAATGGAAAAATGTCGATCTTTTAAAGGGCCAAACATTATATTAGTTGAATTATTTCATACTCCAAACCAATGCTATTTGAATTCTTTATTAATACTATTAAATACTAAATTATTATTAAAAAAAAAAGATGTAAATAGTACGGACAATCGAAGATTTACTGTATTGTGAATTAAACAAGTAAATATAATCCAAATTATATCGCATTTTGTGTTGTTTCAATAAGAAAAATGTGGCAAAAGTATTGGTATAAACTTCATAAAAAGAACCATTAGAAACAAGAAAGTCTTTTAATTGGTTTAGTGTTGTCTTCCCTACGTGCTGATGTCAATGTTTAGTTTATTTACTATTTTGTTCTATGTTCGACAATCATGGAATAGTGTCTACGCATGATATAAATGACATTTCACACATATAGGAAGATTACCGTACACTTTTATGAAAGAACATCATCCTAAAGATGATTGAACCTGATACCTGTTCAAGTTGGTTAATTTTATCTTTCAACTGAGATACGTGTTTAATTCGCTGCCTGTGATTTTGATGACCGATTAGTTCGGCATATTTTTCACTAATCTCGTCATGATCTTTTTGTAAACGTGCATTATATTCGAGAAGCTTCTTGACCTCCCTATAGGAATCAAAATAAATTATATCATTAAAAGATAAAACTCTTCAATAAACTGTTTTTTATGAAAGAAATATACTCTTCTGCTGCTTCCCGCCGGACTCTTTCTTCTTCAAGTAATTCAGTCTTGTCCTCTACGTTACTGCCCCTCTCTGTGAGGGTTTTAATTGTATTAGAAAGTTCTTCTATTCTGACATTTGCCTAGAAATATATTACTATAAAATTTATAATATGATTGTACTGTAATAGCAATATAGAAGAGCCAATACCTTGTATAAATTATCTTCGTGTTTTGTCATTTCAGCTTCCAAGAATTTGTTAACTTCTGTCAATGCTACTTTACTTTCCTCTAACTGCAGATCAAGTTTACGATTTATTGTTTCTAATTGGGAAATCTCGTTTTCTTGAGTACTATTTTCCTTCTTCAATTCAAGCAACATGTTGTCTGATTCGTGTAGACGTTCAACCATTTTTTGAATGCGACTTTTCATCTAATGTTTAAAATTGAATATTATTAGGTTTCATTTTATAAAAACAAAACTTATAAAACATATTTTCTACGCAAACAAGTAAAAGCACCTCAGCATTTTGTGCATCTTTAGTTTCACAGTTTGCATGCAATTGTGTTATTATTTCTAACTTTCTCATTAGTTCTTCAATTTGTTTTTCAAGATCTTGAATCTGAAAATTAAAATTACAATTATCAAATAATAACTGTACCTACAAACACTAGTTTTTCTAATATTTACACTAATTTACCTTAATATCGCTCATGTGTTTTTGATTGGTTAATTCAGACTCTAATGTATTTATTTTTTCCAAGAAATCAGATATGCGACTTGTAAGGTCACTTTCTAAATCCTTTCTAGTTTGGATTTCAAATTTTTTAGCTTCACAAGTTTCTGCTAACTGTTTTTGAAGAAGCTCTACCTCTGATTTATGTTTCTCAATATGTCCATGTAATACTTCTTGTTGCAATTGAATCTACAAGTAAAAATTACAAATCATAAAAGCATCTAATAAATTGCAATTGTGGTATACTCAATTGTTACAAATATTTCCTAACCATAGATTCTATTTCTTTCTGATGTCGTTCTTCGGCTTCCGTTTGATATTTTTGTAATTCCTCTAACTGAGACTGTAACTTTTGTTTTTCGTCTTGCATACCTTGTATGTGTTTCATGTGCTCTTGTATAGTTTTGTTTTTGTTTGCACATTCTACTTGTAAATCTGCTAGTTCGTGCTCTGTAGTATATTTTAATGCTGTATCCGAGGAAGTCAGAATAGACCTTGACTTTACTTTTGTACTTTTTTTTGATACAACTGTCTTTTGTGTAGATTGAGGCTGTAAAAGTATGATTTTATTAGAAGTATAACTAATATTTCTTTACTTCAAAGAATTTACTTACAGTTCTGAAAGTTACACTAGACTGATTAGTACTTCGATTACAAACTGATATATTGCATTCACCCATAGTTGTGTTTTTGTTGTCATGAAATCTATCTGATTTGTCTAGGGTGGCACCTTTTATTGTATTATCAAATTTAGGATCATATGATCCTGGTGCTGGCACATCATCTGTAAATGTGCATTTATGCATTTATATTATTGTGATGTTCATTTAATAAATAAATATATGTCTATAATGTAAGTACTTACTTTCTAATTCGTTAAATCGTTGAATCTTTGCTTTTGCAAACGACATGATGTACCATTTATAACGCAGTAGTCTTCTTTAAAGTGTAATAAACTGTGCAGCAGTTGTTATAATTTGAAATGACGGTTATACAAGTCAACAGAATCGTTTACCCAATGAACGGACTGTATTCCATAGACGACCAATCCAGTTAATGCATAGCATAAGAATTCTATGCACCGCAGTACGCAGTTCAATGTTGTACACGAAAGACGCTTCTCACGCCCTCACGTGCTAACTTTCAACACCTAACCCTTAGACCATATATGCTTATAGATCCGACATGGGTATAAAATATTCATAAATCGCTATAAAGCCAAGGTAACGGAGAAATGTGTTCGCAAATACATCACAAGATAATTTTAAATGGTGGATAATATTACGAGACAAAGCAGATACTACGGTAGAAGCGTATATACGAAACGAAATAATAATAATATATATATATATACAGTAAGAGGCATAACTGAACTCAATAACCACAATTTTTGTATAAATCATTATTTTTTACTAGGAATGTAGAAGAATAACAAAAAGTCAATACTATAATTATATTTATCATAGTTAAAATGTGGAAAAGGTATTAATACCCTTCCCGCCGATAGTGTGTTAATAACGTTTACATATTTAGGAGTGGTGCCAATGGTTTAACAAAAATACACAACTTCTTTGATAATATGATTAGATTTTATTAATCTCAAGTACGAATTTTAACACTTAAAATTACTATTCCAAATGAGCGAGTGCGAGTTGAATAAAAGTGTTTCAATGACGGTTGAAGTTGGAATCTCACGAGTATAATAATATGCGGCATTTATACAAAATGTAGTACAGACTAGCGCACAAATCAGAGTTGACGATGGCTTCGTCGAGCGGCGCGATCGCAGGTACAGTCGGTGTGGAAAGTATTCGTACAGCAACCAATTTCAAATAAAACTGTGTGCGTAAACTTCAGTTATAAATATTAAGCAAAAAAAATGATTAATAAATATTCGTGGGTATTTGTAGAAAAGATTTCGTGAAAACTAACTTTTATTTTCTTCAAGATTAACATAAATATACATCCAGCATAGATAAACGTAAGAAATAGACGCACAGAAAGTATTCGTACAGTTATGAATAATGAAAAATAAACTATAAAAATACAATATATTTCTTATATTTTAATAATTTGTAGGATTGCCTTTGGATTTTGTAATAGCTTCGAGTCTTCTTGGTATGGAATTTACTAAGTTAGATGTTACAGCCGGTGTTACTTTGTATCACTCTTCTAATAAAGCGATTTTTAAACTTTCTTTCGATGAAATGTTATGATTACGTATTTTTTGTTCAAGATAAGCCTGTTGCGTCGCAGTGTGGTGAAATAGGGACTTTGGTTGTGGGTTCGGGTGCCCGTGGAGCGCTGAAGCGCTCTGCTCGTGGAAGTTAATAAATAAACTTTGTTACACAGAGTTAAGGGCGAAAACTGTTAAAAGACTTTATTTGTAGTTCTTAGAGATGTAACTCCCTCAGTTCTACAATGAGCTCTGACTCGTCTTGGAGTTTCGAATCCGTTCTCCAGCTTCTTCCTTCTCGTCTCCCTTCTTTAGCCAATAGGAAAATTAGAATCTTCTGGCTAGGCGCTGATTCGTTGGATGCCTCGTCTTCCGGTTGCGGCTTGGCGTTGATTCGTTGGAAGACTCGTCTTCCGGTTGCTGCTTGATGTTGATTGGTAGTGGATGGATCTTAATAGCGCAAGCGCGAGGGAGGGATGCGCACGAGGGTGAAAGCCCGCCAAAGCGAGGGATGTGGGGCCATGTGGGACCGAACGAGAGAGAGGTCCGAGGAAGTTCCAAGAGGTCCCCGACTGAGGATTTATGACCTCCTGTCCGTAACTAATTCCGGACTTCGACTATCCTTAATTTATTCAGAATTGGAGAAGCTACTCTAAGAAGTTGCCTGACTTTCTTCAAATTCCGCAATTAGTCTCGCCGACTCGAATTTCGTCAGGGATCTCTGTGGAATCCTCCCGGTGTTTCTTTACCTACTCTAAACTGTCGCGCCCAAATAAAATACCTATAAATGAAATACGCGATTACGTCTTACATTTAAATTTGCCTCTCCGCGCCATTAATCGATACTATATATATATCTAACTATGTTCACGTGGTCGACTGGCCACGCTACAAGCCCATAGATGTTCAATGGGATTGATATCTGGTGATTGAGGCGGCGTTTGCAAGTATTTTGATGTGTTGTATAATACCCACTGCCTTGTATTATGTGCAGAGTGCTTTTGGATCATTGTCGTGGGTGAATATAAAATTGTCTTTAAGACCCATTTTATTTGCACTAGCATGGAGATATTTTTTCAAAATATCAATATAAACTGTATGGTTCATAATACCGTCAATTAAATGTAGAGACCCCACTCCATTTGCACTCATACAACCCCAAACCAATTTAAATCCATCGCCGTGTTCTACCGTCGGTTGCAAATTTTCTTTTCTGAATTGTGTATTTTTCTTCCTCCACACTGTAAATTTATTTTTAAAGCCAAATATGTCGAATTTGCTTTCGTCAGTAAAAATTACTTTATTCCAATGTACGATTGGTGTATTAATGTGTTGCTTAGCGAATTCTAATCTTTTCTTACGGTTAGTTTCGTTTACAAAATGCTTTTTTCGTGCTACTCAACCATGATATTCGCTATTTCTTAAATAGTCACGCACAGTACTAGCTGACACACTTATGCCGTTGTTGTTTTTAAGTTCTGTTGCAATTTGTTCGACAGTTATACGTGGATTCTGTTTCACTTTACGAATAATTAGTCAACGATCATACTCGTTTATCTTACGCGGACGGCCACTTCTTCTCTTATTTGAAACACTTTTTCGTTCTTCGAATCTGTCAATTATACTTTGAATAGTAGACCTTGCTCTATTCACTATGGTTGAAATTTCACAAAGTGATTTATATTGATTGCGTAATCGAATAATAATTTTTCGATCTTCTTCCGTCCTTTCGCACCTTTTACGACCCATGTTGTAGTATATTACAAATTTCAAACTTGCTTCTATTAGTACTCTGTACAAACTAATCATCTTTGTTGTTATTAGTCACATTCAGAAGGTCATATTATGTTTATATCTCAAGTAAGCGCAAGAAATGAGAGGCGTACGAATACTTTTTGCGCGTCTATTTCTTACGTTTATCTATGCTGGATGTATATTGTTGTTAATCTTCAAGAAAATCAAATTTAGTTTTCACGAAATCTTTTCTACAAATACCCAAGAATATTTATTAATCATTTTTTTCGCTTAAAATTTATAACTGAAGGTTACGCACATAGTTTTATTTGAAATTGGTTGCTGTACGAATACTTTTCACACCGACTGTAGTTGTCCGGGGTTTTCCCTGCGTCTGGTTACACGATGTTGGTTGTGGGGAAGGTTTTCAGCGGTTTATAGCAGGGGAAAGTACGAATGCCTTGGCTCAAAATGTACCGGCTGCCTAAATTAAATCTATGGGACATTGTGTATGTTTTGTAGTATATCTAAATGTTGTTACGACGTAACATATAATTAATTAGACTACTTTCATAGTATACAAATATTGCAAGCGAACTAAAACAAATGTGTATGAAAAACATAACGGTTTGTATGTACAGTAATTTCGCTGTAAATACACAAAGTATTTACAGGTTGAATAGTTGTAAATTATCGCCTCTATCACAGGGTATAACTCTCGATAAATCCAAGATCTCATCGGCTCGACTCGGTCAATTGTAAAATGATACGGGTCAGGTATACACCGGCGAGCCAATACTGACGCCATCACTCCGCCAAAACTCCTTTCTTTTTATTCATCTTATCGCGCAACTTTCACGGACACGCTTGCGACAGTTTTCTGATTAAAGTGAGACCACTTATGACACACAATTCGCTGCATATTTGTCTACACTTGTATGCACTTTAAAAACTTATCATCGTCGATCAAACAAATATGTATGACCAAAATTATACCGCGTTTGGCATCATTTTAAATAGGAAAAATGTCACGACTGTGATGCTAAAAGTTTCATGAAAAAAATAAAATAATTTGAGATAAAAAAGTTTTGTCATTTATTGATATTGGCTTACCGATCTTCCTCGGTCGATATTATATTACGTTTCTCGACCAAGTTGAGCGTCGCTCGGTTCGACGCTGATGGCAAAAGGTAAAGGGATTTCGAACAAACGTGTCTCTACACGATGTTTACCACATTTCGAACCCAAGGCAAGGACGTTTAACGCTACTTCACTGTATATTCTGTATTTTGCATCCTCGAACAGCCAAATATAATTCACCTTCCTTGCTACGATGGATTAGATTTTCAAATACCCTCTTCCTTGTCTACTTTAAACAATTAAGATTTATTATAACACAAGTATCGCAATTTTAACCATAGATACGCGTATCTTAGCCGAGCAGTTCGCCGATATAAACATTACTTCGGAGCAATAGCACGTTTGGCGTATTTGTTGATGAAATTAATTTAGTATTAATTTAGAATTTGTTGAAATGGTAAATAATAACTTTTAGCCAGGAATCGAACTGAAACGTACTAGGAGTTAATATGAAAATAACAGTCGAAGCTGTCGTTCTGTAAACAGGAAATTATTTCGAGTCCAAGGCAGACCACAAGTTTCCACCCGTATATTCGGGTTTTTCTCTAGGCCTGGTTGCAAGATGTTGGTTGTGGGGAAGGTTTTCGGTGGTTTATAGCTGTTAGATTATGTTAGTTTATTAAAAGAAAGACACGAGGTTATTACATATTAGTTTATTAAAGAAAAACACGCGCTCGCCGTACATCCAACACGTGGAACGGTTACTCTCTGAATGCGTCGTTGGAGAGAGAAAAACAAAAGAGAATCAGAACGAAACTGTCAATGAATATTTTCTGATCCTTCTCGTATATTAAGGGAAACAAATACTTTTCGTGAATGGTTTCTTTACCAGAAATGTCTGTAGAATGCATTCCTGTATAGTAAATTCCTGCTAGATAAAGGATTTTTGACATAAATACAAAAATAGAGCGTATAAAGTACCCGCGTCAACACATTTTCAAACTTTAACAACCATTTACAACTATTAGGGAGTACATAAAAATATAATTGACTATATGGATGTGTAGAGGAGAGTCCCCTCTATCTCCTGACTCAAAGTTGAACTTTCTCGCGTGTTTAGTTTTTGCGTACCACGTCATTTTTTATCAAAATCATGCATTTTTACAAAAATCAAAATTTTTCGAAAACGTTAGGTGATGGAGCAATTCTACTTGCGGATTTGGTTTTAGGATGACAGAGTGTATAAGAATCACCCAATAGGTATTGCAAAATTTTTTTTGTGTTGGACAGTGTAATTTATAATTTGCAATTAGAAATAAATATTTGTTCATTTTCTATTAGAACAATAACAAAACGAGCAAACACGAGTGAGTCTCATAATATAAGTATGTAAAGTAGGCGTTCTGTGTTTATATTTTATTTCAATTGGTAGAAGAGCTTGGGACCGAATATCAGAAGGAGAAACAGCTAAGCAAAGAATGTTCATCAAAAACAATAATAAACACAGCTACAGATTCTTCTGGACGGAAATCTTGTCAAATAAGATATTGCAATGTCAATAAGACTAACAAAATTTGTATAAAATGTAAAAAATACGTATGCGGAAAATGTGCAATACAAAATGCTGTAATTTGTAAAAAATGTGCTGAAAATGCATAAAGGTAAATAAAACTTTCTAAATAGAAAAGCGGGGAGCGGGTTTTTATTGTAGCACCTGAAAAATATTTTGTTTACTATCCAATTGGCTAAAATCTCTTTCTGTATTAAGATACATATGTCTTTTTGAAGCGGTCATTTGACCGCTCATGGTAGGATTAGGTATACATGAAATGTCGGTAGGTTTAGTGTTAAAATGTTTTACTTTACTTCCATATTCAATTACAAAATAATAGCCGGTGACATGGCATAGTTTCTATGTAAAATTGCCGGTCAGCAAAGTGTTAAAATATACCGGGCGCCTAAATTAAATCTATGGATAAATTCCTATATTTGCTGTATATATTAAAGTTGTTACGATATAACAGATTACATTAGTACTAACAGTGTTTTTGATAATGCTGCGGTCACGCGGCCGCTCATGTCAAAATAATAGTAATAATGACAATAGTAATGGTACAGTTACATGACACCCTGTATAAAAACTACCCTCTCTGAAACTAACATGGATAAAGTGGAACGATAATAAGAATAGCCTGCGAGCGAACTCGTATATCGTTTAAATCACGCGCCTAGGGCCGATCCCAATCGCGGCGATGATTGGTTCATTCTGCGCCGGCGACGATTGGTTCATTCTGCGCCGACGATGATTGGTTCATTGTGCGCCGGCGCAGAAATACTCGCACCTATTTTGTGCCGCTAAACAGCATGGCGAGTCATAGTTCACGAGGTAAGTTCGCGAGTTGTGCACGTGTCCAGTATTCTCTACTGTAAATTTGCAAATGTGCACAACGTTCAAGATTAACAGATTCAAGAGGTTCGGAAAGTAGCTTTGAAGAACAATTGGGAACTCGGTAACATTTACATTTACATTTATATCACCATCGAGCCGTAAAGTTAATAACTATAAAAATACGCTGTAGCAGAAAATGGGTGAGTTGCACATATTACCTTAATACTGACAAATTGCAACTAAGTTACAATGATTTATTGAATATTTATCGAATATTTATTGAGTATCTTTATATACATCGTGTATCTTCTAAATTATTCTTTCACAGTTAGTTCCTTTACAAATCGTTATCGTTGCAAATACGGTGGTGTCGTTGCCGCCTTACAGTACCATACTTGCCGCGTCTACCGTGTAATAACCTTGTTTCGAGCGTTTGTTCCGTCCTGACGGAAGATTCGGGGTAATAAACCACAATGTATTATAGCAGAACGTGTTTATTACCACAC
>CM052098.1:11173347-11183495 GCA_028453745.1 Agapostemon virescens
ATCGGCCGGCTTGAGTTCTTGTGTTAACTGGACTTTATAAGCCTTAAGACCCAAATCTTTATGCAAAATACGGTGTAATGACGTTTGTGGAATGCCTAATTCCAAAGAACGACAAGGAATGGACAAACCTGGGTTTTCTTCAACACTTTTGGCTACAACAGCAATATTTTCGGCTGTTCTTGAGCGACGTGCACGGGTTTTATTCTTCACATCACTAACTTGTCCCAACAGCTCGAATTTTTTCACCAATTTCTGTATTGCGGTCCGACAAGGTACTTCACGATGACCTAAAAATGTTCGAGTTTTACGAACCGTCTCTGCCAAATTTTCACCATTTCTATAGTGAATTTTAATAATTTCAATGCGTTGTTTAAGCGTGTATCGTTCCATTTTTATTAATGGCGTAGTTTCTACTTGTCAAATATCAAAAAATGACAGCTTCAAAAGCGACATCTACCGAAATAGCGGGCTATTCAAAATAACACCTCCTATTGGAAAACCTTGTATATACCGTCCTTAGGCAGTCAGCCTTACTGACGAGTCCTCCAGCGGACCCAGGACGAAACGCTCCCCCTTCCTTCTTTCCTTTTCTTTCTCTCTTCACCACACCTTCAGCAGCCGCCTCAATTGGTGACCCCGACGTGATTCGTCTTCGATGGAAGCACTCGATGTTAGTTTGGATAGCAGTTGCTGAACCTTGGGCCCCAAAACTATACACGTTAACGGTGCGGCTATACAGTGGTGCTATCCTATCATTAATTGGTCCTACGGATTCAACAAAAGTCAAGTTTGTGTTGGTGACTTTCTTTTTGATAGGCGACATAACGTTTAATCCCTGTGGATTATGTTCTCTGTGTCGCTCCAACATCTTAAATCGATCTTTCATCTCCGCTAAGACTATATAAACCCGATTTTGTAGGGTTGGGCAGTATTTAAATCTCCCTTCAATTGAATCGTCACTTGGGAATTCTATCCCGTGATTCAAGCGCGATTTTGCTCCTTGATTTTGGATATCTATGGGTTCAAAGCCCAGTAAGTTTCGGTTCGGGATAAGTTTACCTGGCATGAGATCATCAGGCAATGGTTCGTAATTCACTTGATTCTCGCGAGAAGCTATTACTCGCGCTGCAGTTACAAAAGGTGAAATGTAACATTCATAGACGTTATGACTCTCGGCAGTTAGTGGTCCGAAGGTACCGCTTGGGATCGTGATTCCCTGATGTTCAAACGGTCCAAGTGGTATGGCTACTTCAGGTAAATTTAATTTTATCTCTTTTCCATCCTGTGTGATTACGTTAGTTATGTGCGATATGTAATCAACAATAGGTTGAGGAATGACCTGATAATCTGGTAGTATTTCTCTTGTATCAGTCCGCATGTTTAATATATTTTGGCCGGATTTCCGTGCTGTCTCGGCAATTTCCAAATTTATGTGTAATGCCATTGCATGCGTAAACATTGATAATGGTAGGCGTTCATGTAAGCGGGGATCCACTGCTCGCATTTTCTCGTACGTCTCATTTATAAGTGGGATTGCTCCTGAGAATTCGAAGTTCTGACAGAATGCATCTCTCTATTGTCTCCAAGCCACGCGTGTGAGTAGTCGACCAACGTTTTGTACTTCTTCGGTATCGCAACCTTCCGCGATTCGTCCCCGCACAATAGTAAAATAAAAAGAGTCGAGGAAACCGGTGAATTATTTTCCATAACACCTTCCTCCTCAGGGTCATGCCAACTATGTCAGTATCGTCCAAGATTGTATCCTGGGGCAATTCCTGGCATGTATCCAAGTCCTGATATTCTCTTGACTTAACACAGATACTCTTCCAATTAACAAAGAACCTGGCATGCCTATTCATTCTCTTAAAGTTACCTGATATACAGTCGCCGCGGAATGTATGTTGACGTGTCTCAAAAATGCATATTTTCTGTTTTAAATCAATAATTTAGGAGTTAATGGAAAATATATAGTACGTATGTTATTTAATATAGTACAAACTAGTATGTGTAGCACCAAAGATTACATAAAGTTTATAATAATGACAGAAAAAATTAAATAACTTTTTTATCGATTGCGGAAAGTATGTTGACAACATTGAAATTTCGTGCTTGAGTGTATTCTTAACAATAAAACGACATAATTAATATGAAGTTTGATACCCTTTGTTTCTTATGACCTCATCAAGTCTTTTAGACATACTTTCAAACAATTTATTTATAACATTTTCGTCAATACTATTCCAAGCACTCAGTAGTGCTTGTTTAAAAACTGATTTATTATTCCGAAATTTCTCACTAACACTTCGATCTAAATGATCCCACAGGTGTTCAATTAAATTCAAATCGGGACTTTGAGCAGGCCAGGGTAACAATTGAATATCATTTTCATCGAAGTATTTCGTCGCTAGTTTACATTTATGTTTGGGGTCGTTATCTTGCTGGAAGATATAATCACCGTGGATGTTCATTTTTAATATTGAATCTTGTAAATTCTGTTCCAAAATATTTACATATCCTGCTCCTGTTAATATCCCGTCTATAAAATGTAAATTGCCAACCCCATTTGCAGAAAAACAACCCCAAACGCATACTGATCCTCCACCGTGCTTTACTGTAGGCGTTATCACCGTTGACTTTCACCTTGCTTTCTCCACACATATTTCCTTCTATTACAACATCGAAGTTCAAATTTTGACTCGTCGCTAAATACAACCTTCTTCCAGAAATCTGGTGATTTATTTTTGAATTGTTTCGCAAACGCTAAACGTTTTTTAGCATTAATTTTGGATATGAATGGCCGTTTTCTTGATATTCGTCCTGCGAATCCTGCTTCTTTTATGCGTGCACGAATTTGTGTTTCTTGAATCGGTAGATTTAAATCAGATTTCAACTGTTTGGTCGAAACAAAGAAGTTTTTCTTTACTTCTCGTACAATCACCCGATCCTGTTTGCGAGTTGTCTTCCGAGGACGTCCAGATTTTGGTTGATTTTCTGCAGTTCCATTCTGTTGTAATCTATGTACTATTTTCCTTACACCTTCCGCAGAAATGTTGAAATCGAGAGCAATTTTTCTTAAAGAATCTCCTCTTATTCATCTGTTAAATATTTGTGACCTTTCTGCAGGTGTAAGTTCTCTAGTTTTCGGCACTATAAAGCAATGTTTATAATTTAACGTGATATTATATGTAAGATATTGTTCAACATTGAGAAGGCAACAAATAAATCATTAATTAACACTTATTGTATAAACATATTATAACAAAATAAGCTCAAAATTGCGTGTCAACTTACTTTCCGCGTGAGCCTTTTATGCAAACTTAATACTACACGTCTGTTATTCACTGTTTCTTGAACTAAACTAAACAGTAAGCTAGTAGCAGTAAACAATAAGTGATATATAAGGTCAGAGCCTGGAAAAAATGTAAACACTTGGTCTTTCATCAGAAATACACAGTTCTGAAACAATGTCAACATACATTCCGCGGCGACTGTAGCATGTTTAATTGCACTCGATCTATCTTGGAGATACCATTTCTTGTGAGATCCCGGTAGAGTGGCTACTTGTAGAACCATCTCCCGACGTGATCAAGTCGATGAATTTGCCTCTTCCACACTGTTGTGGGGAACGTCGTTCCCCATCCCCATTATGGTCTATGGTGGAGATCGGCGCTGCAGGCGGCAGACCGATCCGACCACCGAGTGGACGGTGGCTATCCACATACTAGTGCTGTTCATTATTTTACCCAAACCACACATTGGTGACCCCGACGTGATGCTTTATTTAAGGTTTATAGGGAAGTGAGGATAACTGAAATACTCAATCAAACAAAGCAAACACAGCTGAGACGCCTCTAACTCAATCCAATGAATCAGAAAGTATCAGATTACTACGAAGGAAAACCAACAAAAAATAACCTTTTTTAAAAAAGTATATATATACTAAGTGATCTTGTATTGTAGTCTATCTTGAGTATAATGGTAGTGCAACAAATGAAAATCATATCTATCAGAAATAATACTAAGTTAAAGAGCATATCATAAAAAACAAAAGGTGATATGACATACAACAGACAAAAGAAATCATAGGTTAAATATAATCCATCAATGTATCTGTAAAATGATGGAACAGTAGATAAATCATTGAGATATCGATAAATGGTGATAAGATGGGGTGTACGCTTTCGTTGTAAGCATTGATTGCGGTTACAAATGTTCGGTAGAGAAGGTTATCTCTGTTATGTTAATTAATTGCAATAATGTGCTATTATTTTGTCGCACCGATTTATCAAAATATATACATTTTTGCAGATGAAACAAAAAGGACCATCCTTGTATACAGAAACTTAGCGCTATTTGGTGTTCAACACTTATGTGTACCTGTCTACATATTCAAAATTATATTTTTATACTTTAATAAATAAGAATTAACAAATTTTACGGGGTGTGCTATTCTATTGTCGCGGACTGTATGTACTGAGTGTTCGCCGAACGTAATGTAAGGTTGACGTGCAGAGCATGTCGTAGCACGTGTTTAACACGTTCGCGACAGGATGTATCACCGTTGGTAAATTCTTATCTGTCCCATGGGACAGGACGTGCCACCGGTGATACATGGGCCATATGAGAAAAAGTACGAAAAACAACACCCCCGCCCCACGGAGGGGACATTGAATTCAGGCCCCGTCGCGAACGTGTTAACGTTACACCGATGGTGCCGAGGCGCATCGCATTAACTGCGTGATTGTAAACACGTTGAATGCCACGGGGGTCACTCGTGACCGGCAACCTTACATCGTTTACAAACGGTTTTCAATAAATTAACAACATTTATTAACATAGATTAACAAACTTTAGTTTTTAGTAACTAACAATTTTGTTCAATAACGCTGATCATTTCTATAAATGAAACAAATGAAATTTGTTCGAAGCATGAAAAATTCGCGTGGCATTCAACGTGTTAACACTTTGACTGCCATGTCACCCATATATGGGTGACAGAATTATTTGTCCATGTTTAAAAATAAATTTGTACGCTAATATATTCGTTGCACTCAATTCAGTTGACATCTGGAGACTACGAGAAGGTTGAAGGATAACTATGTGTCAGACATTTTAAGTTTTCGATAGTTGCTGCATTAAATAAATTACTTTGATTTTGTGGAATTTTTTTAGGCGGTTTGTTTGGGCAGTTAAAGTGTTGAACAGAACAATGTCTAGTTTTAACGTGACAATAATATTCGGACACCTCGGAATGTAACAATTTGCGTGACCTAAACATTACAGTCTGTGTAAACTGTCTCGAGCTTCAGAAAATCAGTTGTGTTTAGATATTCGCTAAATTCACGGGTAATTACTTTGTTAAATCAATACATGTTAACCATGCGGTCAGTTAATATACCAGCTACGATGAATGCCAACCTCGCTGGCCATGATCGTAGAATAGTAACTTTTGTGAAGAGATGAGTTTGAACGTGCAACAGCGACAAAGAATGTAATGTAGAAGGGATACGTCTTCCCCAACGGGCTTCTACAGTCTCCAAGGAAACCTCCTGCCCCTCACAGAAAACTGGTGACCCCAACATAATTCACTGTGTGCAGACCTCAACGAATCTTGCCGATGGAACGTGTTCCAAAGATGGAGGCCGGGCACAACCACGCGCAAAATATAGCATGCGCGAAACGCCGTGGACAGATCGAGAAACGCCTTTGCCCGCCAACCTCGCAGATACGAATTGCGCGCAGATCCGGCTTTTCCAGTTGCCGACGTTCCAGCAATGAAACCCAACACTTCGGTTCGCCTAAATCAAAATCGCTTTCATGGCCGGGCCAATTACCTCCGATACAGCGGTATTCCATCACGTGGTGATAAGCATGAACAATGAACTGGCGTCGTTCGTCGAGGACCTCATCGTATCGTCACCAAAGAAAAACAAGTATGCTGCTTTAAAGCGAATCCTGGCGTCTTCAGGTGAGAGCAGCGAATCTTAACATCAGAAGTTGTTTCGGGAAAACGTAATAGGTGCTGAGATGCCAACCACTTGCCTGTAGCGTCTGCGAAACCTAGCTGCCAGGCAGTGCTCAGACATGAACAACTCTTGAAGACCTTCTTCATAGAGCAGCTGCCCAGAAACGTTCAGATGATACTGGCGGTAAATTAGGCCACCGATCTTGGCCCACTGGCCGTGCATGCCGACAGGATATGCAAAATTCTGAATCGTAGCATATCTCCCGTTACACGATCAGCCCCCATGAGCGTCGTTCCGGTGGGGCGGAAGCTGCTACCCAAGCCTCTCTCAACTGCACGCCTGCTAAGACCTTGGCCACCTGGACGATTTGAGACGATTGATCAAGGAAGAAGTCGCAGCATGGTGTCACGAGTGCCTGCCAAGACGGGATTTTTCATGAGGGAAAACCCATCACGACGTCGCCACTATGCAGCCGATTATGCACGCCCAGTACGGCGCTCAGGCGCGAAACTGTCTGCCACCTTGCAGATGGGATTCATGAAACCCTAGAAATGGATTGCGCGGATACCGTAGGTGGCCAACATTTCTGGCACTCAACAGCCTCGCCTCATCATCCGAAATAAAAAGTACGGTATACAATTTTTGGTGGATGCGGACGTAGACATCTCTCTCATCTCAACCGTTATCATGGACCGACGTAGACAGCAAGGAGTGTCATTGCAGACGTTGAACGGATTTGACATCGCAAGCTACGGACATAGGCAGCTTTGTCTTCTGGCACTCTATGAGATTTCCCCAAAATAAGTGGTATCGCTCAAGCGATGTCGAAACGTGTCTTACGGGTGCAATTCTTCATACTGATGCGAACCTCGGTTGTTCAACCGGAAGTTAGATACACTGTATAGCACTTCATCGAACAACAAGTCCACCAATAACTGCGAGGGCATGACGGCTCGCACCAAACAAGCTGGAGGAAGTTAAGAGTGAGTTCGATACCATGATTAAGCAAGGCGTTTGTCGGCCCTCCCAATGGCCACGGGCTATAGTGTACTGCATCTGATTAAGAAGAGGAATGGCGAATGGTATCCATGCGATGACTAACACAAACTCAACCATGCCACTGTACCAGACTGATATCTGTCCTCATTCCTACAAGACTTCGTGACTTACCTGCATGGCGCCACGACGTTCTCGATGATCGACCTGGCCACGATGTACTATCGGATTCCTGTTCGTGAACAGGGTATCCCAAAAACAGCGATCATCACACTCTGTAGGTCATTCGAATTCTCACATATGACTTTCGATCTCAGGAACGCAGCGCAGACATTTCAGCGCTGTATAAACGAAGTCATTGCAGATCTGGACGTTATGTTTGCCTACATCGACAACATCTCCTCATCACCTCCAAGGATGAGGAGCAACATCGGCGTCACCTGAAGGCTGTGTTCGAGAGAATACAGTTGCACGACCTGCCAGTAAAACTGGATAAGTGCCATTTCGGTCGGCAATCAGTTAAATTTCTTGGACATCGCGTCGACGCTAGCGGAATACAACCCTTGTCGAACAAGGCAAAGACAATTGCCGGATTCCCTGGACCCGCCATCATCGGGTCGTAACACCGGTTCCTGAGCATGGCGAATTTCTACAACCGTTTCCTGAAAGACGCTGCCGTGACACAGGCGCCTCTCCAAGCTGCTACATCTGGACTTGGGAAGAAAAATTCAAATCCGGTTGTTTGGACCGAAGTCATGAAGCAGACGTTCAAACACCTCAAGAGCGACCTAGCCGAAGTTAGTCTGTTGGTGTTTCCAACGCCCTAAGTCGAGCTCACGCTGCAGATGGATGCCTCCAACGTAGCCGTTTTTACCGACGCTATGTCGCGGGTTGAGGTTGCACTGTTGCTCATGTCGTTGGACACGTCGTTGGACACCTCCGATGAAATAGTCCGTGAAAAACAGACGACCGAAGAGTTCAAAACACTGCCGGAGACAACATCAGCATCGTGGCTACGTAAGATCACCCTCACGGGCTCCGACGCATTTTTGTACGGCATGTGTCAAGACGTACCCCGAAAAATGATGTGCCCCAAAAAGACAGTACGATTCCAATTGGCGATACCCAGTGACAATGGGACTGCGAAATATTAGAAACTGTTTTTCCCCCGTTTCGTTTTGCGTTTCTGATTACGCGGTTCCCTACGATTCGTTTAAGAGGTAGGGATAGTAGACGCTGAGTTGATAAACCGTGAAACAATTAACTGAATATATTTCCTAGTTTCAACTAAAGTTTAACAACCTTCAAACTTTAACGAACAAATAGATGTATATGTACAAATCGATCTATGCAGCGAATATGGAGTGAGCGCCGAGTGTGTTTGCGTTGAGCGAAGTGTTTAGAATATCGGATGAAGTGTGTGTTGACGAAAAGGTAACTTCGGTATGGGCGTGAATGAAATAACGAGACATGCGGATTCGTTGACTGCATATTTTTCGATGTACAGTCCGCGACAATAGAATAGCACACCTTCTAAATTTCGTAGTATTTTAAAAATAGAACAGAAATGAGAGCGTTCAATCCATATGCTTCTTGAGTTACTTCTTATATATCCATCTTAGTGACTTTGACACGTAAACACTGCCCCTAAATTCTTAGAATCGTTAATTTGGTAGATTTCATGGAAACGTAATCCGACAAAATAATAGCACACATGCTACACTCTCACTTCTCAGTTGAACACGAGCAAAGGAAGGTGGCTAAGTATTTGATATATAGTGTGGTGAATTATTGCGGAAAACTTCTAACAAAATGAGTCGTGGAAAGAAGTTAACAGATAGTGAAATGAAAACAATTATGACACTATCTAAAGAAAATGTTTCTATTTCAAAGATTGCGAAAGTAATTCATAGAAGCCGGAAGGTTGTCATGAATTATTTGAAAAAGCCCGAGAAATATGGTAATACAAAACGTCCTGGACGACCTGCGGCACTATCAGCACGAGAGAAACGTGCTATTCTAAGGGCAGCATCGAATGCACCAATGACTACCAGGCAGATTGCGGAAGCAGCAGGCGTACAAACAAACGTCAGAAATGTGCAACGTGTCCTGCAAAGATCTAAGCACCTGCAGCAAAGGAAGCTTAAAAAACAACCGCCTCTAACCGAAGCGCATAAGAAGGCAAGGCTGCAGTTCGCAGAGCAACATGCTCACTGGAAGAAGAAGTGGAGAAAAATCATGTTCACCGACGAAAAGAAGTTTAATCTCGATGGACCTGACGGGTGGAGTTATCATTACCACGATTTACGTAAAGAAAAAATGTTTTTGATCCGTCGCCAGATGGGTGGCGGAGGAGACATGGTGTGGGCCGGTATCGGCTACCATGGAAAGACGGATATTAATTTTATCAGTGGAAAAATGAACAGCGTGAAATATCTAATGTTAATCCGTGAACAAATAATCACACACGCAACCAGAATTTCCGGGGAAAAACACATATTCCAGCAGGATAATGCAGCGGTTCACACCGCAAAAGTTGTGAAAGCATTCTTCGAGACGGAAAATATTCAAGTCTTGCAATGGCCAGCTCATTCCCCAGACTTGAATATTATAGAAAACTGTTAGGGAGACCTTGCTAGAGCAGTTTATGCTAAAGGGAAACAGTTTAATAACGTAAACGAATTAAAAGAATGCATTGCACTCGAATGGGAACGAATGAAGCAGAAAAGGATTAAAAAATTATTCAAGTCGATTCCAAAGCGAATAATTTCGGTTATAAAAAACTCTGGAGGATCTACAAAATATTAAATATTGAGTTCCCTTCATATGTATGCATAAATGTTAATTAATTGCAATAATGTGCTATTATTTTGTCGCACCGGATTATCAAGATATATACATTTTTGCAGATGAAACAAAAAGGACCATCCTTGTATATAGAAACTTAGCGCTATTTGGTGTTCAACACTTATGTATACCTGTCTACATATTCAAAATTATATTTTTATACTTTAATAAATAAGAATTAACAAATTTTACGGGGTGTGCTATTCTATTGTCGCGGACTGTAAGTCAGGGAAACTGCGAGATTAACGGATTGGTTCATTAGTTCGCGTGAAAGGGAAAAATAACCGCCCCAAACTAACGGTCATTCTCAAGTATGCTTCACACCTTTTCCATATATAT
>CM052098.1:11188495-11214819 GCA_028453745.1 Agapostemon virescens
GGATTCGAACTAAGCCGAGATTAATGTGCTTTCCTGTATAATGCACACTAATACCAGTTTGAACACTTGTCACTTGAACACTAATACCAGTTTCGCCTCCAAGTTGCCTTATACTAACATGCGAGTTTTGATTTACTTTCGCGATGATATTGTTCACATTTGCTTCATAAGTAACAGTCTTACGTCTCATACGAATGTTTTTGTTGACACTACCAGTCTCACAAAATCTTTTAACAATACTTGAGTATATAGAACGTGATGGACAAGAACGTTTTGGAAATCTGTCTTTGTAAATTCGTATTGCTTCTCTTAGACATTCTCGAGCTTTACCGTAAATTAAAACCATTTGAATTTTCTCCTGTTCTGAATAACGCATTATGGATCGCTTGTCGATACACTGAGAAATCTAGCAGTGAGCAAACTCTTAAACAGACGAATGATACAATGTGTTTATTTACAAGTTCAAATTCATAGTCGAATTCCTGTTGAAATCTGAAATGTCGCTGAAAGTAAGTTCTGCATTAATTAGAAAATTTTAGAGTTCACGTTCATTTCAAGGTCGTGCTATCAAACATAGATGTATGCACAATAATGTTTGCTATAACATACAACAATAAAAACTGTGTGTATATATGTAAAAAAAACATGAGTGACCTTGGAGAAACGATTAAAAAATTACAATTTACAAAAAACGATTCTTCCATCCGATTTGTCTGTTGAAACCATTTAGATTACGTTAGCAACATTTTTTGATTGTTAATTTTATATTGTAGCAGTTTCCTAATTCTTTTATATTCTTCTTGTTCATAGGTGCAGTCTCTTCTCCTGGCAGCCTTCTTCTGCATCCTTCGTCTGGCATGAACAACTTCCTGACGAAGCTCGGTCAACTCTTGGCTCCACCACGGATTTTCCCTATGATGATAAGTATTGTACGACTTTTTCATAGTATTACAAGCTTTATTTATGTTGTTTAAGTATCTGTTTATTGTGTTCCTATCGAAGCCATCCGGTTCTAGATTTTGTAAATTACTTCTATTGTTAAGGTTCTTGAGTTTACTTTCAAATTTCTCTTTTTCAAAAGTATTCAGGTTCCATCTCCATTCTGATTTCTTGTTTTTGTTCCAGGTTTGCAGTTCTTCATTTCTATGAAGTGTGAGATATATCTATGATCGGATCCACCGTATTTATTTAGGACTTTACTCTGTATTTTGTTGAATAAATTGTTACTACAAGATAATATGTCTATTTTTGATTTCGCATTGTTTCTCCTGAATGTGTAGCTTCCTTTTGATATTTTATGTTCAAGATCCATCTCCGCGAGGTAAGTGTCCACGACGCGCCCTTTCTTATTGGTGATGGTATCTCCAAATAGTTTGGTCCGGGCATTGAAGTCGCTTATCATAATTACGGGATGAACTCAATTTCTTTTTTCAATTCTTAGTTCTTCAAGGTGCCAGTAGAATTCCTGCATAGTACAATTAGGCGAAATGTATGTGTTAATTATAATACCGATATCCAGAATGATACCAGTGTAGAACTGTCCCACTATTTTCCTTACATCAGGTACGTTTAAGTTTTTGTTTCTAACGATTATCTTGGTCTTACCGTCATCGGATGCGATTTCTCCGTTCTTTATTCGTTATGGCTCTTGTGCGCAAACAATATCTACTCTTTCTTCGTGACAGGTGTGCTCCGTTAGCTCACTTGCCAATCTACAGCGATTCTCGTTAATTTGTAGTAGGGTCATCACGGTAAAAGTCGTTAAAGTGTTTCTTCAGAGCATTAATCCTTTCCCTATAGAAGGAGCATGCCATGGACCCCATGATATGGTCCGCTGGCATGTCCCTTTTATGGCAGTCCATACATTGCATCTTCTCCTTACAATCCTCAATGGAATGACCGTCCCTTCCACATTTCCTACATCTTATTCCTCCAAGTATTTTCTCGCGACATCCGGTACTGAAATGTCCAATCGAATGGCACTTAAAACACTCGATGATTCTAGGTGCAGGGGTCATTTCGATATACGTCAAACCCATTTTCATTTCCCGTTTCTGAGTATTTTTTTCAATAAATTAATAGGAGTCTCAATGATTGCAATTTTTGTTCCAGCTCTTGTGTTTCTAACTACTTTAAGTAAATTTTCTTCTACTTTCAGGTGTTTAGCTACTATCGTCAAAATCTCCATCCCATATATATTTCTCAAACTTATTCATCTCATTTTTATATGAAAAACTTCTTAACCCCAAAATTCTTCAAAGGGGTGGGGTTTTAGTGGGTATTCACTGGCCCAGCTTTTGGGTCAGTGCTAGTCCTACACTACCTCCCTTTCGTCCGAAGTTCGATAAAATTGAGTAGCAATGGTCTCACCCACATCGGCATTTATATAGCATACGAGGTGTGTTCAAAAAGTATCGCGAATTTTGAATTTTCGCGGGTTACGTATATTCGAATTTCGATCTTTTTGTGGCTTTATGTTGGTACTCATGTCTCTCACTTATGCCGACAAGCTCGGCCATTTTGAATGTTCACTTAATTGTTGACAGCTGCTTTGCTTGCACGTGTTTTGGATCGTCTTCGATTTTTACCTATTAAAAAAAATGGATCAAAGAACCTGTATCAAATTTTGTGTGAAAAACGAAATTAAGTGCGCGGATGCATTCCGAATGTTGACTGTGGCATACGGAGAAGCTACCTTGGACCGAAGCAACGTTTATCGGTGGTACAAAATGTTCTCAGAAGGCCGAGAAGATGTGAACGACGAAGAGCGTGCCGGACGCCCGAGCACTTCAACAACAGACGAAAAAATTAATGAAGTGGAGAAAATGATATTGGCCAATCGTCGAATCACCGTTAGAGAAGTTGCTGAGGATCTAAACATATCGATTGGCTCGTGCCATTCGATTTTTATCAATGATTTGGGCATGAGACGGGTCGCCGCGAAATTGGCTTTTGCACCACGATAACGCCCCTGCTCACACATCGTTGCTTGTGCGCAACTTTTTGGCCAAAAACAACACACTAATGATGCCGCAGCCACCGTATTCCCCAGATCTGGCCCCCTGTGACTTTTTCTTGTTCCCTAAACTGAAGAGGCCCATGAAAGGACGGCGTTACGCTACGCTTGACGAGATAAAGACGGCATCGAAGGAGGAGCTGAAAAAGATAAAAAAAAATGATTTTTTGAAGTGCTTCGAAGATTGGAAAAACCGTTGGCACAAGTGTATAATATCTCATGGGGATTACTTTGAAGGGGACAAAATAGGTATTCATGAATAAATAAATAATTTTTGAAAAAACACAAAATTCGCGATACTTTTTGAACACACCTCGTATGTGATGCCAAATCGGTACACCTCGATTGGGACTTGGATTCGACGGGATTCACGAAGAATGATTGTAAAGTCAAACCCCTGAAAACAAACTCGTTTATTTGATAATTGGTTCTTAGGTTATGTTCTTGTCTCGGTTGTCTAGCAAGTTCTCTGAGATAGGCTCGACTATGCTTAGAGATGCTTGCGTGAATGAGCTTAGATGCTTGCGAAAGCTCGGTTTTGGGAAATGTAGGATGTAGTCTTTGCAAAAATGCTTACGATTGGTTATAGGATGTGTCGGAGAAAGCAGTGGAAATATCAAAAAGTCGAAGTGGGAATAGAAAAGATCGAGGTGGAGTATATATTTCTATTTAAATATATCTCTATATTTCTATTTGGCAATATTTAATGTGTTTCGTCCAAATGAAAATCGGAGTGCCCGTTCTCTTTCTCGGCTTCTTCCATCCTCACCTCCGGTTCCAGGGTGCGTCAGTGGTAGGACGTCGTCAAAGAAAAGGTGCATCACGACGGAGAGGAAGAAGTAAAACGCAAATAATGTCGGCCCCATCCGGATGCAACCAGGACATGGACCCCAGTGTAGGAAGGAGTTTTTGTGGGTAAACTCGGTATGGCACACTCCGCCGAGGAGTCCCACACTTACTCGGGATTGGAATGGGCCCTGGGTAGCAGTGAATAAAGCATTAAACCTCCCTGCGCTATAAACAATAAAAAAACAGACGTGGTAGGGCATCGTGAAATCCAATCCAAGGGGTAGTCTCCTCCCCTAAACCGATGTCGCGTAGCAATTTGGCGTGAGAAAATGCTGTGCATATTTTAAAATTACCCAACCCTCGGTGCGTGAGGCCCCGTATGAATGGCCTAAGGGGGTGCCGTCTCGAGGTCCTTGAAGAGGGTTGTAGAGCTGCCTTCCTTTCCTCTCATTTTCCCTACTCGAGTGATTTTTCTAATTTACTCGTAATGTACTAGTAAAATGTACTATTAAAACTCGTAGTTACTTGTAAGATTTACTAGTTACGTCTCCAGGGTTTTACAACCTAACGAGTTCCTATTTATTCTGGAATTTATTACTAGAACTACAGAATAATAAATTCAACGTTCAACATTTACGTCATTAAAAAAAGTGCATCCGAAAATTTCTGATGAAAACATTTTTATAACTGCAATATTTGCGAAAGAAAAAACTAGGGACCAATCAAAGAGATTGGTTTGGTAGTTCTAGTGTTAAATACGCGCGATATCGTTACTGTAATTCATGAAATAGCGGCGATCTCTCTTAGGGCGACATCACATGTATATAACGCAAGAATCATAACCGTATATTCTTAATTACTGTATGTAGTCATATCGGTAGTTCGATAGTAACTAAGGAACTCCATGCGATAAGTATAGAAGTGAACCAAAAGTAACAGAAAAAATAATAATACCGACGATATTTACAAATATGGCAGTGGGTTTTCAAGCACAAATACAATTTATAGTGATATTCGTTGAATTTAACTTTGGTCGAGGGTACATATACCGAGTAGATTTTTAAAGTCGATTTTTCGAAACTGAAGTCTCAAATGAAAAGATTTTATTCTATCTGACCGACTTATTTTTTTATCTAGAATCAGCCCTTATTCGGTTGTACCACCAGTTATATGACACCTTTATACACAGATTAGATTTCGATTTCAAACACATAGTGTAGTTCATAATTTGTCGCAAATATCTCTAAAACTAATTATTGCAAGAAGCAGTTGTATATATGTATAGAAAAAAAGTTGTTTAAAGTTGTTATCTCTACAAATCGGTGAGGTGACAGTAATATCGATAACTACCAATAGTTCATTCAATAAGAATATTATGTAATATTATGTAGTGTTAACCATTTCTACATTTAAGGAAACATTATATCAATATACAAAATTAATTTTATGTTATAAACTTTGTTGTCTAAGCAAAACTGTTAAACCTACGTTTAACAGTACTCGACATATCTGAAGAATGTCAAAATCATAATTACAAATGTGTAATATATAACATAAAAACTATTCGTATAACTACAGCTATTCAAAATAATACTCAAACATTTGGATTATCCTATGATGTTAGAACAATTAGTTTAATACATGATATGAAAAAAGTTTTGAAAAATTAGAATTGTTAGGAATTGTAGAAACAGTATTATAAGTATTATATTATACAACTTTTATATTTACAACTTTATACTTACAACTTGTATTTTACAATTTTTTCATGTGGGTCTATATTGAAAATTCAAAAAAATACATTTTGTAGATCTATGTCAATTATACATATCATATTAAGGTATCATCTTAAAGGTAAGAGTATTGCTGTGAGTCACCATATGTTTGGAATACAAATTGAAATATAATTGCACAAAGGTACTATATTTGACTTTTATTCATTCAAAGTGTGAAGGTTCAGTACAAGATACATTTATGTTTTCATCATATTAAAAATATAATTTTTCTAAAATTAAACCTATAAACTGCATATATATTTCAGTAGATCATATTGCTTCAAAAGGATTTACTTTACAACTAATCATAATCATCACAGACTTTTAACAGATCCTATCAAACTGAAAAATTAACTTCACGAAGTGTTTAAATGCGTGAAATAAATTAAATTTGTTAGGATTAATGTGTTATAATTCTATATATGAACTACAGTTCGCCATATACTGATTTGAGATTTTGTACTCGTACCAGTACCTTGTAATTTGCAGTATTCCAGTTGGAAGGATAAGCGCTAGGTGAATTTTTATGGCAGGTGGTTGCTATTGTTACCCTGGGCCTTGGTTTTTTGACTTTACATTCTAAAGGCTATGGTGTAGGCCTGTCACTGCCACATCTGACAACCATTGCCAGCCGGCGATCGGGTTTTTCCACCACTTGGCCTAAATTGTTTGCAGATGTGAGTGCACTTCTTGGTTTGGCAAATTTGTTCACTCCTGAAAATGCCCCAAGCATTTCCACTATCTATCCCAATTGTCTTCACTTGTACAGCCCCTCCAGCGAATCGTAGGGCCCAGTACATATTCGTAGATTTTCGTTGGTCCATCTACTCCTTCTGAAGGAGAAAGAGTAGGGACAAGCCTTTATCAGGGCGATCTCGCGGCTATCCCTATTATATAGATAGATACAAGACACATGTAGACACATAGATAGACAAGAGATGCACACAAAAATCATGGAATTAGCATCTTGTCACGTTATATGTTATACATCATACTTTGTACATCACGATAGCCTCAGTCAGTACTTCTATTCTCGTGAACATTGTCATATATAGTCCTTCCTATAAGGGGAAGGTGGTCCTTCGAGAAGGTAGTTAATCATTAAAGTTAGTTAGCACACCACGTGCAAACAGCCAAAATCTGATGGATTAAAAAATCCATCACAAACCGCAACAGCAGTACATATATATAAATTGCTGCATAAATATTTGTATTACAGTTATTTATACAATTATTTTTGTTAAGATGCAGTTATCATAATCATAAAATAAAACATTTCACAGATGATAACTAAAACTATTCATTTCGATCTCTTAGGGGTGTTAATGGTTTAAGAGGAGATGATACAGGTGTTGTATGTGTATTCTTTGGAACACTGATTACATTTTCTTTCCCTTTACTATGCATACGTTTGTATTCTGTCTTCGAATTTTCAACTATTTTTTGTTGTTGTTCTATCTTCTTCACCTTAGTTTGCGAATCCTAAAATAAATTAAATCTTTATTTCACTAGATTTATTAAATTATCGATGCAGTAATAGTTGAAGAAATGAATGCTTTATTATAAAATCAAATAATTTATCTACAGAGCTAATATTTCTTTCAACAATAAATAATTTGTTTATGTTCCATAAAAAGTATTTATGGGAGACATAACTACTTTAAATATAAAAATACATTATGGGCAAAATATAAATGATTATATAAAAACAAGTTACTGAAATATTAATCGTTCAAAAAATAACATTATATAAAGATATTATAGTATAAATAGTAATAGTAAGTCCAAATAAGACAATGAAACACACCTGTTCTAGTTGGTTGACTTTATCTTGCAGTTGTGATACGTGCTTGATTCTCTGTCTATGATTCTGATGGCCAATTAACTCAGCATACTTCTTCTGTAACTTTCTAACTTCCCTAAATCAACAAAAATAGGTTATCGTATCATATAACATTTAACTAATCTGTTAAATAATTTATATTATAAAACCATACTCTTCTGCTGCTTCACGACGAATTTTTTCGTGTTTCAACGTTTCAGTTTCATTTTGTACAGAGTCATTCGTCTCCTCAAGAGTTTTAATGGTATTTGAAAGTTCTTGAATCTTTGCGTTTGCCTGAAAATATTAGGTGAACATAAATCACTATCATGGTTTACTACACAGTTGTATGCTTCAGCACGTATTTGATCTTTTAAAGCTTTCAATATATATGTATAACTAACATAATATAAATATACCAACATACAACAACTATATATATTTTGAAATGTACCTTGTCCATGGAAGCTTTATGTCTCTCAGATTGAGTTTCTAGCAATTGATTAGCTTCTTCCATTGCCAATTTACTTTTCTTTAACTGTTCATTAATTTTATAGTTGTGCAATTTCATGCATGAAATTTCAAGTTCCTGAGCATCTTTTAATTCTTCCAATTGAAGTAATAATGCTTGTGCTCGATTAAGATGATTGGCCATTTCATGTAGTTGACTTTTCATCTGGTATATCAAATTGAAAACGATTTCAATTTCTAATAATTCAGTAAATATTCTAATGAAACCAAGGAAATAAAAATACCTCAGCATTTTGTGCATCCTTTGTCACACAATCAGTTTTTAATTTCGTCACTTCTTTCGCCACTATTTGACTCAAATCTTCAATTTTCGATTCGAAAATAGATTTGACTGATTCTACTTCGTTTAAACTTTCAACTTCCAATTGATTGATTAATCCTTTTTTAGCATCTAACTGTTCCATCATAGCATGTACCTGCACGTGTACTATTTGCGAGTTGTTACGCATAATGTTTAATAAGTCCCGATGCTCATTTATATAATCTTCTCCACGTTTTAATTCACATTGTAGTCGTTCCACCTCAACATTACTTTGCGCTAATCGTTTAGTTAGAGCAGCAACCGATGCTTGATTTTCAGCCATTATGACTTCAAATCTACATAATAGTTCAATATTTATATTATGTATCTTACTATATACTACTGTTAGTATAATATATTATTATATACATATACATAAAAAAGTATACCTTTTTCTTCTAGCAACCATTTCTGCTGCTTCAGCACGTATTTGATCTTTTAAAGCTCTCAATTCTTCCTTCTTTTCTGCTAATTCAGTCTCTGCTCGATCTAGTTCCATTTGTAAACTCTGGCCAAAGCTTTCCTAAATTTTGTGTTATCGTTATTATTAATATCATAATAATTACTATCATTAATCTCCTATTTAAATATTACTTACTTGAGTTTCAGCAGAGGTCTTCAACTCCTCCAAAATTATGGAAAGTCTAGAAATTTCAGCATCTTTCTGCAGCAGTCTTTCGTCTAATTCTGTTCGTTCCTTGTCTACTCGAATTAAACATAATTTATACCTTTCTGCAGTTAATCGCATTTCTTCTTCTACTGTAGAGGTTGCTTTTCGAATCATTGTGTTTACCTGCAAACACCACAATAAAATATGTAAAGTCAAAGAACAGTTTTAAAGTAATTTGCAAAGTAATCTCACTTGAGTGCATCAGTATTTTTTCTGATATTTTAACATTTATCTTTACACACAGTACAGTATTTACATGAAAAGGCTGGCTAAACATTTTGATGTGTTGCAAAAATATCATATAAACTTTTTCTTTTATAGAGATCTTTTAAGTAAAGATGTACTTCACTTTCTAATGAATAATATATTTTTAATTATCTGCATTTTTAAGATTAGATTTAAGACTACCCTTTAATAGTCAGTGATGTTTTTTTTTTCATTGTATTTCATTGCACTTACTTTTTCATCGCTCTCGGCAATTACGTCCTTCAATTTTCCTTTGACTTCAGCCAGTTGTTCAGTCAAACTCGTAATCTGCGAATTTAGGTCCGATTTTTCTTCTTCTAATAAATTGATTTCTTGCATCCAATTTTCATTTAATTTTTCTAACTTTAATATTAACTCCTCGATCCTATTCTCAAGCATTCGTACCTGTGAATCAATAAAATCGTCGTTCTTTGATAGTCCCAGAAATAAATTGTACAAATAATCGTAGATATATTATGTATAATATTTAATAGCTAATATTACTTTTTCATTGTTATCTTGTTTTTTCTTCTCCAATTCAGACTCTAACTTAGCTATCCTTTTTGTTAAATCCTCGATGCGACTTCTAAGATCACTTTCTATAGTTTTCCTAGCACGAGATTCGCGTTCTTTTTCTTCCGAAACTTCTAAAAATTGACAACGAAGACGCATCATTTCCGTTTGGTGCTTCTCATCTTTATTACTCAACACTTCCAGTTGCAGTTTCGCCTAAAAATTAAAGTATGCATTCAACATTTAAAATGAAAAAATTTCTATTTTTGGTTTGAAAAAAAAAAGAAAAAAGAATGATTACGTACCATTGTTTCGATGTCCTTTCTGTGTTGCTCGTCCTCATCCGCTTGTTTTCTGTGCAATTCTTCTAACTGCGATTCTAATTTCTCCCGACTGTCCCTTATTTCCTCGATTAATTTCTCATAATCTTGTATGGTTTTGTCTTTATTTTTGCATTCTACTTGAAGATCGGCGAGTTGATGTTCCAATTTGTATTTTAATTTACTGTCGTTAGGTGGAATAAGTGCCCGCGGCTTTGTTTTCGAACATGGTCTTGTCATAATTTTTTTTCGCGGAAGTTGTGGCTATTGAAGCAAAGATTTTACGCCATAAAAATTTCATTATTTTCTACCATGTTTAAAAAATTAGAAGTTTGAAATCACTTGTCAATGTTTACCGGAAAATTATTACATAGAAAAACGATTACTGAAATTCTTTTTTATAAACATATTGATTGAAATAATTACTTAAATTTCCATCATTAAAGATATATAGTTACCGTATTCTTATCTTTTCTTTCAAAATTAATAGTATCGAAAGTCCATTTAATTAATTTAATTTCTGTACTTAAACAGTACTCTCATTTCTTTATTATTCGTTTTTTGTTTTTACAGTTAATGGAATAATAATATCTTCTATTTGACAGTTTTCATTGTATATTAATTGAATTTTTGCGATTTAATTGTAATCGCATTACATTACATTACAATGTAATTATTTATAAACTATTGGATTCGAGATACAGCAATGCAGAATAACTTTGTACATTCATCGATGAAAAAATCTAAACACTTAATTGTTAGAAATGTTTATAGTATGATTAACTGTGATCTATGAATTAATATAAAGTTAAATAATTGAGGTATAGAAATAATATATTTTTCGACAAGTGTACGGTGATTTCAAATTTCTGACAAATATTACGCGCGATAAACTTGCTACTTTTCTCACCGTTCTGAAACTCGCTACCATGTTACCAGTGCTTTTGCTGGAAACTGACAAATTGCATTCTGCACTGACTACGCTTTTGTTATCGGGAAATCTCTCTGTTTTTTCGATGACCGACCCTTTCACTTTCGTGTCGAATTTTGGATTATACGTTCCTGGTGGAGGAACATTATCTGCAAAGTTATTATAACTGCTTTAATATTAAATTCTACAACGATACATATTTGTTTAATTCTTATAAATTCTTTGAATTCCGATTATAATTGGCTGGATGAAGTACCGATCGCATAGGAAGTTAAGAAACCCTTATTGGACGGATATGTACAAGAGAAACGGTCACAAATGTGGTAGAGGGGAGAGGTTTTTAAATGCATGGGACACATCGTCATGGGAAATTTTATTCACTTCGCAGTACACCGTCAAGGCGGGTACGTTTGTATGGAGTCATAGAATTATGTACCAGGTGCGCCACTGGGCGCAACGTCTCGACCCTTCTTGCAGGTTTTCATAACGCAACTGACTATCCAATCTGCTTCCTTCAATTCCCTCTAGCTTGCATTCTTATGCAATATTTATGATACTTACACTTCGTCTTTCTTACTTACTTATTTGTTCACGTATTCATACTTCACTTAATTACCGTAATTAGACTTAAATGGATCAACAACGTTTCAAAAATTCTGAATATTATACGAAGAGAAAGAAGAAATATGCAATTTTTTATATGGACAATATGTTTGCATTGCAAAAAAATTTGAAATTTTTATATATATAAAAATATAAACTGTAATTTTATTAAGTAATTATCTAGCAAAAATAAGCTACGCATAAACAGTTATTAAGAAATAAACAATAATTCTATACTTTATGATAACTTGTAATAATAAACATGGGAAACTTTAATTCCACATTTCACCTCACGCGAATGAGGAAATATTCCCGCCAAAATATTCTAAATTTAATAATTATCCGACAGAGTTCAATGTAAGAAATAACCAACATCATAACTGTTTTATTTACAAAATATTATTATTATAAATATATTTATTTAGAAAAGCTTTCGGTACGTGGTGAAGGAGTAGAGAACTTATAATGGTAAGTACTTACTTTTGAATTCGTTGAACCTTTGGATCTTGGCTTTGGAGAATGACATAGTAAAGTATTAAAATTGAAACAACACACGTGATAAACAAATGAAAATTTGATAATAAATTATAGGTTGCACTGAACGCGAAAATTTAAAAAGTAACTTAGTTGGCGAAGTACGTCGAACGTCTTCACTCATCAGATTCTAGGCCGCAAATGTGAAGTAAAGATTTCTTTGCCCACCCGTCAGAAACGTTCCCTTGTGCGCAACCACCTACCGGTTTTCTGATTTGAAAAAACAGTTATTCAAGTTCCATGTGGACGCAACGACGAATCATCGAGCTCCTATTGCGCAAGGGACCAATCCTGTCACAGATGTCCCACCTATATAGACAGTAGTGTAGCTATTCTTTCTATCGCCATCGCCACTACTTTTAACTTTCAACACACACAAGTACTTCGTTTCTCTTCTCAGGATTATCGATATAAACATAATTGATTAATAAAACTTTAATAAATTACAATTAGAACAGGTAGTCATAATTCATAATTATTCAAGAATTATTGCGTACACGGTTTTAAAAGCGATTTAAATAATGAAAATTTTAGTGTTGAAGTTTTTATCTTTTTGCTATTTAATATAAAAATAAAAGTTAGAGAGAATGCAAGAGATGAAGAATATTGTAAATAAAAATCTGTTATGTGTGAGATATAAAAATAATGTAAGATAGATTCCTATTAATTTAATTTTTAAATTCAAAATACAGTTGGAACGATTTTGATGAAAAGAAGATTAGTTTAAATTTAAAAGCATAAAATTAGAAAATGGGCATCTGGATTCATTGCGGAAAGGAAGAAATCATTTTTTCCCGCGTATTATTTCCCTTAAGATTGAAAATATGTTTGGGTGTTGCAGGAATTATATAAAAACTGAAATTTCATGCATTTTATACATTTGCTGAAATTAGGATAGCAAAGTTAGTGAAAAAGATTCCCGTTTTGGCGGGTATTACATTGCACGGAGGAAACAGCTGTTTTTGGATGCATCGAACCTCTATGGGAATGTGAAATTACCAGGTGCACCTTATAACGTCCTCGCTGTCCCTTCCTTCGTACCCTTGCAATAAAATCAACCCCGTGTCTCCCCTCTCCACCTTCATTCTTATATCGACATTTAAAAATTAAATGTCTCTGCCCCTTATTCCGATTGATATTAGTATTAAATTTTGTCAAGCACGTTGCTACTCATTGGCTTTATTTTATCTAGCCTTCGCAACATTTAATAATTTATCCTCTTAGCATCTTACAAGACTAGATATTTTTATTACGAGCTATTTATCTTGCAAAACATCTGCCTTTCGACATATTTTCTTTATAATTATCTACTATAAACAAATACGTCATTGAATACGTTACCTCAAAGATTTTAAAATCATCACGATTTATATAAATGAAATAACCTACGTTCTGTATCGTATATCGATAGAATACCAAATTCTGCACAAAAATGTATTGAACTTAATACTTTGCCATCTGCACGTTTCGTTAAAATTTTTTTTTTTGGCATCGGCGGTTTTTTGAGGTTTTTGGACGATCATAAATCGTCAAATTTTACTAATATCGTCAGTTCTCATTGGTTTTCAATCCTGCCCCGCTATTTTCATGAAATTTTCAGCATGTAAATGATCCTTTATTCAAGATTCGCATATTATCAATATTGTTAGTTTTGCGCATGACACCAACGTGGTGTCACCGGCCTTTGCGCGATAGTTTTGCACGACATCGACATGGTGTCCTCGGACGGCAGAGTGTTAATATATTCTGAGACCTAATAATTAATGAGATATTATTATTATATAATTTTTATTATTAATATTATTATATAATTTTTATTATTAATAATATATAAATTATATAATTTATACGTATTATTCAATACGTATTTACATATGTTTATTTACTATCTGACATGTAATAGGTGTTCGAACTTATATCGATAAACGCAACAATTCCTATTATTTCGAGCTATGTTAATTTTTGAAGAATTAAAAATATCCAAATATATAGTACCTAAATTAAATTTCGAAAGTACTCGATGAAAATAATTAAATTCTATACAGTTTTTATAATAAGAATTCCAAATGTTCATGCGTAAGTATATGTATGTCGTTACTGAATATAATTAATAGAAATTATTATTGTATGTATAAAAATGTAAATTTTATAAATATATATGTGCGATGAACTATAATAAAAATTCATTTTCATTCTCACGAGTCCATTAATCAATGAAGCGCGTTCAACGTGTATACACGTCGGACCTAACCTCTATTGCGATGCGTACGACGTGTATACTCGTGTAAAATAAAAAATTACCATTCCCTATAAAAAATTGAAATTTCAATAAGATGTAATAAAAATGTCATGTAATAGTTTAAATTACTAACAACATTGTTACATATTTTATAAAAAGAAATTGATTATTCTTGTTTAGAAGATTTTAACCAGTTAAGCGCGTTTAGTGTAATAGTATTTTCCCCAGTTTCGAATGCGGTACATTTGATATTTGTAGTAATAATTCTCTCAGCGAATAGCAAGAATGCATATAGATACTCCACTATATGCGCCTGACCAATCAGACCGTTTTTTTATGAATTCCTTTCGCATTCTTTTCGAATACCACGTTATGAGACACGGGCACATGCTAGATGACAACCAAACACTAGCATTAAATGTTTACATTTTCATTCTAGTTTTAAAACGATGTTTTCAACCAATAAGGATAATGTGTATTGTTGCCTATCATAGGACGCATTGTCATTTTTAATTAAAGGATCGTTTTAGAGTAAAGATATAAATACCTTTTTTAGCCATCGTCTAGCGTATGAATTATCGATAACGTCGGTTGCGACATAAAAATGGTAATGGGCTTTTAGAAAATAAATTGCACACCTATCTACTCTTAAGTTTTGTCTATGCTATAAATCTAACATTTTAAAATTGATATTATTTTTATGCTAATAACATAAACTAACAAATTTTACTTTTTAGAAGAATATAATAACTAATTTCCAATCACTCATGTAAATTCTATATTATATGATGTATGCATTGTTTTAAATTTTCAATTGATTTGCAAAGACTGGTTTACCCAAGTTCATATGTAAAATATAGAGAGCAAAACTTATGTGTCAAATATCTAGTTTTGAAATTAATATTAAGAACTTAGTAAATTTATTAAAAACAGTACAAATTATATTTTACTCAATAACATTTAATAACTGCAAATAATTAATTTATGTTAAATGCTTTATTATGAAATAAATTTTTACGAAATTGTCAAAATGTAACGTCAAATGCCACGTTGTATCGAATACACCAATGAGCTCTTCACAACAACAGCTGTAACGTGTTCCCGGCTGAAGAGTACTGTAAAAAGTGATTTTGAAGTAATTCTTCAAAATGGATTATAAAAATTATATTATACTCTTAGGATTAATTCTGAGTTTAAATTATGCTTGCTGCCAATATAGGACCAAAAATGTGAGAATTTAAAAATCTTCAATAACTGTCATATATGTTAAAATTAATTACTACATTAATTGTATATATTTTACTGAAAGATGTTTAATAGATCAATAACTAGTTCTTACTAGTGATTATAAATAATTTTTCACGTTATCTGTAGCTTCATAATGTAATAACAGTTCCAGTTACTTAACCTAAAGTTATTAGTAATAGTTCTACTTTCACTTAAGCTTCATTCATGTATTTTAGACTCAAGGTTCTTCCTTGTCAGATCGTGTACAACAGTTAACAGAGCTTGCTCTTGCAAGACCTGTAATAAAATTTAATGGTGCAAAATTTAAAGAATATGTACGTACAACGCCAAGAAACTATTCTGTTATAGTTATGTTTAATGCTATGGCACCACAAAGGCAATGTCAAATATGCAGGTAAATGTAGCTTAATTTTTTCATCCTAAATTATTGCATTGCAAGTAACATAAGACATATATTGTATTACGTTTGCTTTTCAGACATGCAAAAGATGAATTTGTGATAGTGGCAAATTCATTCAGATATTTACAGTCTCACTCTAAAAAGTTATTCTTTGCTTCCGTAGACTTCGATGAAGGATCGGATGTTTTTCAAATGGTATTTAAAATATTGTGCAATTATCAGTCAGAACAATAATATATTTTGATTTCACATAAATTATTTTACGTAGATGAGATTAGATACTGCACCAGTATACATGCACTTTCCACCGAAAGGTAAACCAAAGCCTGCAGACACTTTGGACATCCAAAGAATAGGATTTGGAGCAGAAGCAATTGCAAAATGGATATCTGAACGTACTGACATTCAGGTGATTACACATATTCATGATAAGCACAAAATAGAATTGTTTGTAACATATTTTAACATATTACAGATTAGAGTATTTAGACCTCCAAACTATTCTGGTACAGTAGCAATAATAATGTTACTAGTACTTTTTGGAGGATTCCTCTATGTGAGACGCAATAATTTGGACTTCATCTACAATAAAACCATATGGGGGCTTGGTGCATTGGTAATACAGCATTTTATAAATTTCTTACTTCATATTGGTTTAATTTAAAATAATACTGTTTACAGTTTTTCACTCATACAATGATATCTGGACAAATGTGGAATCATATTAGGGCACCTCCATTTATACATAAATCATCTAGTGGAAATGTGGCTTATATTCATGCTTCATCTCAAGGTCAATTTGTATTGGAAACGTATATAGTGATGGTTCTAAGTATCCTTTTGTTCGTGAAAATTTAAGAAGAATTTAGTAGTATTATTTTCCTTAATAAAATGAAATCAGATGGTGCTGTGGTATTAGGTATGATTTTAATAACTGAAGCTGCATCTCGTAAAGGTGATGTAAAAAAGCGGCGAATATTTGCTGCTATAGGTGCGGGGCTAGTCGTCATCTTTTTTAGCCTGTTATTATCCTTATTTAGGAATAAAGCACAGGGATACCCTTACAGGTATTATAATTATAAATTTTCGAATAACAATAAATTATTATTACCAAATTGGAGTATATTAATATACTCATAACACTATAAGCTGAATATATCAATATACTCTGTTTTTCGTATCTCCTGAACAATTAATATTATGACAAAACTCAGTGATGAATAATTAATATGTTGCAGTTTGCTATTCAACTAAGGGGAGTAAGTGTAGGAAATCATCATTTGTATACAGTATTTGTATATTGCAAAAAAACTTTCAACTTGCCCATCAATATTAAATATTAAGTTGCAAAAAGAAGGATTTGAGCATAATACTTAAGCTCTCGTCATTGTTAAAAGTGTTGTACCATAATCACAATTTAAATTTGTTTGTACGTACTGTAAAATAAATTAATATTTAAAGTCACTATTCTTTAATACTGTTTAGGATGTTAAAATGCGTGTACATTCCTGAAATAAAAGATATAAACAATTCAATTTAATTACTATTACTATTTTATTAACTTTATAAATCATGTTAGTAATGCGATATATATTCACCTAATAGAATTTAAAGAATCATAAAGTAGAATACTTAGAAAATATAAGGCAATATTATTTTTCTAGATTTTGGATAATTCGGAAATGTTTGTATATACCACTTATGTGATAATACCGCGGTACACATCTAAAAATGAAAAGGTAAATATTCAGTAATATACATATTATATGCATTAAAAATACGATATAATATAAATTGATATACATACCTGGTTTACTAAAACCCATATTGTAACATAATGATATGTAGAACTTTGCCATAATATTACAGAAATGGACACATACATAATTATCTCTGTAATTTGGAGAGCACCTGATACATATTCAAACAGGCCACCATGTGGTATCTTATAAACTGTAGACACTTCACCAGTTTTATCTTTCCGTAAACCGCTAAGAATATAATTTGCTCTAAATTGAGTAATTGATGATAATATAAAAATAAATACGCATATTAAATGAATATAAGTAATGTTTTTCCAGGAAAAATAGTTTTCTGAACCTATAATGAAGAGTTTAAAAGTATGTAAATGTGACTACTATATAACACTTTGAATAGAAACATCTATTACAATTACCTTCAATAAATCCTTTAGATTCGCCTATAATAGAGATTAAAGTACCGAAGTAATGATAGAATCCCATTATGTAATGACATATATTCATCTTTATATTGCTAAAAATATTTACATACTGTGTTTCATAAAATCTTTTCCAACATTGAATGGTCAAAAGCGAGATAGCTACAAATGTATTTTCTGGAGATACTAAAAAGTATAAATAGTTAATAAAACCTGAAACATAGTTGTAAAATTTGTACACATTACACTTACCTAATGGTTTTCTATTTGTTCCTAAACACATATTTAATATCCATGTAATGATTTTAGCTATGTCACCATTCCATAAATATTTATATAATACCAAATACAATACATAACTGGAAGCAGGTGCAGCAAAAACATAAAAATGTTTAAACCACCTAAAATATTACTTTTATTATTATTATTATTGTCATTAAATTCATATTATTATCCTCTTCTTACTCACCTCTTAGGTACTTCTGTCTTCATTACAAGTGGCTGATAAGTACTACTGGAAAATTTTCCATAACGATATGTACGTGTTATGGAAACAGGTAAATAAGGTTCCACATAGGTAATTAATAAGCCAACAATACCAGTAAAACAAGCAGCAAGAAAAAATAAAACACTTATCAAATTCATTTGCATTTTGTATTGAACTATGCTTCAAATATAAATATGTGAGTTGAACCCTAGTTACACTGTGAAACCTCTTTTAAATAACCAGGTTACTGTAACAATTGAAAGACAATATAATAAAATAATGTACAGTGGGTTACAAAAGTTCGAACACATATGAGTCAACAAGTAAAACAAGAGAAATATGTATGTTAGACTTAAGTTTTGAAGATAATGTCAGAATTACTATCAGTACTGATAATACCAGCAAGTAACGATATTTGTGAAATTTTAAGTCAATGGAGTTATATATGCAGAAGTTATGAAGTAGTTGCTATGAAGATGTACTGTAAGAGAGTCACAAAAGTGATTGAATGATAAAAATAATTTATACCTTGCTCTGTATTAATATTTAGTATGGAACCGTTTCATCTTAATAATTTCAATTAGACTTCGCCCCATGCTGTGCACCAAGTTTTCAGAAACTTTGGACTCAGTGGAATTCTACAATTTTTTATTTCACTTGTTCTTATGATCTAATTTTAAAAAAAATTGTTTAATCTTCTGACAAATGTTCTCTTCGGATTAATATCCGGACTTCGGACTGGTGTATGCAGTATATGGGCTATATCGTAAAGTAATCATTTTTGTACAATCCTAACCTTACGCTTGGAATTGTTATCTTGATAGAAATAACAATATTCTAGTGGACCCAATTTGGTGGCGCTTTCTATCAAATTACTTTTCAAAGTAAATACTTATGTTTGTCTAAAGTACTGTCTATAAAAGCAAAATTTCCAGTACCATTTTCTGTCATACTGATGGAGTGTCGTGTAGCATTAACACATAACATCTGTATCGAGAATATCGAATGCGCGCCCAGCATTCGACAAAAACAAAGGCAAAACATGGGCCTCTCCCGCGGAAGAACAGAAGCTCTCGTTCGTTCGCTGACCATGAGACGACGAGCACGTAGCGTCTCACAGTATTCTTGTATTAGATTAGTTTATATTGTTCGCATAATGTAAGCATTTTTTTTTTTAAAGAGATTAAAGTTTATGAATATAATAAATTGGGTCAAGTAGAGTAGCACCTCAATTCCACAACACATACACCCCCAAACCAGTAGTGTTTGTCGTGAATTATGAATATCCATTTCCTTATTCGGTTTCCCCTATGCATAACGTTAATCATCGGGTTGATGGTCATCAAATGACTGTGTTAAAAAAATCATTATCTTTACTTTCATATTCTTGTGTAAGCTTTACCCTGCCCAGACATTCAACAATTTGCCTACAAGATTTTCTGTCTTCCTGTATTTTTAACAAAATTAGTCTCACGCACATTTTCGTTTCTGTTCCCTTTGCATTTATTTTGAATACGAACACAGCAATGTTTATCGTTAAGTAACGATATAAAATCTTTACATCTTTTAAATGAAAACATTGTTTTTTTCCGTTGTTCTCTACGCGTTCGGACACTTTTGTGGCTCTCTTACAGTACATCTGTACAGTAAATATTTCATAAATTCTACGTATATAAATCGATTGTCTTAAACTTTTACTTGTACCACTATCATGGTACTTGCATCTGATAGCATCTACAGGGTAAGGCAGTAACTTTTGTCACCTGCAATAACTCCGAAAGTATGATAGTAGCAGAAAAGTTTTTGAAACAAAAGATGCATGGAACAACGGGGCCTGTAATATGGCGTTAATCTTCTTTTCCTAGATGGAGTCGCTACAGAGATGTGAAGGTCATCTTTGTTTTTTTTTTTAAATAGAATGTTATGTTTTGATATGTGTTTTTTGATGGCGGTTGTTGAGACGAATTAATGAGGTGTAACATTAAGGTCTTTGAAGGTCAGCAAAGGTCATTTATAACAAAAAAGGCGTAATAAATTTGAATTTACAGAAGATGTTCAAAGTGATAGCATTGGTATCAATGCAATGCTGCAATCTTCTTATCACGGATTGAGTAGTATTTTTTATCGCTTCGGCACTTATCGTATCATATGCTGTAACAATCCTCTCTCGCATATCTTCAGGCGTAGTTGGGATGTCTTTATAAACAATGTCTTTCAAGAATCCCCACTAGCCAAAATCCAGAGGCGTCAAACGTCTGGCGAATGTTACGGCCCGATAACGGACCGATAGGAATCATCGAAACACGTCACCAGGCCCCATCGCTTAGCCAGGGCCCCGATACCCCATCCAACGAATCACCCGCAAACTCTGTGTCATCCCCATGATTCAGGGACCCAAACTTTCCACCCCCGCAACGAAAACATCCGTTTTGTATATGAGACCCAAAAAACCCCGCGCCCAGCCAGTCTATGGCAAAACCTCTGTTACGGCACGTTGTCATGGTCTAATAAAAACAGTGTTTCATTAAGCTAACACTAGAATATATTCAGATGCGGAAATCCAATTTTGATGAAACTTATGAGAGCTTATAGTTCTTTGAAAAATATTTGACACGTGTTTTTTTATCGGCAACCATCCACTTTTAAGGGGTGAAAACAGCTCTCAGAGTTGGGGTATTTTTGAGATATCTCGGAAACCAGAGGTAAAAAAATTTGAATTTTTTTTTAAATTATGTGTTTTTCAATGAGAAATATAGTTGCGCAAGAAAATTTTACATTGTATATAAGATCATTCTAAGAAACTATTTCCTTTGCGAAAATGTTACATACAGCTTTGTTTTCGAATTATTAACAAAAAACACGGACCAATCAGAGCATAATGAACAGGTTTCGGTTTGACGACAGATCTTGTTGAACGAGGGGGCCGAGGTGTATGGGGCTCTCCAATGGTGACTCTGATCCATTGAAAGGTATGGGCATAGTGATGGCGGTCTATACATTAAAATCCTCTCACTCCACCTCCTCGTGGTGGTCCCTGGGAACACGCTTGCGTGTTGCTAACGGAGTGAGGGGTACAGTAATGTAAGAGAAAACAGAGTTATAGAAAAGGATAGGAAAGAACAGGAGAGGAGAAGGAAGGCGAAAGGATTAGTCAAATAAAAGGGGGGCACCCATAAGAAATGCGAATCGTAGACCCGTGGGTGCCCCCTGACGACACGGAAGAAGATGGGGATGGCAAGCCGCCCCAGGGGGTGGGGGTTTTAGTGGGTAGGACCGCGCTGCTACCAGGTTCCGTTGGTGAGTCTCACACTACCCCTCACACAACATTTTACGGAGGGTGGGGTGTGCGCAAGAGCATTTCCCCTACCCCCTAATACAAAAAAAAAGAGATCTCGTTGAGCGAGGCGTGACCGTTGACCAAGCCGAAATTAGTCTCTTGTAGTCACGTCCTAATTGGTCCGTATGTTTCGTTAACAAGTAGAAAATGAAGTGTCAAATCGCGAAATAACAAAGGAAACAATTACTTAGAATAATGTCAAGAATCATCCTTATCAAGGAACTCGGAACATTTTTAAAACAACGTATAAACATTTTTTGGACCACGTAAAAAGAGTCGAGTGTAGTATAGTTATCTAATATTATGATACTATAAATATAAAAATTAATGCGACCAAGTACCATTAAATCTGCAATCTATATTTTAGGATAGTTAAAATTAAACAATAGTTTTCCCCTTTTTGCGGTTTACACCATATGTAAAATAAAAAAATATATTTTTGAAGTACCATAATCACAAAAAATTCTGCAGTCTACTCATTTACATGAGTACTTTATAAAAATTTAAGAAAATAATGTTTCAATAACTATGTACATATGTTTGACTTTATTTATTTTATGAATATGTTCACATTACAAAAGTAAATGGTAATAATTATTCAGTTTTTATCACATAATGAACGGACGGCTTTCGTTACATTCAAATATACAGCTTTGTTTAAGATTATTGTAATGCTTAAAATTTTTATATTCTTTTTATCTTCTCCATTTCTAGTTACATGGTGAAACTTGTTATAATATTTTAGCAGTGCTCGACTCTATATTTACAATAATATACGTTTGAAATTTAGTATGTGATTAGTAATCGTTTTTATGTAGATACATTTCAATTATTATTATTATAAACTACATCGTCCTAACCCAGACCTAAATACCAATTGAAATTATACATACAAAAGTAGCAAAAACGATTAGAAAAAGGTAACTCAAGAGAATACCAAAGACCGAATAAATAATACATAACGATTTTTTATATTGGACGGAAAGTTGGAATGTATTATAATTCTATGGACAAGACATATGTTACAGCTAAACATAATATACATTAAAGTATCTTTTCTCGTGCAACAAGTATAACATTTTAATCTTTGTATACTCATGTTATTTATACACATTGATACCTCAATTTTTACACCTTTCATAATAGGAAAACCTCAAAATAATGAAACTTAACACTAAATACAGTTCAGGGGGTTAGTAGACATAAAGTGTAAAATATAAAAATAATTAACCATTGATTAATGCGATGAAGAATACTACATTATTGGCATTGTAAACCTATCTTGGACACGAACTTCTATTCTAAAAATTAAGCAGTCATTTTGCAAAAAATCTGTTAAATCTCGTATTCGCACAAATTCTGTATAACCAAAACTTCGTTTGTTCAATTCACAGACTGGTTTTCTAAACGCTTCTAGATCTGGTCTCGATGAAGTTATTTCTCGTATATCTTTTTCACAATCATGTGGATGCACTAGAATAAAATGCATTATGCCATTAAATGGCCAATCCAAACCATCATCATTTTCTGATTTCATTATGTGTAAAAGTAATGAGAGAAATTCTGATTCTTTTGAAGATATATTAATTCTAGCACAAATTTTATATCCATTAGGACTGGTATAAAAACCAGGACTGTAGTAAAACATTTTTGAAGAATCATTCATCATGCTTTCAAGTTTATCTTGAAAAGAATGTAATCTCCAAATATATACACCGTTACAGCTACGCAAAAACATTTCTTCTTGGTTAAATCTCAAAGAAGTGTGCAAAGTTGTAAGCTGAGTTTTTTGATTAGATACAGTAATAGAAAGTTCTCTATTTTGTTGCTCCAATATTACTATTCTTTCATATAAATTCCTAAAAAGAAGAATACTTGATAGAATTATTCAATAAAAACATTTTTTTTAGACATATATATTAACTTTACTTTACTAACTGCTGCCACTCCATTGGTGGTTCGCTAGTAACCAAAGATGTTGCACTTTTGGGAGGTGGATCCCACAATTTTGACTCAGCAGTTAATACATTTGCATGATTTTGTGCTAAAGACGATTGCGGTAGTATTTTTAAAATCATCTACAAAATAAATAGGCAATCAGTTTTCATATTCAAACTCAAAATAATTATATAGAAAACAATGACTAACAGATAAATGAAGACTAGTATTTGTTTCCAAGTGAGTATGTAAATCATCTTCTGTTTGAAAAGTTTCTGTACAGCCAACATTTTTAAAATGACAGCAAATGTTTTGTGAATCTGGAAGGTTTCTTTTATATATACATTGATTAACGTGAGCTTCCATATCCACCGGAGATAACTCAATTTCACAACCAAATTGTTGATAAAGACAAGGTGTACGTTGTTGCGATATCTCTCGGCTTGTATATAAATCTCTGAACAAATCGCTTTCAGATTTTAACGGCTGACTATCAACTGGACAACAAGCACCTTCCTTTCTACAAATAAACATTATTTTATAAACATGGATTACACGTATAATTGTTTCTTATATACCTGTTAACTTTACAGACATGATATAACTTACTGAAGCCAAGTGTATATACATTGCGAACAGAATTTATGACCACAAGATGTTAAAACTGGGTCGCGTAGCCAAGTTAAACAAATAGGACACTCGAATCTAGGCTCAAGGTATTCTTTCATACTATCACCACACTGCATGTAATACTCGAATTACCAGTAAAAATGTAAAATAATAAATGTGTTAACACAAAATGTGAAGCAAAGCTTTAAAAAATACATAATAAATACAATTCAAGGAAATCCATTTCAGTAAAAAGATAAAATATGGTAGAATTATAATATATGTATGATTACATTTACAATTACATGTTTAAAATATAAATAGGTACGTACAAGAATACTTTCTTCTGTAGCAATAGTGCAATCTTTAACATTATTAGATTTAGCCATTATCTGCGAAATATATGTAAACAGAAATGAGTTAAAACCTTATGGTACCATATTATTTATGCAGCTATATATGAAGTTCCCTCAAAAATAAATAAAATGTTTCTGTACATATACAATGATAATAATATTTTCGTACTTATAAAGTGTTTAACTTACTTGGAATTACGAATTATAAGTCTCGTATGGAAACAAATCAATTCTGTAAATTAATGTATGTTTAGTTCATATATTAATTGATTCAATAAAAAAATAACAAATTATAAAATAAACTATTTAATGTAATTTTATAAATGACACTTCACAAATGATTGAACTGGTCCTTTTTTTTATTTATTGTATACTCATGAATGTACACAATACACAAGTTTCTACTGCATGTAGGGATGTATTACATAGTGACACATCCGAACCAAAGAGTAGGGATGCAACAAGAGGCGACATTCCGAGCGGCATTTTTGATGTCGTTCTTTTGATGGTCCCTATAAATTGGTTCTATAGATAAGCGGGAAGTTTAAATCCACTGGATTTAATATACTTATTTCGTGTAAATGTCGAAAAATTAGAAATCTATTTATTTTAATGTAGAATATAATATGTATTAACATTCCTTTTAAAAGGTTTTAAAAGGTTAAAAAAAAAGAATGAATATAATAAAATGGTAATTTGAAAATACATTTTAAGAATACAGGGTGTCCCAAAAGTATCGTGACAGTGGGAAATGAAGGGTTTCTGAGGTCATTTGAAGCAACTTTTTCCTTAGCGAAAATTCAATCTGCGGTTTTCTTAACGAGTTATGGTCGAAAAATGACTGACCAATGAGAGAGAAGCGCGCGAACTATCACGTACTCGAACGAGCGCGTTCGACTGTCCGCTGAAGTCAAAGAGCGCGAACTTCCCGATTTTTTTTATTACGCGACGATAATAATTTTAAGAAAAACGCTGTTCATTCTTACTTCAAAATGTCTAAAGAATAATTACTAATTTTTTAGATCCAAAATAATAAACAATTTAGCCGTGTCAGCCGTTTTAATTTTCTGGTATGCATGACATCTCACGCGTACCACATAAAATTTTAATACGATACGTACTATGAAAATAAACAATAAGTAACTCAGTCGAAATACGTAAACGATATTTTAATTTAAATAATTCTATGTCCGAACAGAATTCTATGAACGATTCGCAAAACTAATTTAATAATAAATAATCGCGTTAAAGAACATGCAGGATATGTGCGTTTAAGAATTGTTAAAGAGTGTCATTAACAGTAAACTCACCCATTCAGTTGTAAATCAACTGCATGGTTGTAAATGTGAACAGCAGGACAGTGCGTTGACCCCTTACAGTGTATGCTGAACTGATCAGCTGATTCCTATACGATGACGACGAACGCAGGTAGCGGACGAAGGCAGGCTATCCCAATGTTCACTTTCATTGCACTATCACT
>CM052098.1:11215319-11299957 GCA_028453745.1 Agapostemon virescens
CCACTAATATTCCCAAGACAACGGTACATAAGCATTTAATCAAGATGGGATATGCGAATCGATATGAAGTTTGGGTTCCACACCTATTGACGGAGACCGGCCTTATGAACCGCGTCTCTACGTGCGATTTGCTTCTCCAGCGACATGAAAGGGATCCTTTCTTAAAGAAGCTTGTCACTGGAGACGAGACTTGGATTTTATACCAAAATGTGCATCGAAAACGCACTTAGTCTAAGGAAAGTAGACCTTCAACTGTTGCGAAGCCTGGACTTCATCCAAAGAAGGATCTTTTGTGCATTTGGTGGGACTGGAAAGGTATAGTGTACTACGAGCTCCTTCCTCAAGATGATACGATCAATGCTGACAAATATTGCAATCAACTGGATCAATTGAAAGTCGCCATAGCAGAAAAACGGCCAAAATTGGCGAACCGACGAGGTGTCGTCTTCCATCACGACAACGCAAGACCGCATGTTGCGTTGGCCGTAAGGCAAAAATTATTCCAGTTTGATTGGGACGTTCTACCTCATCTTCCGTACTCCCCAGACCTTGCTCCATCCGATTATTACTTGTTTCTCTCCTTAAAAAATTCTCTCCGTGCTAAACCTTTCAAATCCATAAGCGAAATAAAAACGCACCTAGATGAATATTTTGCAAATAAGCTTCAACAATTTTGGAAAGAGGGCATAATGTGGCTTCCTGAGAGATGGAAGAAGGTTATAGAATAGAACGGTTCATATGTAACATAATAAATCCACAAATATCCGTAAACAACAAATATCGTGTATTCATTTCGCATCAAAAAAAGAGAAGAAACTTATGGGACACCCTAACATTTAGGAAGCTTTGGAAAACTACGGAAGTAAAATTTAGACAAACTCTGCAAACACTTCTTAGGTAGTTGAGGAATATTAAAATTACGTTGGACGAAAATAATCGCATCATTTGACGATGATAACACGTGTGATTGGTTATGAAACCGACGTAAGTAAGAATACGTACTTGACGGCAATCGAATTTTCAAATGGTCCAGAAGGTTAGAATCCTTATAGGTTGTCAACGGATCCAGTCGTTTTTACGCGGCGATTTTTAAGATTTGTATCTTCAACTATGGTTATTTTGATCTGGCTAATGAGTGAGGTTGTTTTCGAAAATAAAGTTGAACGTTTTGCTAATATTTAGAATAGTTATACCCGTTGAAATTTATAATGTGTCAAAATTCTGGACGGACGGACTTGAAGACCGGGATGTACAACAGAGATTTAGAAAAAAGAACGGAAAGTGAAACAAAGGTGGTTGGTGACAGATAGATACAAACTATTTTGTGTGATTTTCAAAAAGAGTAAATGTCGCTTCTGGCTGTGACATAGGTCTTACATGTCCGCCGTTCAGTCTAGGACTGTCTTCTGACAAAAGAGGGCCTTTTCTGCAAGGTTCACGACAGTATATTTATCATATTTACGGCAGTATATTTACAAATAATTAATGGTGGAAACATTAGAAAAATTACAAAAATAAATATGAATCCAAGAAAACTATTTGCTAAACGTATACCAGCATATTAAAATTATTGTAATTAAATTATATTATAAATAACTCGGTGTTGGGAGTAAAAAACCTATTTTGTGGAATATCTTAGAAATTCTCAAGTTACTCGGAGATACCGTAACTATGTAAATTGATGAAATTAGTATTTTCTGGTCATTATTCGGAATAGAGAGATCCTCGCTGATTTTATTGACCTTGAGTTACATTATCAAGGTCATTATTCTGAACAATTTACTTCTACTTATATTATCGACGGACGAATTTAATGTGCGAGATACTTGCAGAAAACTGTTAGGATGACTACATCGAACTTCCGATAAACCTAACCCAGACCTAAACAAAATTCGTTCAAACTAAATGTTTATTGTCTGTGGTAGAATTAAGAATTCTTTGAACCCTGTTTGTGTTCACGCGACGTGTGCCAACTAATTAATGAAATAATGCTCGAAGGACCAGTTGCAAAACTCAACAGCTTCTATTTAATGACATTTCTACAACGAAACTTCAACAATCTGTAAACTACGAATAACCAATTTATTTGAGAAGTTTCTGCTATATATCTCCACTGTTAATGGACTTTCGTCCATTTGACGAAGATTCGTCGTTTTGTAATAATAATGAACACTTATTTTAAATGCTAGAAACATGGTTTTTATTTATTCAACTTCTCGCGTTAATCAATGTTGAACAAAATAATGCTCTATTTTCATAAACAGGGTGTCCCACAGAAATGGGAACACCTAAATATCTTTTGTAAATGTTTTCACAATGATTTATTAACAATCACATGGCTAGTAAGCAAAAAAACATGTAATTAACGAAAAAAAAGAAATTGCCCTGACTGGAATTCGAACCTTTGTCCAAATATTCCACAGTCAGGGACCATAGCAGCTGAGCCAACCGGTGTTGTTGAAATTAGTTTCGAAACATTGGAATATATCGTATATCGTATATAATATTATTTTAATTTTTTACAGTACGCAATTTAAAAAATCTGGAACATTTTTTTAACGCAGGAACGTTCAATATTACATACTATATTTTTTATATTCAGAAAAAATGAGTATAACTTAAAAAAAACGCCAAAAGAAGTGGTTTTTATTTTTTTTACCACGCGTACCCTCCCCCCCCCAGGAATTTGAAAAAAATTGAGCATAATGTTTACAATTATATCTCATTGCTAAATTAAATTCGTGCTGCTACTCGTAATAATACTATATGAAATCGGCATTTTTTAATGTTTTTTTTATGTTTTTCGTTGTTTACAACCAGAGTTTGCAACGGAAAAATCTGTAAATAATACCTAACATGTGGCATAGTATCCGGAATGTGTCAGAATTTTTTTAGAATTTTTAATTAATTAGTTAGTTAATAAATAGGGAGAATAGGCCAAGAAATCGTTTTTTTTCTCAATAACTACCCTTACAGATGAGATATGGGGCTGAAACTTGGCAGACGGGGGTCTTTTTGGGTAGGCTATCACATATTCCAAGCTCGATCAAAATACCGTCGGGGGCGAAAATCACCTACAAACATAGCCTTTCAAGGTCACCGATGTTTTTTTAAATGGAACAGTCTATTTTTCTTACGATAGCATGATAGACAATAAAAAACTGAATTTAGTGGACACCATTGAGGGAGGAACGATATTGAGACTCATCCCGGCTGGAAGAACCGGATAATACCAGAAATCCCACCCTTTCGGGACCTTCCAGCTGAGTCGATGTATCCACTATTCGTACTCCATACTTTTCTTTTTGCATAGCATAATTATGTTCTGTAGTTCTTTCCTACTGTTTCTCAATCTTTATCTCCCTTCTTATCCATTCCTTGATCCTTGTAATTCCTTACTTTCGTTCTTCTCATTTCTCTTTCCAATTTTCTTGTGCGCTACTGTAACTACGTTCGCGTGATAACGTCGCAATGCTGGTATTGGTTCTGATCCAGGCTAAAAATGAGAATAGGGGGCAGCATTATGCTAGAGACACCAAAATCCTGGGTGTAAGCACTCTCTGTCCCTTTTCTACTGTTGCGCGTCGTTCAGGAAATTATTTTTTAGATGATTCGAATTCGTAGACTGGTGTTGATGGCATATAAATATCTGGAATTCAGTTTGTTTTGAATAAACAAACAATGGCGTTTAATATATATCTGTTATAAATAAAAAGAATTCATCTTCACAACTTAACCTTAATTGTATAAATTAATATAATTGGTTAATCGGACTGATTTTGCTAGCATTCAATTACTAACGTAATAGTTTTAAAATGACTGCGTGATGATTATGAAATTAATATTTCATGAGTTCATAATCTTTTGTCATTGCTTCCGTTTACAATTTAAATTTAGCGCCATTTTAAAATCGTATTATGCGAGCCATCTATGTGTAATATGATAAATCATACGTTAAGATTAGTTTACAATAAATAGTTTTGTGTCTTAGACCATATATACTTACAGATTCAGTATAAATATAGGATATGCATATGACACTGTAAGTTCAAAATAACAAAAGCGACCAGAAAATAATTCTTAGTAGTAAAAATTAACAAGTCATGAAATAGAATATACATTATAATTGCAATTACCATACATATATGGAATAGGATACGACGACGACTGCCCTTTCCCCCATAGCGCTTTGGCTTCGTAGTACGCTATGATTTTTCAATATAGCATTTTGTTCATATCTTGTAAAAAATGTAATCTTAACTTCAAAGCAATTATCTAAAATCGGTTCCATAAGTATACGTAACTAAAGTATTTGTGGTAACATAACAGCAATATGTCGCTACATTTATTGTTGGTTGTAGCCCTCTATTGGTGACTACTATAAATTTCGAAACACGTAGTCAAAGTCACTTCTACAGTGATGCTTATCCTATGGATAATCCATATTACAATTTCATGAAAGTGTCGCGTTTTTCTCGTCTCCATCGTGTATTTATAAGTTGAAAATATTCCGTGTAGCGATACGAAGCACAGTATTTCAGGGAATTTTTGCTATTTATCTTTTCAAGTATTAATAAAACCTGTATACTTTTATCATTAATAGTTGAAGAAATAATATTGGAGAAGTGTATGGATGAAATTTCAAAACGGATTGGTTCATGTTAGGGACAATGTCATTATTCAATAAACCGAAAAGGAATATCCGTCGTCGACATTTCAACGACGATGACGAAGATAATGAAAACAGGATGGAAGTGGAGGATGCACAACCAGTCAAATCTAAAACAAAGAAGAAGGATAAGCCGAAGCAGACGCTCCTTAGTTTTGGAGAGGAGCTGGAAGAAGGTGAATTCTAGATATATGTACAGATACAGCACGTACACACGCATACACACACATATAACCATAAAAATCTTTCATAAATCTACTTTTTAATTATAAGAATTAAACAGCCCGTTTATTTCTTTGGAAATTTTATAATTTCTCCATAATTAAATTCAGATATTTGTTTGAATAAAATTTTAGGGTACATAACTGCAATATTGTAAAAGTTAAATTTTCAATTAAAAAGTCTTATCATTATAGATTATAAGGCCTTAGCTTGTTTATATGAAATATAATATATAATAATGAACTATTGTTTATTTTATGATTACTTAGGCTATAAACTTTCAATTTGAATATGACCATGTATGTTTCTATTAAGATCTTTCCTTAAACACTGTGGTTTATGTATAAATATATTGATACTATTACATTTTACAGCGGATGATGGTGAAGTCTTTAAAGTGAAGAAATCGTCACGGAGCAAAAAATTGATGAAACAGCTAGATCACGAAAGGAGAAAAAAGAAAGGTGAAGAGAAAATGCAAGTGGACTCTGAGCAAGCGAACATGTCCATTAAACAGGAAAAAGATTTAGAAATAAAAACAGATGATCTAGTAGTAAGCCATCTCTATGATGTTTTATTAGTATTAGAATTTCTTCAACTTATGTCACTTATGCTATTGAAATCAGGATTTGCTTTTTTCATTATCCATCTGGACTATCAAGTATATTTTCCTCAGAAAATTGATTTTTATAAACTATTGCATTTCAAATATAAAGTTTGGATAATTTATTAATTATAAATATGACAATGTTCATGTAGTAGGTAAAGAATAACATATTCATGATTAATATTTTATCTATGTTCAATTATGTACATTATGTTTTATGCATTGCAAATTAAATCTTGTTATAAGAAATATTTATTAATTATTTGTTAATCTTGTTATAAGAAATATTTATAAATATTTATTTTATTAACACACAAAAATATTTTGAAAAATATACTTCTAATATCTAATATTAGTTTAGTAACTAAAATAATGATAAATAATGATTAATATTAATTTTTATTAGGTTAAAATAAAAAATACAGGACCTTTAATCTTAAATGGACGAGCTGCATTGGCAGTTGGAAAAGATGACTATATGTCTGATGAAGAAGATGATGAACCACGTAGTCATAAATTTAGAAGAAATACAGATAAAGCTGACACAATGAAAATTCTTCTCGAAAGTATGTAATTTATTTCAGTTTTTTGTTTTTATATTAAGTATTGAATTTTCTAAACGAGTTATAAAAATACAGTACCAATTATATACTTATTTATAGGTGGTTGTATACCTGATGCGGCAATGATTCATGCAGCTAGAAAGTGTAGACAAAAAGCAAGAGAGTTGGGAACTGATTACATTCCTATAGAAGAACAAAGGTAATAGTAAATGAAAACCAGTAAGAAGGTTGCATAAATAAATTATCAGAAAAATTTGAATCTATTTGCAAAGAAAGTAGCATACTTAATGTGTGTAACATATGTGTATACAGTTGATTATTTTTTAAAATATTGGAAAAGAACATAAAAATTCTGCATTAACGTTACGTGTTTTAAAAGATTAGATTTATTAATAAAATGGTCTGCCCAAATAACAAATATTGATGACTATTAGACTTGACAAGTCAAACTGTGTCCTTGTCTCTTTGATTTCAGAAACAACTTTTTATGTATAGAATTTTAAAATGCTGCTTAAAGTATGTGCATGTAAAATTTGGTTGCATAAACACATGAAAATTAAGTTGGATAATGTCATTTTTACAGTGACGATAAAGGAAAGTCGAGACTTATTAGGGAAGAAGATCATGATAGAAGCGATGATGATGATTCTCAAGATCGAATTGATATGACTGTTAATACTGAAGCTCGGGATAAGGAAAAAAGAAGAGAAGCATTTCTTGCATCCCAAGTACCAATAAAACGTGAGTTTATTCGTGTTCTCGCACAATAATAACACTTTCTAACATCAATTTTATACATCTGCAACAAATAAAACATATTTCTGTAGATTTTGATGTGTATCAGAATTTAAAGTGATTGTTGGCATTGAGCATTACTGGTAATACCGTGCAATAATATTACCGTGTCAGTCAAGAAAATTTGCATTGGTCCTTTCTTACTTTCTTATGATATGGTATAATTCAATTTTGCCGTAGATCATACAATAATTAATCGTTTTAGTGCCTCATAGCTCAATTGTGCCGTTCAGATTACGATAAAAATAATTTTTAGATATCTTATAAATTTGATAATTTTTAACTACGTTTTCTATTGCATTTTATTGGTAACCTTGTTTAGTTTTCAACATTTGTGAAAAACTATTGGTGTCACTACAGTGAATTCTGTCTATACTTATGCATCTATGACAGCATATGCATTAATATTGATGGTCGACTGTTTGTCTTACATTTAAAGATGGAAATTGAGTGAACTTAAAGGTCCTATACACAACTGTCTATATGTGACTGTAAGGAATATCTATTGTAATTGTTTCACGCAAACGTTTTTAAATAAATTATAGTGAAGTACACATTTTTTTAAGCAATATATCAGTCAGAGTTCTTTAGATTCAGAATATTGTTTTGTCAGTTGAGAATAATGGATTTTCACAGTACAATCATTTATCTGTTTCTGCTAAAAAAAAAAACTTTTACATATTTACCACCTACTAAAGTCATAATTCTCTATTACACTATCACATAAAATAGTATTTGATGTTTTTTAAAGTAGAGACGTGAAGTTTGTCCAGTTTCATACGATTCTGACCCCTTATGTGGCGGCCTGCTTGCAGCACCTAACTCAAATCAATATAGCCACTTTTAATTAAGTTATAACAGTTATTTCTTGCAGTCTCTCATATGCAGTTGTGTACAGGACCTTTAAGCTCGTTCTATTCTTGATTTTGGGTAACAGACTACTGGCAGTCAATATTATTTATGTATACAGTGCTATAGATATGCAAGTATAAACACAATTCACTGGTCTCAATAATTTTCTCAAGTTTATCACGAGTGTCACGGGAACTAAGCGAAACCACTGCTAATATGTAAAAGAAAAAATTCATCTAAATATCAGTTTTTCTACATCACAATCAAAGATTAATAAAATTGGAAGGTAGGTAGTTGTTTTTTTATCCCATCCATTGTTTTTATCTATTAAAGCAAACGAAAATTTTAAGTTTAAAATCTAATTCTTCTTTAAGTTAAATTTCTGAAAAACTGAAGGTAATGAAGAAAAATGACTCGCGAATTTACGTTTGGTCCATCAAAATCTATGGGAATATCTATCAAATATCTATGGTCTATTAATGGCCACAGTACAAAAGAGAAGTTAAAATTTGTTGAACAGTTTAATAATGGATATATATCTATGGAATTAATATGTATGTATATTGTATATCTTTTCTTTTCAGTTTCAGACGACGAAAGTGAACATGAAAATGAAGAAGAAGAATGGGAAGCTCAACAAATAAGGAAAGGTGTAACAGGTGCACAGGTAGCATTATATAAATTTTGTTTTATTAAATCGATAGGTCTTTTCCGTTACATTTTATTATGGGAAAAAAAATTATAGATTGCAGCAGTACAACAAGATTCCATGATGCAGCAGCAGTTCTCACTGGGTATGAATGTGAATCAGATAATGGGAAGTGGGGTACCTTTAGAAATGGTAATGATGCCAGCTCCACCACCTCCACCAACAATTCAACCGCCAGATCCAACAAAAATAGTACCAGTCACCCCTCAAGAGGTTGTCAATAAGATACGTGCAAGGTGGTAAATTATTCAAAGTCAAATATTTGTCACTGACAGTACACTTTTATATACTGCTTCTCTTAATATATGTCTTAATTATTATAACTTGTAAAATCTAAAATAAAAAATATAATTTCTAGATTGGACAGTTTAAAAGAAGTACATCGGCGTCACCAATTAGATCAGGATCGTTTAGAACAAGAATTAGGACAAACTATGAAAGAACTGGACGATGGCGAAATTCGCGCACCGCAGCTTGCACAGCGCTTCAGATATTACCAAGAGTTGCGTGGGTATGTCACTGACTTGGTAGAGTGTCTTGATGAGAAGGTGGGTTTATACGCTGTCACGTTTTTTTATGTGCACTGGGGTTTTCCACGCAATTTGTTGGCTGCGTAAATCATCCAGCCACATTAGAAACAATGCATTTTTCTTTCATCTCATTTCAATTTTCTTTTAGTATTAGAATTATCATTTGCTATCTTATATTTTGAATAAAAGATAATGACATTTTTATTGCGATATCAAATTATTATAGTCATTTTTGCATAATGTCAATTGGCGTGTTATTAAATGAAAATAATAAGCCACATATAAAAACTGATTTTAAAATTGTTATTTACTTTATTTCAAATATTATAAAAGATACTGTAATGTTTCTATAATTATAATTCATTTTTAATATGTTTGTGTCATACTTATTTTGTTTATACTAAAGAAAAATGTATATCAAATATCAAAATATTTGAAAAAATGATCGTGTATTGTTATATTGCCGGGGGTCTATATCTTCTCTGTATGAAAAAATTGTTTGTAATAGATTAAAAATTACTTTTAAGTATTTATTAAAAATTGAAAAAATCGATATGAGTGGTAAGTAAATAGATATTTATTTTCAACTTGTGCATAAGCAACAGATATCCAATGACTGTGGAATTACATATTGAATTCTAGCAAATGTCACTACTTATAAGTCACTTATATATGAAAAATGACATTTTATTAGTTATTAAAAATTATAAAAGCCATTTTCTGGAATAAAAATAATTCCCAAGGTCATTGAGTTAATACATTGTGTGAATGTTAATATGTAACTTTTTTGTTAGCTGCCTCTGGTTGTTGGATTGGAGCAACGTTGGTTAGATCTTTATAGTGAACGCGCGACTGAACTAATGGAGAGAAGGCGGCAAGACACAAGAGATCAAGCGGAAGAAATTACAACAGCTGCAAGTCAGTTATTTTAGTATATTTGTACTTAATAATTTTAAGCAAATGTCTAATATATTAAAATTATCATATAATGACCATCATATTATGATTTTTAAGCACAAAAATATACTCTTAGTCGATGATTCACTTTTAACACAAAAACTATTTTACAAATTTTTAGGAGGCCAACCGATACGAAGGGGGCCAGAAGTTGAAGCTCGTATTCGTCGAGCAACGGAAAGAGAAGGGAGAAGAGCTCGTCGAAGAAGAGCTAGAGAATTAGCTCCTACATTGCCGAAACATATTGATGGAATGTCTAGTGATGATGAAGTTACAGAACAGCAAAATCTTGCTTTTAAACAAACGAAAGGTTGTATTATGTTTTATTAAATTCTATAAAGTTTATTCAAAAGAAACAAACCAGCAGATTATCTCATATTCTCTCAAATTTTCACTTAATTCGATGTACCTTTATATAAAAATTATTTTATACTTTTAATTTAGATGAAATCGATAATGAAAGTAAAGAAATTTTTCTTGATGTAATGGATGAGTACTGTACCTTAAGGGGAATACTATCGAAGTTGGAATCTTGGAGAGAAACCGATAGAGATGCTTACATGGAGGCTTACGTTTCTTTATGTATACCTAAAATCGTATCTCCTATTATTAGATTGCAGTTGCTCACATGGAATCCAATTATGGTAGTTGTTTTTAGAAATTTCATATATTATATTATACTGGAATTATTAATGAATAATACAATGTTCTTCTTTTAGGAAAGCGCTGATATAGAAAGAACAAAGTGGTACAACACATTGTTGTTATATGCACTAGATAATAAAGAAACGGAAGAATCGCTTAAAAGGGATCCGGATGTTAGATTAGTACCATCAACAGTGGAAAAAATTGTCCTACCTAAATTAACATGTAAGGTTATAATCAGCATATATCAGTATATTGGTATACATACAATTCGTTACAAATATCATTTTTTGTTACGAATTTTGTTCGTGCATTTAGTGAAGCAGTTGTAGAAATAATTTATTGATTTCACTTTAGCTATAGTTGAAAAAATATGGGACCCCATGTCTACATCACAAACCTTACGTCTCGTCGGCACAGTAAATCGTCTTATTAGAGACTATCCCAATTTAAATGACACAAGTAAACAATTAGAAACATTATTTAATGCCATACTAGAAAAAATTAAAACAGCAGTTGAAAATGACGTTTTTATACCAATTTTTCCAAAACAGTGAGTATATATTATATTTCTTTTAAAAAATATTAGTAACGATTCATATATGTAAAACATGAATTTCCTTTCCAGAGTTTTGGATACTAAACATCAATTTTTTCAACGACAATTTTCAATGGCTGTCAAACTTTTAAGGAATTTATTGAGTTGGCAAGGTCTTCTCGGCGACACACAATTAAAAAATCTGGCACTTGGTTCATTGTTAAATAGATATCTTTTGGCGGGTTTGAGAGTTTCTATTCCAACCGATGCATTATTTAAGGCAAACATGGTAAGTTATTATTACTTTCATTCTTGAATACTAATTAAATACAATTTTATTTTAAATTACTTATTATTATTATTATCGATCTTCATTTTTGCATTTATTAGGGTAAGTATCGATATGAATGAAATAATAATTGCACTTCGTTATTTTATAATAGGTAATGAGTACATTGCCTCGTGCATGGTTGCAAGGTGAAACAATAGAACACCTGAGAATGTTCGCTACGCTGATTCAACAGCTTAGTGAACAATTGGATCAAGCTAATCCAGCACATACGTAAATATAATTTATTAATCCAAATATTATCAATTCAACTTTATATTTTACACAATTTGAAGAAAATAGTAAATAAAGCATTGGCACGTTGTATATTAGGTTGTCCCATAACCATATATTTACATTAATATTTGAAATATACCTTTAAAGTTTACAAAGAAATGTAATCACCATCTCGTTACACAATCCCTTTCCACTTTTTAGTAAAGACATTATACTGTGAAATAAAAATATAATTTTTGCAGTTTTTCATTAAAAATACAACAAAGAGTATGAACATATTCACGACATAAACTTATGAGACTTACTTTACTTACTATTTACAATGCCAAAATACAAAATTAATAAATAGAATATATCATAATGTAAACTAACTATTCACTTTTACAGTGAAGCCTGGGAATACTCGAAGTCCATCCTGAAAATAATCAAGCCTTTGTAATATATTAATCATGTACGCATTTCTTGATAAATTTACGATACTTTTATTTTACAATATTCGTCAATACGCCTATCTATAGTTTTGTACGCACCTGAGATCTTGTACATGGCGAATTGTAGTACAATTAGTTGTGTAATATACATAAATGTAATTTTGTATAGAAATAAATTAAGTAAGATTCTGATAATAGTACAGTTTCCAACAGTTGTAAATAAGAAAGAAAATATAGGAAAATAAACATGTAAATATCAGACTGTTTAGCGTTCCTATTTATATCTGGAAAAAATAAATTTAATAATTTTGTAACGAAGTTGGTTCCACTACATTGCCTTTTAAGCCTAAAGGATTGCTTTGCTTTCTACAACTAATACACAAATCAGATGTTATGTATAAATAGTATTAATAGTTGCATGCACAGTGATACTTATTTCTATTAAATCATCCGATAATAATCATACTGTAAATTTTATATTTAAAAAGTAAGAAATTTGAAGCTTCTAAACATGGTTTACCTTACTTTCTTCAAATTTCAATTACAAGGTACATTTTAATATAAACTTTTAATATAAATCAACACGAAGAATAAGACACAGAGAACATATTGAATAACCAAGAAATCACCGGGGAGATGTGTGAACAAAAGAATACATATATCATAATGTACAGTGTGAAGCTTTAGTATGCAGTAATATCTGCAATACTATGAGTATTAAACTTTATAAACAAAATTTTGATGTACAGATAATTTAACGTAGAATTGTTTATTAGATTGTTTGTAGAAAAAGATTTTGTATGATATTATAATATTGAAAAAAGAATCTCACTTATAGTTCATACATTACATGAAAGTATACAGAGGCCAATTTATATGATTAAAAATAATTTAGAGAGGAGATAAGTTTTACTCGCCCAAATGAAGAAGCATGTTCATGGGTCAGAGAGATAGAGACTGCAAGGGTCATCTCTTGACTCCTATGATCTCTGTTCACTTTTGTTGAGCTACTACTGCACACCATGAGGTTTACAGGTACAGATTAAACATTATTACTCATAATTACAAAGAAATATTTAATTATACTGAACTTATACTTAATACATTTTATTTACTGGTATATTAGTGATATATTATGTAAAAAATGTATTATTGTTGCAACATAATATGTAATATCATGAAAAATAAATGTATTTATAACTGTATATAAAAATTATTAAAAATATTTCTAATATAATTTTCATAATTATATTGTGCATATTATACACCAATAATTTATTTCTATAAATTTAATTCAATTTATATGAATTAAACAATAAGCTTAGTATGAACCATAAAGCAATATTCTATTTATTTATATATTATTAATTAATAAAAATTCTCTTACAGATACCAATGATATACTACAAGTAGTACGACATAAATTCGGGGTTGCTATAATTATTCTCCTGACATTGTACAACAACAATGTTGGATGCACTTTGTTTCAACCAGGAAAAGAGTATACCTATTCTTATACAGCATCATCAAGTTCTGGTGTTTTACTGCCAAATCAAGCATCATCTTCATGGGGATTTCAAGGAAAACTTTTAATTCAAGCAGATCAAAATAAAACTACTATGCAGGTACAGTTACATGGCTATTATTAAAAAATGTTGAATGAAAAGCCATATTTGTTATTTGGGATATATTGTTTCAAATGATGTAATTATGATATAATTGTTGACTCTATTAAAATAATCACAATAGATGTGAATTTTTTTAATTAGTTGGAATCATTGAAGATGACTATGTGGAATGGTAATACGCAACAAGAAGAAAATGAAAATGATCAAAATTTTGTTATTACTGATGATCTAGCAGAGCTCCTGAAACCATTTCAAATTACGTATGAGAATGGTCTTATTGAAAATTTTAGTACAGAAGCTAGCTCTCCCTGGTCTATAAATATAAAAAGGAGTATAGCTGGAATTTTTCAATTAGATCTTCTTAATTTAGAAAAGAATGCAGCCTTTCATTCCACTGAGGTAAGTATTATATCTACTCTGCTGTTATCAAATTTCTGATGACTTAGACAGAAAAGACCTCATTGATTTGCTGGTGAGTTTGGTACACTGTAATTATAGAAATCTATGAAAAATCAATCTTTACTGCATTATAGTGACAGTATAATACAATTGTGTATATAACAATATATTGTTGAGTGCAAAATATCTGTCTAACTGTTGTGTGAAATTTTTCAAACTTAGTTTGAAACTTTGACTAATATAATTTTATTTTTTGTCGGAGATCTTAAAATAATTATGTGATTTATAGTATAACGTAAATAAACTTAAACTAGACTACAGACTAGAAACATAGACTATAATAGTAAAAGAAACTATTATAAAATGAAAATAAACTACTTACAAATGAAATGTATGTCCACTTATAATGTTATTGTAACTGTCTATATTTTAGAAAAATCATTATGGCCAATGTGACATTGAATGTATTACTAATCTTCAAGGAAAAAATGAATGGATAGTAAGAAAATTTGTAGACCCTCGAACATGTATTGGTCATCCTCATCGCATGTGGTCTAATGTTCCTAAAATGCTATGTCCTAATAGTGACCACGTATGTATATTTGTTGGCATTCAAAAGCTGAATTGTTTTATAAAACAATTTAATAAAATGCATTTTATACAATCTTAGAATCCAATATTGAAATCCAGTGAAAGGTTATACAATGTGAAGGTAACTGAGACCATAAACGAAATTTTATTTATTAATGCGTCTGGAGGCATATACGTTCAACCTTTTCAAAGTTTCGGAGAGGCTCAATTTCATTTTACAAGGTCATTTACAATTTTATATTCCCAAAGAACTATTTAAATAATATTAAAATTTTATTGTTTTTTACTTTTTGAATTAATAAACCCTTGTATTTAAACATGTATTTTTTACTATGTAGACAAATTTTCAAGTTAATTTCAGTAAAAGATACAATAAATAAAATACCGACTCAAGACTTACATGTCACAGTTCTACAACATGAACTTCCAGAACTCGATCTTACCCAAGGTAGAGGTACCATTCATAAACTTGCTGCTTTTAAATCTGTAAGTTCTGTTTAATTTAACACTCACAATAATATTTATGTATATTTCCACACTATGTAAAAGTAATTAATCTATGTTGTAGATAGGTACTTTATTAGGTCGACTAAGTCAAACATTTGAAAATCCGGATTTGGATACAGAAACTAATAATTTACATAACACTACAATTTCTGTTCTACTTTATTATCTTGGGATGCTCAATGTTGACGATTTCCGTGTGACCTATAAACTAATTTCAGAGACAAATTACAAGAACGAAACAATGTGATATTCATTAGCATTATTCTTGTAGTTTTAATATTTCTTGCTTAATACGTTATTTTATTAATTTATATTTATAATATTGTAGGAATGTGTTCTTTGAAATTCTTCCACAAGTTGGAACAAAAGAAACTGCATTATTTATTATGGAATTAATCCAAGATAAAAAAATTTCGGACATAACTGCAATACAACTTCTTATACAATTACCATTTCATATTCGAAAACCTGATGTTCCATTATTAATAAATCTTCAAACATTTCTAAATCTATCGGAAAAGACTTCTGTTGAAGTTCAAAATACTGCAATTCTTACATATGGAACATTGATTTATAAAACATGTTCATTATATTGTCCATATGAAATATTAGATGACTATGTGCGTCTTTATTTGGATAAGTTTACAGGTATAAAATTGATAATACTTAACTTACACTTTATATATGACTATACTTGTTTTTTTATTAATTTATAAATAATTTATAGAGACACAGGAATACGAGAAGAAAATGATCTGGTTGGAGGGATTAGCTAATATACAATTAGGAAGAGTAGTTGAATTTTTAGAATCTATTGCCAATGGTAGTAATACAGAATCAGATTTTCGAGTTCTCGCTGCCTGGGCGTCCCTTACAACAGCTGCTTTAAGACCCGATGTTGTAAGTATTTCCCTTAAATATACATTGGGATAGCTCTTGTATACTCTTTGAAAAAATGTTAGAACGAAATCAAAAAATTTAAAACTGAAGTACGTTTTCATTTATGTTATTTTCTATCAATAGAAAGAAGAAGAAGTAGAATTTATTTACTTTATTTAAGTTGTACATTATTTTGAAGAAAATTACGTATATTTTCTTTACTTTGGACTCAAACAAATTTTTAACTTTCACTTTATTAAGGGTAAAGGTCTTATAAAGAAAACTACGTTTGTAAAGTCCTATTAAAATGAATTATTATATAAATATGAGTGAATTCGTACGACTATATATATAGTAAGTAAGTGTTGAATAATTTGATTGCTCATTTACAGATGTATAGAGTTTATTGGCCAATATTAGTAAATACAACTGAACATTTAGAAATGAGAGTAGCTGCACTAACGTTGTTAATTGTTTCAAGCCCTACACCAAGCAGATTAATATCATTATATTGGTATATGCAAACGGAACCCAATCCACATTTGTACAATTATTTTTATACTATCTTAAAATCTATGGAGCGAACTACGTATCCTTGTTTTATTCATATGTATGTAGATGTAGAATTTGTAGATTTATTGTTTTAGGTTGTCCCGAAAATTCGTTTCGTTTTTTAATTAAAACGTGCAGTGTGAAATCATCATTGCTTGCACGTTATATATTATATGAAAAGAACTTTTGAGACAATTTAATATCAGTAGTTTTATCTGTAATAAGTTTTTTACAATAATAATTACAGAGGTGTTATAGCTGCACAATTTACAAGAGTACTTCAGCGATCATATAAAACTCAGTATTTAATTACTGGTAATTATTTATTTGATTATCAAGATACATACAGAAAGTTCGGATCAATGATAGAAAGTATTGTCATTGCTAATCCTTTGTCCAACATACCTGAAGTATTATACGTGACCTACAATACTTATGGTAATGCAATTAATATAAATCATTTATCTGTAAGTAATAATACTTTAAGGTTGAAAAAAACATACCATTCTGCAGTTTTGTCTGGTGATTTTTTTTTAAATTACATATATATATATATATAGTTGTATATAAAAGGTGAAGGTCTTTTGCAATCGTTATCAACATATCTTGATGGCCCATCACAAGTGAAAGATATATTAAAACAGTTCAAAATAAATCAGAAGGAAAGTGGTCCTGTACATTTAGAAGTAATTGTTCGTGTTCAAGGGAAAACGGTTCTATGCCTTCATTTAAATGAAACAAATATTATATCAGGATTTAAATGTAAGTTTATAAACTTTTTCGTCTAAACATTGTCACACATACCATGTTTACTTTCTTGTGTATATGCTATGTTTAGATCTGTCATCTTTACCTAGCAAAATGTATCACATATATCAAAATGTGGATTTTTATATTAATCAACAACTTATTAACATACCAGTAACAATAGAATCGACACAAGTCACAGATTTAGGAGTAAATGTTAGACTTGCAATAACCACTACATCGCTGTTTTCAATGATAGGAAACTTTACATACTCCGCAAAGAGTCGTAATAATTATATCATACTACGGTGAGTAATATGTACAGTCAGCATAAAAAGTATTTGCACATCCTTTAACCACGAATAACTTTTTTAAATATAAACCCAATGGTCTATTGGCCATAAGTCCAAAGAAAACAGTAATGATCACGATTTTTAATTTTTTCATCTATGCTTGTAATGAAATTTTAAAACATGCCTTTTATACATTTAAACAAATTATATACATATACGAAGTTTCATCCTAATCGGTTAATGCATAAAAAAATGTATTCAGGTTTTGCAATTCATTTAAATCTCAATTTCAAACAATTCTCGTTATATTCAATCAATTATGTTTTATAGCAACCTTGTTCGTTTACAATTAAATTTTGTGCATGTACATAACTTATTTTGATCTATAAAAGGCACCTTCTAAATGTTAATTATACACACAGATAAAAAAGTTAAAAATCATTACCTTTACTTTTTTCTTCGTAGTTCAAACCTTTGCCATGTTTTCTTTTAAATTATTTATGCATTACCTAGTAAATTAATTCTTTTAACATCTCAAATAAACTCAAGCCGTTTAGTCCAATTTTTGAAAAGTGATTTATTTTTAAAGGATGTAAAATACTGTTTACTCTGACTGTATATAAAATATGAAATACATATATATTTCTAAAATATTTTAGCTTATTAATTTATTATTTTCAGTACATCTATTCGTAGATCAGAAATAATTGAAAATTATAATCCTTTAGTTGATGTATGGCATAGTGCAGAAAGATCTCATTCTATTCATGCATATGTGCCAGTCAATATTACACTTGGTTTCGAAGATCGTCCCTTTATTTCATACAATACTCCGGGAGGTATGAATCGCATATTGATTTAATTTACTTTTAAAATAAGATTTCTAATATTCTGTAGGAAAAGCATAATCTTTTCACCTAATTGCTATCCTAGAGCATCTTAAAATGGGCCTTACAGTTCATGTTAGGACGACTACCAGTATAAGAGGAGTAAAAGTTAAATCAAAGATACTTAAAATTTGTCCCAATTGCAGTGAATTATATATAGTTAAAAAATCACCAACATACAAATCAGATGTAAGTATAATATTTTATCTATTGACAGCTTGTCATGCTACACCTATTATTTTTTCACAGGAAATACCATTGCTTCAAATTGAATTAGCAGAATTGGGGAGCCAAGTATGCATAAAACTATTTGACTGTGAAACTTCAATATCGCGAGAGAAATTAATTCGTGGTGTATTTTCTTCACATCAAGCTAATTATCCGTATGTCAAATTTTATATATTTTATTATATTGTAACAATTGAATCATATGTACTATTAATTATATGTTAATTCTGAATTATTATAGTATGTGGCCATTCCTGAAATATGCTTTGATAGCGCTTCATTTCTTAGATTACTACACATATGTTCCACCAAAAGGTAGTTGTGGATTAGCAGCTTACATTAGTACAATCGATACGCAACGAACACAAGTTATTATTTTATCTATTATTTATATAGTTTGTATATCTAAGTCATAAATTTTATATTGAATATTTTTTGTAAGGTGAGATTTGAATATATTAAAGGCCCAAACCATCATATGTTGTCGTTAACACGTCGGAATGTTGAATCATCGCAAGTTCTTCAACAATGGAATTTAGCTGCATTGTATGAAATTACAAGTTGGGTTTCTGATGTAATAAAAATTAAAGCAATTAAAATTGTGCCAGGTCAAAAAGTTTTTAAGGTAAATTTTGTAAAGTACAAATAAGAAAGTTGTCTGAACGGAAGTTACCATATATTTTGTTTAATAGTTTTGTTTAGAAGCAGAACAAGAAATACCTTGGGATTGGAACTTCATTAGTATTGAACCAAGTGAACCTGCTAAGGTAATATTAAATGCTGCTTGGGGTTTTGCTGATACGGCTAAAGGAAAATGTACTGGGTCTTCCATAACACTGAATTTATTTGGTGAAGTCACGGAGGATCAACTAGAAGAAGCTAAAGAAGCAAACTGGCCTTATAAAGAATGTCGTGAGCAGTCTAAGGGAAAAGAATTCACACCATTCTCTGATGCATGTTATGAAGCTTCAAGAGAGTTATCTACTTTGCGAAAATATAAAATTATTGCACAATATGAAAATGTAAGTTTCCCAATTTATTTATTTAATGAAACTCTATGAATAATTATGTAATTATATACAATTAGATGTCGGAAAATTTAATGAAATTGGCCTGGCGATTCCGTGCTTTTTACGATTTAATTGGAGGAAACAGTAGTTCAAATTCTATGTCCAAAGAGTTCAATGTCACTGCAAAATTTCCGAAGGACTCAGAAATTGGTGAATTATCACTCAATAATGATAAAATAGTTATCGAATATAACTACTATTTTATTGATACTTTCTTAATGAGAACTAGAATTCACAAATATATGGATTGGTCGTTTGTGAATGCATTTTTCGGTAAGTCAATATTTATTCTTTGAGTTGAATCTTTAACAGAAAAATAGGTAATTATTCGTACCTGCAGGATTGATCCTATTTAATCATTAATCTTAATCACTTCTAAATTTAGGCACATGCATTGTAACACCAGAAACTATCCGATCAATTTACAATGTAAATTATTCATTTCAAAACAAACATGAAGTTTTATTTCTCGGTCAATGTTATGATGAAAATCCAAAGTATGCGATAACACTGCGCAATGATTTATATGGTATTAGTGTTAATGTCTATGATGAAATAGATACTATACGAATTATACCTAATGAAATTGGAGGAACTCTATATAATAACACAGTATACATTCCATTACCGCACAGCTATATGTTCCACACTTTGGGTTCTAAAAAGTAAGGAATAACTATAATATTTTCAAAATAATAAAATAATTGATTTTACAATAGTTATCACGATTACAAATATATATAATACTAATGAATTCATAAGAACGATGTTTGAGTATATTATTATTATGTTTCAGAGTAAGATTGGATAAGAACACTATTCAAATGATAGTTCCTAATTTGAATTTATATTTGCATTGGACTCAGGAACAGATTCTTTTGTTTTTCCCAACTTATTTACTAGAATTTAGTTGTGGTATATGTTCATCACAGTCTCCTGATATCAATAATTTATATGAAAAATTATAATGTCCTTTATTCATATTCAGCATTTAACCCTTTGCACTCGAGAGGTGACTCTCGCTCACCACTTGGTTTGCTGCGGTAACTCGATGCGTGGCAGTAACTGTTTTTTATCGCTAAACTGGTGGCGTAAACTGTTTCTTGGGGGTTTCTAAATTTGTTTAATAAATTCATATATGTCATATAAAACCACTAAACAGCAGAGAAACGAACAGCCGCTTAATCACTTGCGATATTTGAAAACATCAGTCCATCAATTGACTGGAGATTTTCGCCAGAAAATCCGATTCCGAAGATATCCGCTTAAATGGAAAGCTACACAATATTCTAACAGGAGTTAGGAAGGACTGCAAAGTCTGTTCTCAGAGAAATAAACCCGGAAAAAGGCATCAAACGACATATTATTGTAATACTTCCCCGACAAGCCGGGCATGCATCTTGGGAATTGTTACATGAATTATTATGCACAGAAAAATTACACAGACTAATATTTAAGAAATTATGTTTATAAAGGTGTTAAGATATATAAAATGTTAAAATATAAAAATTTTATACATTAATTTGTGTGTGTAATGATTTTAAGTTACTGGTAAGAAATGCGTTAAAAAAGCTGCGGAACGTCTCGAGTTGCTGGTGCACCACGCGAAAAAGGCCCCGAGTGCAAAGGGTTAATATAATTAAAACAACATTGTATGAAAATGACTTAATTTTAATAAACTCACATTACGTAAGTTTAACATCAGCACGATAACATTTCTATTTAAAAAGTAACATATATTTCTAATAAATACAATATATCTATATTTGCGATTTTATAGATCAATGCTAATGTTGCATACAGAAATTTAATAAAACCACATTAAATATATAAATAGCGTATGTTTATTCAATAAATATATGTATATATAAACATGAAATGGTAATATGCGCTCACACAACAGAAATATCATAATGTTTAACGATAATCCATTACACAATCCTGTAAGAAAGTGAGTATTCGAAGGATTTAACAAAATTACAACACATTTGATATTTTAAAGAATATTACATGCTTACAAATTAACAGCACATATAAAATGAAATATAAAATAAAGATATTGCAATCATACATTTGTAAGACATACATCCAAATGTTGATTCATAGAAGACTCTAATATTAATTCCATACAAACAGGACAGGGATATTTATCAGTTTGATCAAATGCTACTTCTAAAGGTTTGTTCGACGTTTCTTTGTTATCACAATCTGTTAATACTTCTAAATCATCATTAAATACACTTCCAATACAATCATCTAGATGGTCGTTTAAAGATGTTTCAGGAGGAATACATACATTACAAACTAAACATTTGAAAGAATTAGTTGAGGTTACATTGTTTATATGAGATTTTGAAACAGAATAAGTATCTGATTCCTCAACAAGTGAGTCAGATAAACTATCATCAAACGAGTTATTTATACAAATTACATTACTACTTTTAGTTGCATTTTTATCATCTACATTTGTTTCTAAAAGACATTTATCAAGATGTTCATTTATGTCATTAAAGGTAAAAGTTTTATTGCACACTGGGCAATTTGTTATTCGTGACTTATCTAATTTAGGTTGTTTATTTGAAGGCATATCCATATTAATTTTCCTTTTCTGTGATAACGAAGTGTTTCCTTCTTTCGTTTGAACTTTAGTATCATTAACTTTACAAGTTGATTGTTTGTTTGTTGTCATTAAACAAAATTCTACATGTTTACCTATATCGCTATCTAATATAAAGTTACTACACATTGAACACTCTACAAGCTTTATTTCTTTAAATGAACGATTATTAACTGGCTTTTCTGCCTCTCCATTACCAAATGTATTGATTGTTTTATCTGGAATCTTAGAATTCACATCCACACATGATTTAGGATAATTGTTATCTTTACTAAATTTGTCTATCAAATTACTTCTTCCTACTTTGGAACCACCAACAGTCCCATAAACAAAAAATTTAGGTGTACTAGAAACTTGAGATGTTTTTGGTGAACAATTTGAACTATTTGGTCCACTTGTACCCCATCCATAAACATTGTTTGCACTATTTCCTAATTTTTTGAATCCACCTGCTGAATTCTGAGTATTTGAATGAGTTTTATTAGTCTTAGGAGTAGATGAAAATTTTGATGGAATAATAGACCCCTGTAATTTATTTGAACTAGATGGACCTTTTACACCCCAACCATGAACATTATTTGCGTTATTTCCAAGTTTTTTCAATCCATTTAAAGAATTTGCAGTGTTTGGTATTAGTTTGACATTTTTTGGAGTAGGTGTAACTTGTGATGTGATACCCGAAATAGAATTTGTAAGCCATTTATGTATATTACTTGATGAACTATTATTTTTTACACTAGATTTTAGTTCATCTTTATCTTTAGAACCTTTTGCTTTAAAGTTCTCTGGCTCTTTTATTTTAATGAACTGGCCATCACAAGTCTGCTTGTGTTCCTTCCACCAAAAATCAGATGGACCTGGTGCACGATTCATTGCCCTACGCACAGTACCAAAATATGGAGCCCTTTTCTGACAAGGACCATTGCATCTCCACCAATGTTGTTGATATAGTTTAACTTCATCATGGAAAGTGTGATATATCTGTAAAAAAAGTTTTTGTTTGTACTCTCAAAATACTTGTTTAGTTGTTTACTTATAATGAATACATACAGTTATTTTTGTTCCAGCGATATTATTAATTCTATTCATATGTTTACAAAATTCTGGTCCATGTCCACTTCTGTCACGGTTATTGTTTGTAAGAAATAAATATCCATGAATCATTTCATGCTACAATTCAAATGAGAAACATTTAAATATAAGATTTTTTAATAGGTAATAAAATGTTTATTTACTTCTAATAAGAAATGTGTAATAATAATATTAACAAAAAGTTAGGTGTCTTATAATAATAAAAGTTTACCAAAAGAGTTTCTACAAGATCTTTTCTTGGTCTTAATTTTAGTAATGGCGCACTGAGAGAAATTACGCATTGACGACTTCTTGGAGAAAATGAACATATTCCGGCACAACTATAGTTAACAAATAAATAATAAATATGAATAAAATGATTAGAATTAATTACAAAATAAAATTAATCTATGTTTATATTGAAGCTTATGTAAAGAAATATTAACTTATAAATGTTACTGACCTTGTCATCCTACTACTCCACTTAACTTCTACTGGTAATAAGACATTCCAGAAGAAGTGCTCATTGAATTGCATAAACAATGTATAAATATTAGGAGTTGGATCAATTAATTCTAAGGTCTGATCAACCAGTGTATGTGGTTTATAATTCTTTCTTTCTTTCTGAAAACAGTTTGTTTTATAATTGAGAATAACTTTATATTGTCAAGTATTTAATAGGAAATGATACAGTAGTATTGATTTGATAAATCATATCAAAGTTTAAGGAAAAGCACTTACATTTTTTGGCACAACTGCATTTTCTGTTAATCCTAAACAATTCTCTTGCTGATATAACTCGCAAGCTAGTTCGAAATCGAGGGACTCTTTGGATTTCATCATTACTTACTACTTTATATTGATAAAAATGTACAAAATGTATCTGTCACATAAATGTTAATAGTCAGTAAATGATTTCCTGATTGTAATTTCATCATACATATAAACTGAAATAAATTTCAAACATTGTTTGAAGGTACTAACTTTTAAAATATATACAAATACACAAATATCAACATATAACAAATTAATATTGGAAAAATATTAACATTTATAACCTAAATACAATTTGTAAATTCAAATTTACTGGTACCATCGTACGGTAATAACGACTATCACACCTGGGATTTCAGCAAAGAGTAAGTACACAACAAGAGACGACACTCCCGACAACACTTTTGATCTCGCTCATTCAATTATCCCTTTAAATTGGTTGTACTAGCAAACTAAATATATTGCAATATTATTGCACTATTATCAAATTTTAATACATAATACGAATTAACAATTTAAATACAGATTTCATAGTTGTATTGTGTGACTATGTGACGTAGTTACGATAACACTATACTATTATGCATTCGAACCAATAACGAGAGGAAGAAATTCAAATCTAAGATGTATTGGGCCATAATCGTATAATTCATAGATATGTATATACATATTTCATCCTGGTGCAATAACTTAGAATAGGTAAAAAGACAATGAGAGAGAGTTTCCACGGAAAATGTCGATGCAATTCTGTTTGGCGAGACTAATTTAGGAATTTATAAAAAGTCACGTAACTTTTCAAAGAATCTTTTTTAATTTTAAGTTAACAATACGAGTTGAAACCTTGAGCTTTTCAAACAGGAAGTCATAAACGTTAGTAATGCATCCCTTGGAGCTCTCTCTCTCTCTCTCCTTCAATCCTCTGGTTTGAAATTTTCGCGCGCAACATCTCCACTGTTTTGGCGGGCTTTTACCCTTCTTACGCAACTCCTACACATACTCATCTTTGTGTACGTGCTGTTGATACATCTCTATCACCAATCACCATCAAACTATACCTAGAAGAAAAGCTATCCGACGAATCGACATGCAGCTGATGAATTCTAATTTTTTTATTGTCCAAGAAGAGAAAATAGGAAAGAAAGCTGTAAGATTTAAAACCTCATCAATCGTCAGAGATTAGTTTGGAACCTCAGAGTGCACAACTAGTTCAGTTAATAAAATCTTTACTCTATTTCTTGATATATCTTCGTTGAAAGTTCATTTTGTACATGTTATTTTGAACCAGCCAATACTCCTAAATCTCATCACACAGATACGCAACATTATAAAATGCTGCAAAACCAGATAGCTCTTTATTTGACTACAAAGTATGGCGGTAAATTCGTAGTTTACTTACTTACTTTACTTATTCCTATTAAAACTATAAGTTACTTGATGTTATCACTTTATATGGGTTCTTGGATAACAAAAGTAGGTAATTGTGATTACGTGTGAATAATTGATAACGTTAAGAAGCACACCATTTTATCAACAGAATTTAATTCAAGAACGAATCATTTCATCATGTTATAAGAAAATAGCAAATAAATGATGTTTTATTACATATATTACAGTATTGTCTATCTTTAGATGAATTATATACAACCATATGTTACTAATAATTGTGGTTTGCGGGAGTAAGTAGCATGTTTTTTTTTGTTTCTAAAGAAACACTACTTACACCCGAAAGTCACAATCTGAACATACATACAAGATATTATATTACATTCTATATATACATACTATGTTACAAAGATTATTCTGAATTAAACATGTACAATAATACACTTTGTATATTACATTAAATAATAAACATATACTTACGTATGTTATAAATTATAAGCATACGTTGCAATAGTAAGAAATATTAAAAATTTTTCTCATCATTGTTATATATATGACACTATTTTAATCTTTCGGTATTTCTTATAGTTACTTTTATTTATTCTAGAATCTTTATTCACATATTTCAAAGAATAAAATATTCTTAGTCTAATAAATAGTTTAACTAAATACAACTGTGAAAAATTTGAACAAGGATGATATAACGGAATTTGTATCATTTTTTGCAAATAATTATGGGAAATACCTTGTTCAATAATAACTTCTTCAAAAATTTTCATAAAAATCTGTTCTAATGTATACAAAAAATGTACAAATTGTTTACTAGGAACTCTTAAGTCTTTATAAACGCTCTCATTACTATCATGCGTTTTAAAATAAATTAACAAGTTATTGATATCTAGTTCTTCGCATTCTTTTAAAAATTGAATACAAGTTTCGCATTTATGAATACTTAAAGCTTTTTTTAACAAGTAGCCACAAATGTAACTGAAAGCATTCTGTTCACTGAAATTTAAATACCTATAATCTTTATCTGGTAAATCTATTGCTGCTATATTTTCCGACAAATCCGGTACATGAAGAGAACTAACATTAGAACAGGTACTGATGGTAGTAAAAATTCCATCAAGGTCATCTTTAAAGTCTATCCTATCTGTACACAAATAATTTTGACAAAATAATATTTTAAAATTTTTGGCAAATTGAATAGGTGTAGGGTTTATGCAGCTACACCTCTCTTGAATAGATTCAAAAAACTCTTTGAGACAGTCTTGATTAATGTATCTAGTTTTAAGTGATTTAAAATTGACTGTTTTTAATACTATCCAAAGTTGACAAATTGCTTTAATTGTAATGATCCAGCAACTTCTAAATTTGGAAAATAAAGTTAAATCATGATCTCCAGGAACTAAAATACGTAAGTCTGAAAGAAAAGTAATCATTTCATTCAAAAATGCTAGTTGATAATCGAGACCTTTAAAAACGTTTTTAAACATACAACTATTGTTTTCCTTTTTAGAATTTAAAACATCAAACAATTTATTGAATTTATATATAACTTCTATAGTAAAGCAAGCCTCTTCTGGAAGTGCATCTAAACTCATATATGTATTCATACCAGATGCTACAGTATGACTTAAAACTTGAGTTGCTAATTTTAATTTCATTTTATCAAAACTAGAAGGGTTAATGTGAGCGTCTGTAAGTTTTGGTGCACATCTATAAAACTGTTTTTTATCCTGTTGATAAAACTGTCCAATGAATGACCATGACGTTTTTTTCTCATTATGAGATAAAACATTTTCTAATAAATTATTTCTTGTAGCTTTAATTAAGTCGCATGTATCAAATATGTAAAAAATGTTTCTACTATCTACTGTAAATTTTTGATTCTCAGATGTTATTCCTAAAAGGTTTGCTAGTTGTGTGAAATTAGTACTCATATTAGTAATGAGAGCATGTACATATAATCCTGCTCGATGTAGTAGAGTTATACATTTATGTATATTACTTCGCAATTCCACAGCTGAAAGTTGAGAATGTACAAAAAAATAAGTAATTGGCTGCTTCCAATCAGAATTTATACCTCTTATCATGAAAACGTTAACATTATGAGCTAAAAGTATCCTTTTCATGTTTGTGCAATGGAAACCAATAACTTCATCGCGTTTGGTACAATAAAATAAATTTGACTTTAGTGGCATTTCATCTATGCATAGGACGCAATGCCTATCTAGATCAGACATAAATTTAGCTTTAGTTTCTAAAGCCTTAAAAAGAGACGTATTTTCGAGTCCAGGTTTTACGACTAACTTTGATGCCATTAATTCTAATGTTCGTTTGGATGGAAGATACAATAATTTATTCATAAAAGAATATGCTCGCGGACTTAGAAAATACAAAGCTAAAGCAAATTGTTTATATTCTGTAGAATACCTTCTTCCAGTGGCTTGTTTGTCTTTTAACATTGCTTGAATTTTAATGATGTTGGAAAGTGGTTTACTTAAATATTTATCACACATACGAAAAAAGTCTTCTAATTTTCTCTTCCTCAAAGTGATTCCAGTCAAACGGCACGATGTTTGTGTCGATGTTGAAGTAACATTATTAAGACTTTCAGTCTTTGCAATAGGAACTATAATTAAAAACGTATGTTTATAATTGTTCAATGACATATAAATAAATTCAAGACTTGAAGAAATTACAGTTCTTTTAGTAAATATAAATAAGTTTTAAAATGCTGTAGTTTTCAAGAAAATAAAAAATATTTTTTTATTTTTATATGCATGAAAAATGTATTAAAAGAACAAATGTTATATTTATAGTTACATTGTTATATATTTGAAATAAACTACTTAATTGTTGAAAGAACATATTGAAATTATGACAATTTATTTAGATACTTTACGTAGTGCAATTACCTGGTATGTTGAAAATATTCCTACTATAAGTACTGGGAGCACTAGGCATCTGTGGTGTCCCTAAAACAAGTTAATGGGATTAATACAAAATTAATGGGAATTTTCACTAACTACTTTGGAAATTATAACACATTATTTAAATTATAATGAAGATTTGTTATGCAGAATTATTGCAATCATTATATTGATATTTTAAATTTTATTTTCACTTATATAATTGATAAAATTGAAGAAACACCAATATTTGATAACACTTAAGTAAGGAGTAAGACTTTATAGAGCAAGATTTTACAGTTAAAAATCAATTGACAATTTGTTTGAGACCTAAAAAACACTTTGAGATTATTTTCAAAAAGATCTACAATATATATACAGTTTCAAAGATATCTATTTGTTTACATTAACAAGGTATATTATAAGATATTTTAGCTTACCAATAACAGCTCATAAACTGTATATAAGTAATAAGAGTAAACAAATCAACAAAATTCTAATGACAACTCTTAATTAACAAAAGCAACTATAAAAAAAAAGATTAAATTATAATACATTATAATAACTTACTTGAAATGATTAATTCTTGTCCAATTGTTCCTTTATGGACCTCAGTTTGTTCTTCGCATAAAAAAATTGTTGGTACAGCATTACTTGTTAAGTTTTTCCTTATTTTGCCCCTCATTAAATACTTATCTTCAAAATGTTCTTCGCACAACCTATAGTGCTTTGACACATGCTCTGTAGAATATTTTTCTAAATCTCTTCTATCGCAAGCAATTATCCACTCTTTAGCTCTAAAAAATAATACAAAAACTTAAATTCTCAATCTTATTAACTGTATTCAATTACATAATTAAATATAACTCTCTAACAGGAAAAATATCGAAAAAATGAATTATGTCTGCCACATATACAATACCTTTTTTAAATAGAATTTTAATACATCAACTGTATTTAAAAAATTGTGTGTATTTTCTATTAATCTATAATAAAATATGTATATCGTGCATTTTAATAAAAATACTGGAATTTATATAAAGGTTTATTTATATTTAAGTATCCTTTTATTTTGTTTGTAAAAAAACATTAAAAACATATTATCTCATGTAAATACCAGCAGACGAAATAAATGTACTCTAAAAATAAAAGATGTAATTAAGGAATAACAATAAAAAACAAGATTTAATGATTATTTTTGGTGTTACTGGTCAAAAAATTCTTTATGATTATTTTCATTCTTTAGCCAATGCAATGCTATTGAAAAAAAATTTACAGATTCTGTTTCATTCCTTTTAACGTCTATTTAACGTGCAATAAATAAGAAAGTATCTTTACTTATCATACAGAATAATATTGTGTTTAAAAATATTGTGTGGAGCTACCTAATCGGATCCATTGGAAAGCAAAAGTGAGATACTCCATGACCGGTACTATTTGGACAAGGCCGATAGGCACAAATAAATCCACCTTTCTTTGGCATGGTAAATAAAATTTTTTAATATTGCCAGTGATATAAAACAAACTAAATATTAAACTTTCACGCTTATAAAAAATGGAAATGGCTGGCGTAACTGGGGATAAGTGATAGCGTCTGTATCCCAAGAGAAGCAAAATCGAAGATGATGGAGCAGACGATTTTTACAGATACGAACTGGTGTGGCAACACTGGTAACCAATCACTAATGTTGTATAGCTTCTGGTGGGATTTAGGGAAATTGGCTGGTTGGGATTGATCGTGGAGCGCTAAAACACTCTGCACATGGAGGACGTATGCAGAAAATGAACTTACAACAGATATGTAGCGAAAGTAAAATAAAAACTTCATTATTTAGTTCCCAAGATGTTAACTCTGTGATTTTTAAGGTGTTTCTGATCTCTCTGAAAAAATTCGGAGACTCCTTCGGTCCTGTTTCCCGCTCGTCTTCTTGATCAATAGGAAAATAGTATCCTTCGTTTGGACGCTGATTCGTCGCTGATAACGTAACAGCCTTGTTATATCACACGAACGTAGTTACAATAGCGCCGCGTGTGGTACGCGACCTAACGAATAAAGACAGGCGGGAATTCGAGCCCATAAAGTAACATCTCGGGCATAATTGAAAGATGCATATATATATATATATAATAATAATAATATCTCTACTATATCCATAACTAGAATAGATAAACAGACAACGACAGAGTCCTACGGAAATCAGTCATACGGTTTGTATGGGTGGTCCAAGAAAAAGTGATGGGATGTCTGCACTTATACGCAACGTGATATCTAATTGAACGTCGCCGTTCAATTCCTTCTATAGAGGACTTTTGTTTGAAATAGATAATTTATAACCTTGACGTTCTTCTAGAGAGTCATAAACCTGTTTTCTTCGCTGTTTTTCGATTAAGATATCCTAGCCCCATTTGAATTGCTACCGCTCCATTACTTTTGCAGCAAACATTCCTTTATATTATTTTCCTAAATTATAATATTCTCTAGTTTGTTTTTAAGGAGATTAGGGTAAAATTACAAGGCTAAGAGTTTGACACATTTGCAGCTAAGTTCACATGTTATTATACATTGCAACATTCCTTCCTGTCATCTTTACTCCACAGGATATGTATTTACATGGCACATGTATGGTATGTATTATAGAAAATTTTGTTTACAAAAATAATAAAAACATTAAAAAGATTTTATTGAATTTTGAACATTTTTACAAAACGATATTATCAGAAATAGTGAACATATATGAATAGATTAAAATGTAATTATGTGAATTAAAAATAAATTGCTAATATATTTATAATGTGATGTAAATATGCACATCTAATGCTAGAAATTAAATTAATATAATACATTGTAATTTTATATATTTCAAATGTTACTTACAGATATCTACAAAAGATAAAATATGAAGAATTGTGCTTGTTCCATTGTAATTAATGGTCATCATACAGATATTGCTTTAAAAATCTATAGGTAATAAAATAAAATATTATAGATGTACTAGTTGAACATATTAAAAAATGTACTATATTTGAATAACTGTATTTCATTAATAACTATTTTAAAATTTTTATGTATAGTATTTATTTTTTCAGCAATCGCATATTATTAATTGTAACACAGTTTAAGAAGTTTGGGTCATTGGTATCAGTAACTAGAGGACCTATAATACATCACTTGCATAATAGTGCATTTTCTACACAGTAAGCTTTTAATGAATACTTTATAATGTATTTAAGTTAACATAAAATCTAAATATACTTTGCAGAGTTTTATTTGGGAAAGATGATATTGAAGTCGTAGCAGCTGCACGATTCATAGCAGAACAAATTAATGCAGACAAACCATTATTAGTATCAATATCATTAAAGAATTATGAGCCTAAAACAGTAAAAGATATTGCTACAGCTATAAGTAAAATGAAATCGTGGTAATGTTGTAAGATTATATAATTATGAGTTTAATTTTTGGTCAATTGGTTATTGGTCCCCCTGGGAGTGGGAAAACTACCTATTGTTATGCTATGTCTATGTTTTTGGAGAAACTGGGTAGAAAAGTTGCGATAATCAATATTGGTAAAAATAAATATATACATTGCTATTGTGTATAATACGAAAAGTTTTTATTGCCATTTCTTTTTTTTTATAGATCCAGCAAATGAAAATATGGAATATAAACCAGTGGTAGATATATCTGAATTAATAAAACATGAAGAAGTAATGTCACAATATGGCCTTGGACCAAATGGTGCTTTGGTTTACTGTATGGAATTCTTAGAAGCAAATGTGAATTGGTTAATTACAAAAATCTTGGATTTAAAGGAATACTATATCATTATTGACTGTCCAGGACAAGTATGCACACAGTTGTATATATAAATACAAGTTGTAAGGAATTATAAAGCTATACAAAAAATTCTTACAGAAGTCGTTTGGTATAAAGAAACATATTACATGCGAGTGATGTAGTACAGAAGATTTGGAAGCTAAATCATTTTTTTAATTGGCTACCTACATTTTTATGTTCATAATATTGTAGTGAATATTAAGATTATTTTATCTTCCTAGTTTTCGTTACTATTTCGTATATACAAAAATAAATTATACTGCATGTTAATGTTGCTCTTCAAACCAAATAACTTTTGCAAGAACATTTTGACAAGCTAATTACTAAATAATTAAAATCTAATCCTCATGATTTTTGAGTCACTTCTGATTTGACAGAAAGTTTCAAACAAAAATGAATCAATTTTCAATAATTTACAAATTTCAAAGCTAAAAATTAAATTTCTTTGAAAAGTCAAGGTCAAGTGTACTTACTTCAAATATTCTACTATATATGTTAATTTTTGTATATATTAATATTCATACTAGGTTGAATTATATACTCATCATAACTCTATCAGTGTTATTGCTGACAAATTGGGACAAAATTTGGTCAGGCTATGTAGCGTACATTTGATAGACTCTCACCATTGTAGCGATGCTGGTAATTATTTAATATATTTGTTATACGTTTATTGCCATATTTTCATTATCACGTTTATTATGTGCATAAAAATAATGCATGCTAACGATATTTTGATTTATAGGTAAATATTTGTCTTCTTTAATTCTTTGCACTACAACCATGTTAAAACTAGGACTACCTCATGTTAACATTTTAACAAAATTAGATGAAATGAAAAAATTTAGTCATCGTCTAGATTTTAACATAGATTTTTATACTGAGGTGCTTAATTTAAAATATCTATTGGATAAACTGGATGAAAACCCATTTACGTCAAAGTAATTTTTACTTTATTACATCTTTTTGTACTACCTTCTAATTTTACTTTTTTCGGTAAAAGAAAAACACTCAATTTTTCTAGATATAAAAAACTAAATGCAGCCTTTGTATCATTGATAGAAGATTACAGTCTTGTCAGTTTTGTACCATTGGATATCTCTAATCAAGCATTGTTACTGAAAGTAAAAAATGCAGTAGATAAAGCTAATGGTTATATCTTTAGTGGAAATGAACCTCAAGATGTTCAAACATTACTTGCATGTGCTGTTGGAGCAGTGAACGAAGGTGAGAGAATGTCAACAGTAGATTCATATTTTGAATAAAGACTTTTCTTTGTAAAAAGAAACATACAAACGACATTATTTATTTTCATGTTCCCATATTCAAAATGACACTAATAGCTCAATCTGAACATTGAGACAAGGAAAATTTTTAACGTAAAGTACTTGCATAAAGAGTCGTATGGATTTTTGCATATGAAATCGAATCGATCTTACGTCGAGCCTCTTCTGTCTCCTAGCGGCGTTAATTCTAACCAACTCTAAATCGGTAAAGTCGTAGCTTTTTCTCAAGTTCACAATATACTTACAACGCGTATATATCACATATTGACATTTTAAATATGTATCCAGTATCGATAAAATACGTTTTATCTCAAAGAATTATTTTGTTAACTTTATAAAGAACAATGGGCGACAGGTGTAACCTTTCGCACGTTATTCAGAAAAGTGACCTTAACAACATATGTTGAGGTCAAGGTCATTGTACGTGGGTTCTTTGAATATCATATTTATCGATATTTAAAATATTTTGAAGATATCTTACAGATAAATATGTATGGTTTAGTTTTAGAATACAGTACAGTTGATTATGTAGTTTAAATAATTTATTTAATTGTTGATTAATCATTTTGACTGACAAATATTTGCGCCAAATCATCATAATCATATGTCCTTTTTAAGAATGTATCTTCCAACTTTAATCCTGAGATATTCTGAAATGTTATAAAGCTTACCTACATATTTAAATGTCAAATTAAATATATTACATATTGCACTACTAAAGGTCCCCAATTTTTTTTTTATGTAAGCAAATGTGTATATTGAAATTTTAGATTTTATGAAGTAATACTTACTACAATACCGCTCTGTAATGCAATTAAACATAAAGGAATATCAATTGACATTCCCGGCTTTAGTTTTCCAATTTTTGTAGTAGATATGCCGCACCATGCTATAGAGTTACTAGAATCCAAACAAAGCTTTAAATCCATACTTCTCTCCCTAGAAAGATATACGATTATATAATTTTTAAAATCTATGTATTACTTTCAATAATTAATAATATAAGTAATACTTTCAACAACTAAAATACGTACGATGTATTTATTATACGACAATTGAATGTAAGTGATTGTTCAAGATAAACTTTCAACGGAATGTTTTTTACAGTAACTCGCAAATCACCATATTCAGGTGCCTAAAGAATTAAAGTATCAAAGTAATTACATAAAATCTTATTGCTTGTAAATGGAATTATATGATAAATAATACGACAAACCATCCTTTGCAACTGACTTGTTTGTAGCCTTCCTCTTTCTCCTAAGTTACTTCTCCAAACAATATCTAATTTTCCAATGTTTGTTGCATTGTGCATCATTTTTTGATCTCTTAACAAAGTTAATTGCGGTTTTAAACAATACAAATACTGCCTACTGCAATCAGTATCTAATACATTTACTGATCCATAAATGGATTCTCCCTTCTCATTTGTATTCAGAGTTGACACTGAAGATATAAAATATGTGTAATTTTATCTACTAATAATACATGGAAAACTTACCACTAAATAAATGAGATGATTCAAGAGAAACTTTTTCTAAACATATTGGACCAGCTGTGAGATTTTGTATTTGTGCTTCAAGATATACTTCATCTGACTTTAAGGAAATAATATTGTTAATTTTTTACATCGAACAATTAATATAAATAAGTAAATATTATAATTGGCAAAAGTCATTATTCTATAAAATTTATAATTGTAAGTACATTACCTCTGCATTATAAAACTTCGTTTTCACATCTAATGGTTTCACTACTTGAAGTTTATAATATTTTCTAAATGACTGTGGAGTAGCACCTGTTATAGGGGTATAAGTCACTTCACACACTAAACTAAAATATATTTACATTGGTTATTTCGTTTTAAATATTTCCAATAAGTTGTTAATTTTACATCCTTACATGTGAGTGCCTATCTCTTTCACTTCATGGTGTATTACTTCATCGACTGTAGCATCAGGTGGTAAACTTTTTATTTCTCCGCTGTTACCAGAAAGAGAAATAGTTTGAGAGGTTGTTTGTAAATCTGCCTATAGTATAAAACATTATTAACAATAATTCATTAGATTAAATAAAATAATGCATTATTAGTATGTTTTACTAACTACTATGTAAGTTTAAATATTAAATATTATAGTTTAAACAGTGAGTTAGATTACTTACTTTAACACTAACATCTTCTACAAATTGACCACTACCATTATGTACACACAAATAGCTTGAAAACATTTCACCTAAATAAATATTTCTGAAACAATGTATTCATATTTTAATTAAATTGTGTCATAGGTATCAAATAATATTATTATTCATATTATCAAACATTAATAATAGAATGTAAATATTAGTCCTGTAAGTTAGTGCTGTTGTTACTTGAGAAGTGACTTACGACTGGTAAGGGTTAATATTTGAAACATACTTTTAAAGTTTATGAAATATATATACATACCCAAAACTTTGTGGTAAAACCATAAATTGTCCTATAGTGAGAGTTTCCATTCCTTGTAAAGCAGTACAATCATTTTTAAGTTCATTATTTAGTGTATTGCTAGGAAGATCTGCTGAATCGCAAGTTACAACAATTGGACTTGCAAGAGTAGGTCTCATTAATCTCATCACTAAAAACATCATACTAAATATTTTAAATGCGTATATATAAATAGTATTTAAATTCCAATTACAACAAATATGGTATATGTCCAAAAACTTAAAAAATACATGATTTTGTATTTATTTAAACTTTGGAACATACACAAATTATTTTAATGCATTTATTATTAGATTTTATATTATTCTTATAATATGGATCCCCATTATTCTATATCTGTATAATCCCCAGAGATGTTTCAATAAAAATGATGAAGAGCGATATTCTTCATTTTATTGTCATCTCAAAAAAATGTATATCTGTAGCAGGTTTAAGTCTAGGTATTCTGTTATCAAACTTGTAACTCTAAATAGCTGAGAATGTAATTATTCTTGCACTAAATACGCACAATTTTATAGTTTCTTTCGCATGTCATTTTTATCAAGTTTTATCTTCTCAAAACCAATGTCAACTGCATTTATTTGATTGAAGTTTATTAATTTTGTATTTATCTCCTTTTTTGATCTAATTTCCCAGTAGTTATTTCGAATATTTGATCTACCTCCAAAATTCCTGGGTAGAATTGGTAAAATAATAAATAAAATGGTAAAATAATAAATAAATAAAATAATAAAATTATTAGAATTGGTTACACAGTTTTTAATCATTTTGTTCACTGATACTCAATCTTTTCGTATTTAATATTTCCTAAAACACTTCATTTTAATACTCTGAAATGTTTTATGATCTTTTCGATGCTCTTTAATGAATACATAAAGAATAATTTTCTAAAGAATGGTGTTAATGGTTCAATAATGTTCCTTATTATACATGTATTTTTTTTAAATAATATATTAAAAAATTATTTTATTACCTTTCAATGCTAGTAAATGTTCGTTTTTCGGTTTAGCTTCCATTTCAATTACAAACTGATAGTAGTCGATGTATTTGAAACAGTTTTCCTTATTAAAATATAGTATATTAAAAAATTAAACAATATAAATACACAGGCTTCGAATGTAAACTACTGAATACTAGAAAGGTGATCCAATTACTGTTTTCGATAAACAATTTTCAGTGCGCATGAGTCCGTAAGGTGATCTATGATAAGAACAGTTTCAAAACTCTGTATTCAAGTGAGCTTGTGTAAATCTGACTATAGCTTGAAGTATAGCTTTAAATGACTATAGCTTCAAAGCTGTTTACATGTATAATTATTTTGATAATCATGTTGTATGAAACAAACCAGTTCATAGCGTAAAATTTGTGTTTCGTTGATCGCATCATTCAATACATAAACAAATATATATATATATATATATATATATATATATGTATATATAAATAAAATTTCTTTTAAATATCTGAGAGCATTGAATTACATAAATCACACGATAATATTAATTATTGGATTAATAATTTATTTTAAAAAATGTGTGTATTTTTTAAATCCCATTTCATTTCAAATATCGCTTGTCCATTTCAACATTCTCAATGTCTTGTATGTATTGGCACCTAAGTTGATACATGTGAATATTGTATTTATGCACAATGCATCTTTATGGTAAAGGTTATTGTGAATGCATTTTTCATTTACTGTTGCCTCGAAACTATGGAATTATATTCAATCATTAAACGGAAACAATTTACGGAATAATTAATAAATAGTGAAAATTTTAAAGAAAGCAGTGTCTATTCATTATGATAATGATGCTAAGGTTGTGATTGTTATTGTTAATTGTGTTAAAAAATGCAATTTCAATAGTTAAAAAAATATATAATTTAATGCTTTATGTATAATTTTACGATAACCAAAAAAATAATGTGATTCTATGGAATGGCTGAATTGCATATAATTGGTCAAATTTCGTCTGCAGTAAATTTTAAACAATCACAGTTACTGTGCAAGTGGAGTTTTCATGCTGGTAATGTAATTTGTTATTATTATAAAAGTAATGATGTATTGATTGATTTTTTTCTATATAATATAAAAATTTCTTCTTGTGTAGGCAATAGTTGGAAAGTTTTAAATGGTTGTGAAGAAGGACAGACACAAGAAAGTTGTGATTTATATACAAATGAGCCATTTTGGGATCACCCTGTAGATATACATTATACAACACAATCCCTTCATAACTCACCAAAACTTTTACTTCAAATATTTTGTAGGGATACGCATGAAAGAATATTATTTACATCTTATGGTGTTTGTAATATTCCTCTATCCCCTGGCTTACATTCAATAGAATGCCATACATGGAAACCAATTGGTAAGTTAAGTATATTTTGAAAAAAGCTTATACATTGTTTTATCATTTCATATGTATTGTATTTTTAACATAAATATTTATATAGGTAATTGGAAAGACAGACTCAGAGATAAATTCTTAGGAATAACGTTACAATTAAAATCACCAAATGTTTTAGTTAACTCTTTGGATAGATTTGAGTTAGTTACAGAAAGCATGGGGACAGTTAAGATAGAATTGCATATAATTGCACGAAATTTTGAAAAGTACGGATGTCATATGTAAACATGTATGTGGTTACTACTTGTTATTGACAAAATTTAATGCAAAAATATCAATATGGTTCAAAAGCCATTTGTACTAGTATTTGTTTACCTTATTTGTAATGAAATAATATATGCAACAAAAGTTGAAGAAATATTTACTTGTACAAATGAAACAGAATGTAATGATTTACTTGAAAGAGATGCAACAGATAATTCATTATCTAATACAGTCAAAAGTACTTATATTTCAACCACTGATGGTACTAATAATCCTGTAGACTCAACAGAGAATGTAAGAATTCATATGCTACCTACTGCACAAACGTCTCATAAAATAAAAACCAATAATGAGATAAGAAATCATTCTATACATAAAATACAGTCTGACATGTGTGAATGTAATTTAATAGTAAGTTGATATGCTTCCTTATAACTTACACTCATTATACAAAAAAGCAATCAGCGTTTATCAATTTTAATAATTTTTTTTTATATAAAAGGTATCGTCTTGTGACATCAATTGCTGTTGTGACAAAGATTGCAATGACTTTCATTTAACAGTTTTTTCGCATTGTAAATACAATCAAGCAGAGTTGTATGATAAACGTTACTGTTATGGTAGAAATTTTATACAACGTAATAACACACCATTTGTGATTGAAAAACTAGCAAGCAATCTTTTCTGTATTTTATATGACAATCTTCCACCTACATACAGTGTTACTAATGACCTGGTAAGTTTTCAGTATAAATTAAATGAAACATTTTGTTATCTATAACCTTTTAAATATTTCACTCCATGAAGAATATAAAAACTGAGAAAGATTTACGAGCCGCAATGAAACCAAATAGACTGAAATGGAAATGGGAAGACCAAGTACATGTACCTGAATATAATTCTTATAATCCTTATCAAGATGGGGACATTATGTGGATAATACAAAACATAGCCATTCAACCTTTTGGTATATATATACATATCATTTAGTAAAATTATTATGAATTTATATAAATAATGTTTTTTTGTTACATTCCAGAAATTTTACAATCTGGATTTATTGATACATGTACATTTAAGAAAACTTTGATGTACCTTCGTCCATGGAAGGATCAGTGTTTGCAAACTGAATTAAGTAATTCAAACAAGTTCCTTTTTCCAATGGCATTTAATAATTTTACTGTTATTGTTTCACCAGATTTATTGAATGAAACTTATACTACAATGTCAGAATTTCAGGTATTTCTGAAACTATAACATGTTTTTAATTAAACATAATAATAAAGTTATTTATGATCTTTTATTTGCAGATTTGTCCGAGAAATGTATGTTTAACATTAAATAATTATTATTGTAAACAACCTTGGAAAGACTGTAACAAAACTCTTCTATCAGGGTCTTGTATTAATGGATCATGCTACAATATTGTTACTGGTGTGAAGTACTTGATTTTTCATAATGGTTCAATGGGAGTTCACAACATTAATGTATATTTTACCATAGCTAATATTTCTCAAAGTTTTTACCAACAATTTGAGGTAGTTTATGAGTGGGCTGATCTGGATAACGAGAAGAGTTTCACTCGTAGCGGTAATCCAGGTTATATGCTTGGAAAACCATTAACCATTGGTACTTTAAACAAGACTAGTAATACTAAAACTGTTAGTTTTAATAAAACTGATAGTTTTTTAACATTGCCTATAGCTATGAGAAATGGTCAATGTAACGAAATAAATAGATATATTGTTAACTTTGGAGAAGATATTAAATTACGGTGTTCTGTGTCTTTAAGTACTAATGATTTTAATACATCGTCTTGTATAGAATTACAAAATCGGACTATACACTTTTTACTGAAAGATTCTGTGTTTAATATTACTGAGACAGATCAATATAGCGTTTACGTTTCAAAAACAGGCAATTTTACTAACAATAATACTGATGATTGGGCACAAATTTTACTTGATAGGGTACCTCAAAACACTGTGTGGGCACAAACAGTCAATGGTCGTTTGTTCTGTTCTGGACTAATAACTTCTGTTCACTTACATATTTTGTACTCTGCTTTAGCAAATTCCGAGACATTGACGAATTATAATATACAAGGGGTGGGTATTTATTTTTCTAACGAATCAGACGTATCATGGTCAGCCTGTCGGACAGAGAATTGTACAAACGTATTAAAACTAGATATCGTTAGTTATGTTACATTTCACGATGTGTCAAAACCATCAAGATATTATTTTGTAGGAGGTCCTAATTTAGATCTCACCTTGCCATATGATTTCTTTTATCCATTTTTAAGTAACTCGCAATGCATTAAATCACGTATATTTTTAGTAATTGGTGTGATGTTCGTTATAATTTTGCACAATTCTATTTATTAACATCATGTAATTTTTGCATTAATTTAATATTTAATTCTTCAAAATATATATATTTTCACCATAAACCAAATAGTGTACCAAAAAATAATTTTATGTTTATATATAATAAAACAAAAAGTTTGAATAAAAATATCTCATTGATACAATGTGCATTTAAAATAGTGAAATTAAAACGAAGAGTTTCAAGTATATCTGAGACCTGACTTTTTCTTTACATAACTAATTTATACAATAATTTATACAATGTGTTAGTTATTCGTTTAAATATTTTATATTATATACATATTTTTACAGTTAATATTGATTCTTTTGACACTGTCGATGGATATGTTCGTCAAGCAAATATCGTGTTATCAGGTCGGTCATGAGATTTTTCTGCTTCAGAGTTTGCAGTGACTGTCTAACAAATATACGATAATTTCGTCGATATTAATGTCAATTGTGATAGTATTGAAACATGCTTATCGGTATAATCCAACTTTGACAACATCGAAATTTTTATGATACTGAAACGGTGTACATCGAAATATGTAATGGCGTGGCAACAGATTTATGCTGATATCGTTTATCGTCAGTAATCTTACGCTATAACGCTTTAGTTCCATTCAGATCTAATTGTGATAATGTGCGCATGAAACAGATGAATTTGTATAAATTATTACAAAAAGTAATAGTAAAGATGAATTTGTTATTTCTGAAAGTAGTTTTCAAAGTGATTCAGCTGAGCTAAAACCTTGTATGTTCTAGTATTGAAGTTACAAGTAAGAGATTTATATAAGCAAAAAAAAGATCTTACATTAGTAAGATTATTACTATAAATATTAATAAAAGCTAAACTATATTTATTAATTATGAGTAACAAACATAATCCGGCTAGTCGAACCGATTGCTATATAATCTTACAATGCTGTATCGAAAGGATTGAAAATTAAATAAGAATTGTTTAGTATCTATTACATTATTTTCGTTAAAGGGAATATTTAAGGAGTTCGACATGTTACATGTTCATTTACCGATTTCAATTGTTACACTTTCGAAATTTAAATTAATTTTAATACAACTATCAAGTTGTAGGAATGCAATTATTTGTTTATGTAGTTTCTATATAACTAATTATAAAGAAGGACAATTTGAATTACTTCGGAATTACCTAAGAAAACATTTTAATTATAAATTAAATAAGTTCTTGTTAATCATTGATTTTTCTAATTTCTATAATTGCACTTCAAATTTGATTCAATTGGGTGTATTAAATGCATTTCAAACGAATCACGATGATACGATGAAAATTCACTAATAGATGCTTGACCAATGAGAAAAATCTTTTGAAATTATAGACCAATCGTGTGCAGTTATTTGCTTCTTTAAAATCTCGCTAGTGTAAACTTGGGACAAACTCTTGTAGCCGTCGTGATGCACTATGGGACGTTGGGTTGTGCTTCGCTCCAATACAAGATGGCTGACACTTGTTAGTAGTGTATTTTCGTTTGATCGAATGTGCATTTTTATAAAAAAAGTTATCTAGTGCCTTCGTACCAGCGTATTGTGCATGCTCGTTTGCATAACGAACATAAAATAGATCTTCCTTTTTTTATCAAATAGTTCTCTTATCATGTATGATCAGGAGACAGCAAAATGTGCCGTGAAAGTGCTAGAGGCAGAATAATTACCCGTCACCAGCCATGTTCATATGTGTTCTTTTGTTTTGACAATTGTGATATAATTCTCGTGGAATATAGTGCCAAGGTGAAGTGATATCTTGCTTTGTTGCTCTTCTACTCCGTCGCTAGTGTGTCACACAAGAATCGTTTCACTACGAAATAGATTAAATGAAAGGTACGTATTCATGTTGGTCGGTACGCCTATTCGCGAGTCATTCTTCAAATCTTATATCCGTGTATTTTCTCTTTTTTTAATTGTCTTTTTTTTCATCTCTTCGTACTTACAATACACAAGAACCAACTGACCTATTAACCTGCTATATCGATTGACTCGATGTCATGTATGGTTTCTTAGTGCCTATTTGACATATTCTTAGAATTTTCCTCGCTGTCATATACTGTTTTACGTTTTCTTAGAATCAGCGGACAGTTTCCATTTGCATGTTTTGAAACGTGCAAAATGGGAATCGGTTTGTCGTCGACGAGACGGAGCAAGTCATCGGAACTGTCTCGATTTCTAATATCAGTAATTCACTATCAACTAATTTACCATCGAACATTAATCAATTTATTTATGGTATTTACAAAAAAATAAATATACATATATATCTTTAATTCACGACAAAAATGAGTAAAATAAATATGTCGGTAACGTTGATAATGAAATTCAGTCATAATACGTTATTAGATGAAAGATACTCCGTCTTAATTCACCTCCTCCCTGCAGACGTTGTTTATTCTTAAGTATTTTCTATACTAAATCACCGTGTGAATAAACATGCGACACTATTACAGAAATATGTATAACCGTTTTTAACATAATAAAAATTAGCAATTATTAGTTGAGGTGTAGTGTTGCGTATATCTTAAGCAATTACAATTTTAACATTTTCTCTTTTTTTCTTAAACCAATATGCCATTTTGTTATGAATTACTATCGACAACAAGCGTTTTGTTTATCGATCACCTTTTTATTCTTTCATAATGTTAAATGTATTATTTATAGTACTGGTAACCTAAATGTGTATATGGTTTGAGTAAATCGATAATTTCTATATGTTTTTATAGAGCACGTGAATAAATTAGTCTGTGCGACGTTACTCTGCAGAATTCGTCGTAAGAATGCGAATAATAATGCGAAGCACTTTCGCAAATTGCAAGAATAGCATTGCTATTTCAACGAAAAATATACTAACCAATTTTTCTGCAAATGTTATTTCTCCCTTTTTATATATTTTAAACTTTTGGTGAAAATGTTTTTATAACTTCATTAATCAACAAATAATATTAATAATAATCAAAACGAATAAATTATTAGATTGTTTTTAATCATTAATTTTTAATCATCTCCCTTTTTTATTTTTGGTTAATTAAATTGGATTTTCCAAACGAAAACATATAGTGTTACAACTATTTTCGACTTTATTTTCATTTGATAGCAACTTCTGAATATCATAACCTTACCCGAGCAGCACGGATTTTATAATTTCATTCTTCTTATAAAATTATTTTTTTAAACTGCGTAGCTGTGAAGTTTATTAACAACGTTTAAGGAAAATTAAGATAAACGATACAAATGAATATCTTCTATCATAATTGGATATAGAATTGGCAATCCTGCATGCGCTAAGAATTATCGAGTATATCAGTATACTTTGCATGCGCATCGACGTGTAGTGTACCATTTACATGGAATTAATTATCACTTAATTGTAAATAACGTTGCATCACTTCATGTTGCTGACAAAATGATTTTCTTACATACTATAGTAAAATATGAATTCTGTAGAAACTCGAGAAAAATTTAAGTACGCTTATCCTATTTTAACAATATTATTATCTATTAAATAAATCAGATAATAATCCAGTTCGATCGAATTATGCGTAAATAAAATTCGAATTTAACAGAGTAGCTGATAATTATTACAGTATATTAGAACTGAATTTTCTGTTTACCTTGGATATAATATTTGAAAAAAATAATTGCATCGGAGAACCAAGATTAGCCCTTTGCACTCGAATGGTGACTCTGGAGCACTACTAAAAATTGTCAGACTATTATTTAAAGGAATTTTTAAACAAAACAGCTTTTACATCACTACGTTTATATTTAAGAAGCTGGTAAAAATTGAAATGTTGCACGTACAAATAATACTAATTAACTTTATATGCAGGAGGGAAAATGAACCATATACAATGGAACTATTTCACACGAAAAAGTGTTTCGATTTTTTAATTAAAATTGCTTGGAGTGCTAAGGGTTAAAGTTGATGAAATAAAAATATTTTACTATTATTTAAAGGAATTTTTACATCGTTATGCTTGTATCTTTGAAATTGATAAAAATTGAATTGCTTTAAGGGACGAGTGAGAGTGAAAAACATGAGATGAAATAAATCATGTAGAATGAAAATGTCCTAGGTCAAAAGGAATGCTTTGGTTTCATGTTGAAACAGCTCCGCGTGCAAAGGGTTAACAAATGCAAATTAAAAACTCTATTGTTCCAAGAAAGAAACAAGGTTTTTTTTTTAAACAGAAGTCTAGTTTTCTAGGATTATTATCAATTGTAATTTTTATTTTCTTCTAAATATTTTACAACGAGAGAGATAAAGTTTTTTAAATCGATTGTATACAATTTCTACTTAAACTTCTTGGGGTAAGAAAAATTTGTAAGAAAACTGGAAAAATTAAAATTATTTCTATGAACTTCCTACAGATTAATCTGATCGTATGAATAAAAATAAAGTCCTAAGAAAGTATTTGTTTATGTTTCCTCTGTTTGTAACGTACCGAGCAAGATAAATGCTGTCTGAACTTGTTTTCAACGAATTATGATACATAGATGGCGAACTGTGTTAACTCTTACTAATCACACACAGATGGTCGAACGTGATTTTAGTTATCGGGATGTGACTTCGTCACATCATTTATAGCTTATCTAATTATTGATAGTGTAGAAGTGCTATTGGATCATTTCACGCGAAATTGGACATCTTTCGTAGTGTTACGGAATTTGTTCAAATTTTAATGTGTTGTAGTCTTATTAACAATTGTAATCTTTAGTATAATCTGAACCTTTTGTTCATTGAATTATAACAGCTGACTTAAGAAACCGATAAAAATGCGTTTTTAGGAACTCACAGTAAAAAAGCATTACCTATACTTGTAAGAAATTATGTGATTGAAAACAATATTTTTTCCATGATTTATTTTGCCATTGCCTTAACGCTAGAACTACCGAACAATAAATCCAACGATATACATTGCTTTCTAATAATAACGAGACTGTATTTATTAACCCTTTGCACTCGAATGGTGACTCTGGGGCACCATTGTTTAAAATAATTTTTACATCGCTATGTTTACAGGAAAGTAATAACAATTTCACTGTTGTAAAGACGGATAATAGTAAAAACCTGAATATGCATAAGAGGAAATAAATCACGTAAAATGAAATACTCGAGGCCGGAAGATGTGCCTTGGTTTTCAAAGGTAAAATAGCTTCGAGTGCAAAGGGTTAAGACTTCATACAATTCTTATTAAGTAAGGTATACGTTATTAAAAAAGTACGTCCGAAAATTTCTGATCAAAACATTTTTATAACTTCAATAATTGTGGAAAGAAAATACTAGGGACAAGTGAAAATGACTGATTTGGTACTTCTAGTGTTAAACAAATTTTTAAAAGAATGAGGACATAGCGCCACGCGTCTCCTTTATGGACATGTTTTCAAAAAAGGAGATGCTTTACCCCTAGCACTCGATGGCGCCTCGGAGGCGATACTAAAGCTTGCCGTACTATCATTTAAAACAGCTTTTACATCACTACGCTTATATTTAAGAAGCTGGTAAAAATTGAAATGTTGCACGTACAAATAATAGTAATAAACTTTATATGCAAGAGAGGAAATGAACCATACACAGTGGAATTATTTCACATGAAAAAGTGTTTCGATTATTTAGTTAAAATTGCTTGGAGTGCTAAGGGTTAAAGTTGACAAAATAAAAATATTTTATGCGAACGCTGCATCGCAACGTATGTAACGCCTCGGACAGCCGACGTGCGATACGGGCAGCGTATATGGTATACCTGCCATTGTTATACCGACTGCTGTTATATATGCGACTGCCACACGATTTAATACCGGTATAAATTATTGTAAAAACTCAGTTTTTCTCAGTAATATTAATTGTTCGAAATATTCGATAGTTGGAAAAGTATTGAGAGATTTTTGTAATTTTTTAATGAAATGTTTCTTTTATTTGTAATTTCCCCTACAAAAGACATAACAGTCTGTTTCTAAAATAATAACTATAATAAAGAGGAAATAAATGTTATGGTAAATTTCCTATAAGCACTCAATAATAAACACGTTTAATGGTAAGATAGGCAAACATAATTCTATGTAACCTGTCTTTACTAAAAAGTTTCATTAAGTTACTAATGAGTAACTCATATCTCGAAATTTTTACATTTTTTTTACATTATTTTATACTTTCAACGGTAAACTTCTAACAATCGTGTGATACAAATATAATCGTATTTTGTCTTTTATAGAATATTTTTAAATATTGCCGATTTATATTGGATCGTCGAAAAAGTATTGAGAGATTTTTGTAATTTTTTAATGAAATGTTTCTTTTATTCAAAATGAATTTTATTCAAGTATATAGTGGCCATTATTATCTATGACCTTTTGCGATTTTGGGGGTAGAGCCCTAATCCCATCGGAATAGAACTTCTGTGGTTTATCGACTAAAAAAATTCTTCAATCAAATTCACAATCGTTTTTTGAATCCAATTTTTTACCGTCAAGGTAGATTTGCAGAGATCGAAACAATCTGATAATCTGATGGTGGAAAGTCTGAGTTATACGGTGGATGCATAAAAATTTCCCAACTAAGCTGAAATATCATTCGATTTCATTACGTTTAAGCAATGATTCGCAGATGGAAACTCGATGCATAAAATTTTTCTCTGTTAAATCATGAGGCACTCAAATATTGAGCTTCTTTTTGTATCCAGCCTTCTGCAAATGATCCAAAACGGTTGAATGATGAATGTTTAGTTGCCTAGAAATCTCGCGACTACTTATATGCCGATCTTGCTTAACCGTTTGCATGATTTCATCGACTTTTTCAGCGATTCGTCGACCAGAGCGAGGTGCATCTTTAATATTGAAATTTCCAGAACGGAAGCGAGCAAACCATCTACATGCTATTGCATTTGATAAAGCAGAAAACACCACAAATTTTTTCCTGTGATTATGCAGCGTTTTTGCCTTTTTCGTAGTAAAATTGCAAAACATAGCCAACATACTTTAAACCAATTTACTCTTTCACCGTCAGTATTTTTTAGCCTTTTAAAAATCGCATTTTCTGTGGACAGGCACTGTTCCGTTGTTTAAAACAAATTCATTGCACATTGATAATTCAACTGTTACTTTGATAATTAAACATAAAGCTGGATCTCATAAAATTTTATTGAATAATTATTTTCCATATCCATTTGAAACTCTCACAATGGGACTTACGCCACTTTCAAAATAAACTTTTTCATCGCTTTATTAACCAGCAAATTTTCGTGTAACAAAATCTTAATGATTTTAAATATATTTGTAACAAGTTGTCTCAGAATGAAAAGATCTTGTAAAAATGGAACTATTATTGTAGCTGAGTCGATTTTTTTTTAAATGGACTTACACCACTTTCAAAATAAACGGCGAGAGAGAGAGAGAGAGAGAGAGAGAGAGAGAGAGAGAGAGAGAAAGTGCAGGCTAAAATCGTAATGTTATATACTATTATTTGAAATTTTATTAAAAATTGTGCGATAGTGTATGCGGTTCTTCAGAACGACCCTGCTAGTTTGCACATACTAATAGAAAGCCAAAGGAAAATAATAAAAACAGTTTTTAATTGGAATCTCAATATTAAAAACAGTAATTTTTAATTTAACTCAATAAACGGAGATCATGAACGTTTAAAAACTTGTATCAGGTTAATGTGAACGTGTTCAAGCTGACAGTTTTGTATTTCGTCAATTGTGTCAAAAGTAATATTAGTGTGAAAATAACTGAAATTTCTGTAAAAATTCGCTGTTTTGCAATTTTACTACGAAAAAGGCAAAAATGTTACATAAGCCTGCGAAAAAATTGTTGGTGTTTATGGTTTATATAGTTAGTTTGCTCGCTTCCATTCTGGAAATTTCAATATTAAAGATGAACCTTGCTCTGGTCGACCAATCGCTGAAAAAGTCGATGAAATAATGTAAATGGTTGAGCAAAATTCAACTTGAACTTGAATAAAATTCATTTTGAATAAAAGAAACATTTAATAAAAAAATGACAAAAATCTCTCAATACTTTTCTGATTAGCCAATATTTTACAACGGAACTTTTTCTCTTTAATTTTCGCTGTCTTCATCCTCTTTTCCATCATCGGTCAGAGAAATGTATTATCAATTTTCTTGCAATGTCTTTTGAGCATCGATCGTAAATGTTTCGAACAATTAATATTATTGAGAAAGAAGAGATTTCCCAATAATTGACAATGGTATTAAATAATATGGTGATCGCATATGTGGTGCAACAACGGCAGGTATGGCCGCCCGGTCGCTACTTGTATCACGCGGTGTCGTCCGTCCGAGACGGTGCAAACATCGCGGTGCAGCGTTTACATCAAATAGTTTTTATCTCGTCTTTTTTAAAATATCTCCTTTTTTGAAAGCATATCTGTCAAGGGAACACACGGGGCTATATTTTCACTCTTTAAAAATTTTTTTAATATTAATAATATAATTGTGTAATTAACCCTTTGCACTCAAACCAATTTTAATTCCAAAATCAAGACAATACTTTCTGCAATCTTTTTTACATTATGGACCTGAAATTGAACTTGTTTTCTCATAAAATATATGAGTTTTTAACGATTAATGGGATACAAACGAATTTAATAATGCAAATAATTGTTCTAAATAGTGGTACGGCAATCTTAAATGGTGCCTCGGAGTCACCATTCGGGTGCAAAGGATTAATAGTAGCCAAAACATTGTTTTTCAATCACATAATTCTTATCAGACACTCTTGTTTTCACTATACAGTGGCTCACAAAAGTATTCGGATACTCTTAAGACCTAAATAACTTTTTTAAGATTGGACCAGATGTGTTGACTTTTCTTGAGCAATTAGTTGCATTGATTTAATAAATGATATGCAAAATGAATTTTGTAAATATTGGAATTGATATGAATTACATGACCAATTTTAAAGGCGCATCTGGGTCAACGCGAATTACGTGTAAATGATACAGCACTGCAACGTGTGATGGATAATGCTGATCATAAAATTATAATTTTTCTTAAAGATATGATACACGTATATTGACTATAACAATTTACTTTAATAATTAATAATATAATTGAGTATTGAGTCGGTCAGAGAGATGGTATCCGCGACAGCCACTATAGTGGCGCATAGTGCCTAAGAGGTTAAACTCCACAAATTCTTACATCTGTCCACGCGTGTAATTTTTTCCCGCGTCAATCGATTTCAGTGAAATTTTCAGCATGTGTATAACTGACACAGTTCTGAAAAACGCATATTTTAAATTTTCGTTACGAGTTGAAATAAAAATGTCTTTTCTACTTTCTCACGTAATTTCTTCATTAGAATTATTTCAAAATTATTTTTGCATATCATTTAGTAAATCAATGCTTCTAGTTGCTCCAGAAAAGTCAAATCGATTGGTTTAATTTTGAAAAAGTTATTTAAATTTAAAGAGTGTCCGAATACTTTCGTGAGCCACTGTATGTTCCTAAAAACGCATTTTCATAGGTTCGTTGGTTCAGCTGTTATCATTTATGTGAAAAAAAGATTGACACACACTCTTTTTTTATACGCCTTTAACATCAACGTTTTTTAAGACATCAGAGAATCCTTTGAAGTTTGTCGAGAGCAGACTAAAGACTGCAATATATTTAAATTTTAACAAAATCCCACACATCTCCGAGAAGTGTAATTAAATAATATGTTTCGCGAGGGACGACCCTCCTACATCAGGAGTAAATACGATTATGGTCCTTACATTTTTTCAGTAATACGATATTAGCAACTTTATTCTGTATCAACGGTTATCGTTTGATCTTGGTTTAAGAATTCAATATTGACTCTTACCCTCTTATGTTCCAGTATAGGCGCAATAAAATTTGATTATGAAACTCCTTCCTGTAACGTAGTATTGGTTATACTGCAGATGGTCTTTGTCTTTTATACTTTTGATTTTTATCTCAAATATATTTTTCATTGCTAACAACAATTTACAGTTCCCTTTAATTCTTTAACTGCCAGGACAACAACCTTAAAAATTCCACAAAATAAAAATAATTTATTTGATGAAACAACAATTTAAAATTGAAAATGAACGACGCATAGTTATCCTTCGACCTTCTCGTATCCCCCAGATTTCAACTAAATGTAGTGTAACGATTATATTAATGTACAAATTTATTTTAAAAAATGGACAAATTACTCTGTCACCCATATGTGGGTGATATGGCAGTCAAAGTGTTAACTCGATTGACTTTTTTAAATTTAGAGAGAAAAATACTTTTCAAAAGGCTTGGTATAGAAGTTTATATACAGGGTGTTTGCAAAATCGTGATACAACCGACAAGAGGATGATTTCTCATGTAAAATCTAGTCGAAAATAAGGAATATAGTTTTTTCATACGGGGCTTCATTTTCGAGAAAATCGTGTTTGAAAATTCGTTAGGTACGCGTATACTTGGACAAAGTCTGCTTTGTTCGCTCGGTCTATCCCGCAATTTCCAATACTGCTTGCATCTGTAAACAGTATCGTTTAGAATATGGTATGACTTTAATTAATAATTAGCCGTAAGTAGACAAATAGCCGTTGTAGACAAATTCTCGCTCGACGAATTAATTAATTAATACATGCGTACGTAACAATATATCAAACTCGATTTTCTTGAAGTTGATCACCTGTATGAAAAAATTTTATTTTATATTTTCGACTCGATTTCGTGTGAGGAATCATCGATTGTACCATTGAAATACTAAGAAGTACTAATTTTCCAATGTTGTGAAACGTATGATATTTTGCTCTTCTTCGATGTTTCCTGTATTATTTTTAAAATTTAAAGACTTTACAAACGTGTTCCAAATTTGTATATTTAATACGTCATTTAACGTGTACTGCAGTAATTTGAAGGGAAAATTAAGAAAATCGCCTACCCGGATTATAAGGAAAAGTTGAGTACGTGCTGCTATTAGAAATTATAACGAAATTTGCAATTTAATTGAATCTCACTGTGCAGTCACTGATTTTACTGTTTCAGCTAAATTCAATCAGAAAGTGTAGTAAATAGTTTCTTACAAAAGAACATCGTAAGCTCAAAGGTTTAAAAAATTTGAAACATTGCACAAATAAAGTTTACACGATGCTAAGACTGGAACAATATTTTTGCTAAAAAATAATCCAAGGAATGAAATGACTCTGTTAAAAAAATCTTAATGCTTCACATTGTTATGTGGAATATTTAAGAAGCTATATAAGGTGTAAAACAAAATTAAACTAAAAGTGTAGTGTTCTTCACATTATCGTAAGTCGTTTAATATTTAAATCTAAACTATCTCTGCTGTTTTTAAGAATACAAGAAAACGTCCAAGGAGAAATATATATGTTTGCTTCAGATGGGTAATTATTGAGATGGATATTTTTTTCTCATGGTTATATTTTCCAAAGTTTCAACTTAACGATTTTCTTTTAAGTAGGGTAATGTGTTTCCATAAACATTAGAACTACCAAATCAGTCATTTTGACTGGTCCCTAGTTGTTTCTTTCGCAATTATTCAAGTTATAAAAATGCTTCCTTCAGAAATTTTCGGATATACTTCTTTAGTGACGTATATCTTACAATAATTACTCTATGAACTTTTAATAAATACAGTCTCTTCTAGTGTTAATGTTGCGTTATAGCCAATAAAAGAAGAACGAAGTTCACCACATGAAAAATAAGAGATCAACGTATTATAGTAGTTATGTTAAGTAATGTAGAATCTTCTTTACGAAACATATTGTAAAAATATTTTTATATTTTTTGAATGAATTCTGTGACTGAATTCTTTGAATGAATTCTTTTATTTGCGTATCGTTAGTAATATTACTTTTGCATGGCAACAAAGTATTCGTAGTTGACTTTATCTTTTTATAGGATATAACGTTACACTAATCAAAATACGTCATCCCATAAAAGAAGTTGACGACCTTGAAATTTCGCAACATACAACCTTGAGAATAAATTCTCTATTTCAACTATTGCCCGACTGAAACAAAGATATTTATCTTCATACATTTTTTCGTCGTGTCATAAACAAATAAGATATTTGACTTTTAAGGGTTCTATTGTTCGTTCCATATAGTAATATAAATGGGTCTAGTCGGTGAAGCGAGTTAAAATCGCCTTTTAACTGATATTAACTAAAAATGACTCGTTCACAAGAAAAACATTACAATAAACACAGATAACCATGCACGTCTAAAAATTTCTATCAGCGTGACGTAAATTAGCTCAACCTATGGATCCTGATACTTTTTATTTGGTTATAGTTTATACCAAAGGACATCGTATCCCAATCAACTGTTAAAGTTTACTCATACAGTGAAAAATCACATATTGTATCAATTATAAGTTAAATAAACAATTTATTTGGTTATTGGTCATCAAATATTGCTAGAGTCTGTTTTGACCCAGAGTATAAACATTTTCATTTAATTACACAAATTCTAGCTACTAAATTGAATAAATAGTTGTTAAATAAAGATCAACAAAAAGGTTAACGCATCTTCAAGAGGTACCGCCAAAAATATATTTAAAATAATTAATAAGTAAACCAGTGAATAGTTCTGAACATCATTCATTATTAAATAGTAAAATTGGTTTGTTTTCTGATTGTTAATTTAAACTTTCTCCGTTTTCACTTCCATTGTTCCTCTATGAAACGTACGTACCATTTTCCCGTGATGTCCATTCAGCAGTGATCTTAAATGTTTTTGAATAATTAATATTATTGATAAAGGGGATAGTTTTTTAACAATTTATAACGGTATTAAGTCATATTACAGTCGCATGTGCACATAGTACAGCAATGGACAGGTGTACCCGCCCAACCATTGGTAAAATAATTTTAATTCGGTCAATATTAACACTATAACTATCGAGAAAAAAAATCCGACCGATGTATATTGCTTTATAATAATGACAAAATTGCATCCGTTCAGATCTCGTACAATTTTTAACGTAATGTCTGCTTCAATGAAGAAATTCATTCGAAACCTACTGGTGATAATGTTTTTATCACTTCAGTGATTGTAAACGAAACAATCAGGAACCAGTCAGTTTGACTGGTTTGGTAGTTCTAATGTTAACACTTTACCGTCCGGCGAGTATTTCAGAATTTTTCAAGGTCCATTGTTCATGATTGAAAACTTTTCAATGGATCTCTTCACGCTGACAGCAATTTGTATTGTAAATCAACATGACATCCTCAGTAACGTTATTCAATAATTTGGTTACAAACTACAATGTAAAAGCAGTTTGTTAGGCTTCATTTTTCTACAGTGCAACTATTGAAAGTTCTAATAATAGGCTTCCTGTTGGTAAAGTGTTAAAGTGTCCCGTAAAAGGCACACTTGAGGTTATATCCTAATTTATTCAAATTTTTTAGTTTCTCGTTGCTATAAAAACAGTGAATTTGTTTAAAATAGTTGAAGAATAAGTGATGCAGAAAACATTTTTAGTAGATACTCTTGTTTTCCATGTAAAATCCTTGAAACTCATCATTCCATCGGTTTGTTAGTTCCTCTAGTTATAACTTAATGTGAAAGGTTGATACTTTCCTCTACACGTTTGTAAAATTAACAATTTTTAACATATCGGAAAATTATTTAAAATTCGTCCGTAGGTCACTAAAGTCTACAACATAGTTAGATTTGAATAACATTCGAAAAATGTCCAATTTCACGACCGTCCCAGTCACATTCGTTTGACACTGAGTGAATATAATTCCTAGGATATTACGAAATAAAAATACTTTTGTTTTAAAAATATATTGTATTTTTATAATAATTGTAGTGACCATTTTAATACGGTTTCATTTCATATGTCTTTCTCTCTCTCTCAGCCGTCATAGCAAAAAGCTTTTCAGAAGCCTTTTAAATATTTTATACACTTCCACGACATTATGCGTATTATACAGGACAATATGAGGTATTATGTACATCACAATACATACATACATCTAAAGCTAGTTCGAATTTGTATATGTGTTCCCTAAAGAAATTGAACATGCGTTATGAAACGTATAATTCAAATTCAAATACGTAATATACAAGTGTTAAAAGTAAAGAAATATTTTATGAATTTCTAAGCCCACAATATGCAAATAATATAACAAATGAAACAAAGTTCTAATTAAAACGTTTCATATGCTATGAATCGCAGCAAATTAGAATTTATTCTGATTATATCGAAAATTGCAAGATGGCAGTCAATTATATTAATTGTAGATGACTAAATGTCCTTTCCATATTCTAGAACGTTACTAATAAAAATTGTATACGTTCTTGCGTTAAACTTTTCTAAACCTACAATGTATAACGATTGAACGAATATTTTCTTGCAATAAAGTTTATAGGATTTATAAAATTAAAAAATAGGTTCACCAGTGTTTGCTTTTCACGGTTTCATATCGATGTCTTGATATTCGTATGTATCATCGAAATTATATTATATATAATATGCAATAATGTATCGAGAATGTAGCTCATTGGAAAGTATTATTGCTTGTCTCAGATATTTTCTCGATTCATTCAAATGAAAGACCTTTCAATCATATTTTGAAATAATTTTTACGTTAAAAAATGTCTACAAAATATCATATTGTCTTGGGGAACATGTCAAGCCCACGTACTGCCATCAATTTGAACGGAATTTGCCTTAGAGATAGTACTCTCTAAATCTCAAAGTCAAGGGTTATGCTATACCTTACGTAATGTTTTGAGAAGTAAAGGATGTACGTGTATACATATGTATATATATATTTTCTTGAGTTGTGTGATGTTGAATTAGAAACTTAATCTTAATTTCAAATATTAAATGCGTCATGTCTATTTATTCCTCTTTACACCCCTAGTAGTAAAATATTGGTTAAATATTTTTTTTTCAAGTATAAGAAATATATAAATCTTGGAATGTTAGACGCATCTACAAAAAATGTAAATTGATATATGAGCTATGTATTCAGAGAATTTTAAATAGGTATTAAAAAAATGTACAGTAAATATTAAATAAATGTGAAATCAATATTTAGAAAACATTCAAAGAAGTTTTCAAATTGAAGAAGAAGTTACCACCAACAAAATACAGTAATTGTATTCTGATATTAAATTAACATTTGTTTTACAATATCCTGTAACATGAAATAAATATGTGATAAACATTGGGGAAAAAAATATTTCTTTCTCCATCTAAAATAAATGTTCTATGCATATAACGAGAAAAATATTCTATGTATATAACGAGAAAAATGTTCTATGTATATAACGAGAAAAATGTTCTATGTATACAGGGTGTTTGCGATATCGTGGTACAACCGACAAGGGGATGATTTCTCATGTAAAATCTAGTCAAAACTAAGGAATATAGTTTTTCATACGGGGCTTCATTTTCGAGAAAATCGAGTTTGAAAATTCGTTAGGTATGCGTGCACTTGAACAGAGTCTGCTTTTTTCGCTCGGTCTATCCCGCAATTTCCAATGTTGCTTGCATTTGTAAACACAATCGTTTAGAATAAACTATGACTTTAATTAATAATTAGTCGTAAATTTCAATAATTGATTTATTCTAGCAGTTTACAAATGTTGAAAATGTCATCCTTGCTGTTGTAGACATATTCTTGCTCCACGAATTAATTAATTAGATCGTTTATTTTGAAAGTGGTGTAAGTCCTTTTTTTTAAAAAAAGAGATATGACGTAATTTATGCTTAATTTAGTGTAAACTTTTTGTTTATAACTAGTTAATATTTAATATCTTAAAAAGTGCCTATGCTTTGTTCAATTTAAAATTGGCCGGTAAAAGAAATTGCGTGACCATTGATTATGAAAGTAGTGTAAGTCCATTTACAGCCTGAAAATATATATTATTTTAGTTGAATTCGCCTAAAAGAAATTTATATAATCAAATTACATATTGATAAATTAGTATAAACGTTCCCAGATTTCACATAATTAACCTATATTTTTTAATTGTCAGATCTGCTAACATTTAATTTTCTCGAAACAGAAGAAAATGGACTTGCACCACTTTCAAAATAAACGGTCCAATTAATTAATGCACGTATACGTAACAAAATTTCAAACTTGATTTTCTCGAAACTGAACCCCTGTATGAAAAAACTTTATTCTATATTTTGGACTCAATTTCGTGCGAGGAATCATCATCATCATCCTTGTCGATTGTACCACGATTTTGCACACATCTTGTATATGGAGAACATTCTATTTCTTCTTTGTTTTAGATTGTACTGCTCCTTGGAAATAATTTCCAGTTTTCTTGTTTCCTCCTTTCGTTTTTTAATATTACATTAAGTTCTTACATAGTTTCGTATATTATTGATTTTTCTTATATACAAGTCATGTAATATGTTGTTTTGTTACATGGAATTTTATTGTTAATTTAAAGAATACGCTGACATTTCAGACAAAAACTTATTAGGCTTGTTGCATGCTGTAGATGCACAAAGTGGACAGGAATAAATAACATCAAATAACGCAATAATTACTAGCTTGCAAAAGATTGGTTCGGGTAAAGCTTCTTTTTGTGTTCTAAAATTAATATAAAGAATTTTATTAAAATTTTTTTATTAGAAAAAATAGTTACATAGAAATCCTGTAAAAAAATGGCCATATGGAAAATTTGTTCTCTTTGAAACCAATTTTTATATTCGTTACATTCAAGGTACTTTTCTGTGGCAAATACGTTTCATACGTAATTTTAGAGGTGAAAAGTGAAGAAAAAATAGGAATTAATTTCTATTCCATACGTATCGCAGACACATAGATGAACAAAACGTTCTTTGTAGTTAGTACGGCGTTAGGGAATCTATTAGAGCTTCAGAAATAGATAGAACAGTATATGGATTATGAAATACCTTGTCTATGGCAGTATTATAGTAGAAGATGTTAATGTATCACTGTTACAAGATATTGCTGGATGAAATTCAGCAATTCTGACGGTAGATTTTATGTTCTAGCAGGATCGTTTAAAATTGTTTCAGAATGTTTTTGCAAGTTGCAAATTGCTTAAACGATTGAATATTTACTCGTATCAATCGAATTTACCATATACTCAAACTGATTCTGAGTTAATAGGTTCACTGAAAGTAAATACAACGTATAGTCACTCTAAAAGGTATTCGTTCATCTTTTAAAAATAAATAACTTTTTAAAAATTGGACCAAACCGCTTGAGATTTTTTAAGATATCTCAGTTCTATTCAGTTCTAAGAGTTCTAGTTCATTAAATATCTCGGAACAAGAAATATATGACTTAAACCACTTTCATACTTATGGGCACATTTCATTGCAGCCTTTCGATTATATCGTGTGCATTTATGCATAAATGCATCCTTCTAAATTTTCTTTACAGATACAAATAAAAAACTCGATGACCTTTACTTAATTTTTTGCAACTGCGATTAACACTAGAACTACCGAACCAGTCAAAATGATTGGTTGCTAATTTTTTTTTTCACCAATTCAGAAATTACATTTTAATTAGAATATATATATCAGATATATATATATATCAGTTCGTAAATCTAGTATCAAAGAAATCTCTAGCCAAAAGTTCCGCAGTAGAATACTTAACTACTGCGCCAATCGGCACTGCTGAAAATACGTTCGAAGATAATCCATATAGATTGATTCAGTTACGTGTGCAACCTGAATTATATGAACACCAGTTGGTACATGAAAAAGGCAGTTGGAACGATAATTGTATGCTTTTTAAGAGTAGTATACAAGGTAATAATTGCTTTTTTCCAGTCAGCTTTTTTCATTAAAATATAAAGATCACCTTAAGTGATTTTATTGTAGAGATAAATCTTAACTTTACGGGTGAAGGCAAAATTCAATCCTGATTAAAAAACAATAAAATTAAATATAAAAGTCAACTTGTGTGCTTTCGTTGTAAGAATAAATTTTAACTTTAAGGGTGAAGGTAAAATCCAATCCCGAGTAATAAAACAATGAGTATAATGAAATGAAAAACCAGTAGTTACTGCAATATTTCCTGTAAATGAGTTTCAATTCAAATAGTAATCGTATTGTTCTGCACCACAAATCATACGGTTGTGTATTCAATCAATAAGTGCAAGTGGCTACACTTTGGAGTGTTTCTGGAATTATCGCGTCACATGGTTTCGTGATAAGATTTTTCATATCTTAGTATCTGATGATGAATCTTTAGATGGCTCGAAGGAAGTAGTCGTGCGACATGTGGAATAAAAAACTATTAATTATTAAAATACGAATCTTCAAAGAATAATAAGAACCTTAGAATATAAAATTTGTGCGACGAATGTGGTGGTATCGTCCTTATATGATTCTTCCATCCCAGGGCTGTTTTATTTTGTGCGACGACCGTTAGACGTTCAGTTTGATATTATTGTTACGTGAGTTAATGTGCAGAAGAAAGTGTTCTTTGAAAGTTATTTATTTATGTTGGAACTCAAGAAACTTATCGTTCGACTACACAAATATATTAATTGTAATGGAAAACAATTTGAACATACGAGATCATTTACAGAATATTTTAGTAATTGTTAGCTTTTCACTCTAATACACTCTTATAGTTTTGTTTTATTTATTCAGGGACCAATTTTTTTTTTAACCGCAAGATTAAAATTTACTGTTTCCAATAAAAAATACTTAAAGCGACGTTTATATTTCCATTAAAAAATTACAAAATAGAAAAACCAATTATTATATTATATGCTGCTCTTGGAACCATACAACTTTCGTTTTAATCATTTTGTTGTTTATATGAAATAGTTTATGTATAATTTAGGTGATACATTCAGCTAATTACCCTGCATATGGAAGTCATGTAAAACCACTAGTTGGCGATATTTGGCAATCTTTGAAGTCGTGTCCCGACCAAACTATTAGAGCTATCGATGTGATTCAAACGCGAAAATCTTCCCCAAACCTTCCTTTTTAAGAAGAGCCCTCATTTTCTAGGCTAGCGTTTCAGGGGACTTTAGGAAGCTTCATTTTAGCAACCCCATTTTGCCCATTTTCGCGATTTTCACTAGCCCCAAAATTTCAAAGTCGCGCCGCGGCCGCAATTCGCTTCCAATGGACCCGGGAATTGAAATACACCCTTCCTATGCGTCCAGTTACTTGTAGCCAGACTTATGGAGAGTGCAAGGTCTGGGTTAGGCAATGTCCAGAGTCGTATTGAGTCATCGCCATGAGTTAATTATATAGTTAGTTATTATCTGTTAATTGTAAATAAATACATGTATGAATGATAAATTGTGTTTAATAATAATTTATGTTTTTATATTTTCTCCTGCAATAAGTTAAAGATTTGCGAATGAAAGAAAAGAAAAAAAATATTTGTGAACGAAAAAAAGTATAATAAGAGTAAATGAAAAAGGAAGGTTCCCGGGCTGCGGAGAATCGAACCGACGTCTGCTGCCTGTGAGCCTAGCACGCTGCCACCATTCTAAGCAGTTATTTCATGAATAATCGTAATAGAATTTTATTTAAGACTTCTCAATCTTTATTTATGAATATTTAAAGAACTATTGAGTGTTGGCGGGTATAACCATATATATTCTTAATCAGAAGAACATACTCTACCAATGTACAAAGTTTCAACTGAATCGGTGACCCGAAGACCATGCACTCTCCTTATCAGACATTTTCTCGATTTATCCAAATGAAAGATCTTTCGAACATTTTTTGAAATAATTTTTACCTTAACCCTTTGGCATACAATGACGTTTGTCAGACGTCATCCATTTCATGCGCCATTGTAGACTTTGACGTCTCCGAGACGTCAAGAGCTCTCTCTGGCGGACGCCGAAAATCGTGCATCGATTCTGTTTCATTTGAAATGTTCAAGATGCTTCCCCTTCTTTTTCCGCAACAGTACCGATTACAAAATCGCATCGCCAAGCCAGTAAACCAGAAAGAAATACATTGAAAACAGTATTCATTGTCTGTATAGCAGCGATCCCGCAAGACGAATGTCACATCATATATTTGAATTTGAATCTTTACAACGTGTCTGAATTAAATGTATTATATGCAACATAATAATAATACAATAATGTATTATACCTTCCACTAACAAAAAGGAACATCTTGCAAAGAGATGCCACGTGTGTGTAAAAAATAATGAAAGAAGCGAAACAACTTAGCAGTGTAAAAAGTGTCAAGTTCCTTTAGATATTCCAAAATGCTTTAAAACGTATCATACTTTACAGAATTATTAATTTATTATTTTATAATGTTACTTAATTACCGTCCATCAACATAATATATATCAACCTGATTGATCCCTTTCCCTACGAGTCAGACTCGTGTTGAAGAATCTTCTCAATATGTAAGTTCTTAATTTCCCTATAAATCGAAATAAAATTATTGCTCGTATATAGTCATTAGAAAACAATTACGTCCGCGGTAGCTACAAATTTTCATTTGTTTTTCGTCGTTCTTTGGAGAACGAAGAACTAGTCACTGTTACCACAAAATAAATTGTAGGGCAAGGGGTTAAATATTATATAGCAATGTAAATTTCGAAATAAAATGTTCTGTTTCTGAGCATGCATATAGAGTGGCTCACGAAAGTATTCGGGCATTCTTTAAATCTAAATAACTTTTTCAAAATTAAGCCAAACGACTTGACTTTTGTGGAGCAACTAGAAGCACTGACTTACTAAGTGATATGCAAAAATAATTTCGAAATAATTCTAATTGGTAGAAATTACATAGGAAAGTAGAAAAGACATTTTTTAAAACATTTTTATTTCAACTCGTAATGAAAATTGAAAATATGCGTTTTTCAAAACTGCGTTAGTTATACTTTAAAATTTTCAGTACATGGCTCAAATAAAAAATTTTTTAAAAAAGCTTCTTTTTTATTGATCATTCAATTCATACCAATTACAATATTTACAAAATTCATTTCGCATATCATTTATTAAATTAATGCAACTAATTGTTCAAGAAAAGTCAAGACGTTTGGTCCAATCTTAAAAAAGTTATTTAGATGTAAAGAGTGTCTGAATACTTTTGCGAGCAACTGTAACTGGTACAGTTATGCCAGTTAAATAGTATTCTTCGGACGCATCAAATTCTATTTTATTGGGTTGTTCGGAAAGTAATTTCGTTTTATTTTGTGAAAATGAAAGACAATTTTCGTATAATGAACAAATATTTTATTAAATTACATATTGGCCATTCTGGTCCAATACCTTTTGCCATCTTTTTGGTAGTAGCATGATTCCACGCTCATAAAATTTTTGGTGGTTCTTGGTGGTCTAGGTGGTTTTTGACCTCCTCATTTGAAGTGAAGGTTTTACCGTCTAAAAAATTTTGCAGTGACCGGAACAAATAATAATCCGAAGGTGCCAGATCTGGAGAATATGGTGGGTGTGGCATTGTATCTCATTCAAGCTGTAAAAGCTTTTGACGAGTGACCAAACTTGTATGAGGTCTCGCATTATCTTGGTGGAACACTACACCTTTTCTGTTGATTAATTCTAGCCTTTTTTGTTGAAGTGCATCATTCAGTTTGTCCAGCTGATGACAGTAGACTTCCGAATTAATTACTGTGTTATCCGGTAAAAGCTCAAAAAAAAAAAAAAGAAACGATTCCTTTACAATCCCACCAAACAGACAGCGTCACCTTTTTTTGATGGATATTGGCTTTGGAAATGCTTTGAGCCGGTTCATCTTTTTTGCTCCATGATCTCTTGCGTTTGCGATTGTTATATACAACCCATTGTTCGTTCCCAGTAATGATGCGCTTCAGAAATGAATCATTTTCGTGACACTTAAAAAGCGAATCACAGACGTCAACGCGATGACACAAATTTCTCTCTGTGAGAACATGGAGAACCCATATATCGAGCTTCAAGGTTAAACCTAGGCCTTTAAAGTGGTCATAAACAGTTGAATTTGATAAATTTAACCTCTCATCGATCTCACGTGTTGTTATTCGCCGGTTTGCATCAACTAATGCCTTTATCGTGTCTTTATCAGTTTCAACCGGCCTTCCAAAACGTGGTGTATCTTCGACATCAAAATTGCCGGGTCGAAATTTTGCAAACCAGTTCTGGCACTGGCGTACTGTCAACACATCTTCTCCATACACATCGGTTAATTTCTTTCTGGCTTGAACAGCATTTTTACCTTTTCTATAGTAAGAAAGTAAAATATGACGAAAATGCTGCTTATTGCTCTCCATATTTAAAAGGGCACCAACCAAAAACTACTGCGTAGAATCAATTAGTCTTTTTCACACACAAGCCTTGCTATATCAGCTCTCAAAACATATAATGATTATGCGGCTTAAGTGTGAAGTTGGGTGCAAGAAATACAATTAAATCCTCTGTCGGGAAAAAACGAAATTACTTTCCGAACAACCCAATACTTGTACGTCAAGGGGATAAAAAATATCTACAAAATATCATATTGTCTCGTGGAATGAAAGTTCTCTGTAAATTCTTGATAGAATTTTGGTTTAAAACTTGTTCCCATTTAAAGAGTATAAGAAAACTTTTTCTGAACGACTGTATTCCCCATCCCCACCCTCACCCCCACGACAATAGACATAAGAACAATATATGTATGGTATTTGCATTGTTGACGTCGATTTTATTTGTTTTATAGGTGATACAGTTGTACTGCAGCCGGCGCAGAGGTGAGGGGAGGCCAGGCGGAGATCGAAGAAGGGATGAATGGAACGGCGGCGTTGCGACGCAGCGTCGGTGGCGGCGTGGGCGCCGCCGGGGGTGGAACCGTCGAACCAGCACCCGTCGCCACCCTCGTCGTCTACAAGGACGAGGCCGGATACGGGATGAAAGTCTCTGGTGATAACCCCGTCTATGTTCAATCTGTAAAGGAAGGTACGTTGCTCTGCAGTCGAAATTTCAACGTCTCTTTTTAGTGTGAAACTTTTGGCATTGCGTTGCTTTATAGTCCGGTTAAAAGTTCAGTTGTTCGAACGATTCTACCGTGTATATTCGGTTTACGGTGTGGATGGCCATAGCGAGACCGAGCACAAAAAGAATATGTGCACACTCGGCGCTTTTATACCTTGTTATTATCAGACTGCGGATGTTCATATCGTTCCCTTTTAGTATTGTGCAATTCACGGTGACAACGGTTAAATAATTTTTTATACTTTGCAGAATTTTAAATCTAAGGTATGTTATTAACACGTAGACCGGTCATGCGAATTTTTTTGTATTTGCTTCGTAATTGTGTTATTTATTTTATTTTTATTCACCGATATGTATATCTCGTTAGATCAGACATTCTTAACAGATTTATCGATAAACTTTCGACATTCGTGTGTTTATAAACCATAAAAGCGTTTCAAAATTAATATAATTTGTTGCAGTTTTAGGTTATTCGGAAGTAATTGTATCTATTAATACGGAATGGAGTATTTTATTTAACATCGGTCTCCCGAAATACATTTGGAAAAATGTAAATGCGCACACGTATCCGCAGTCCGGTTATGAGTATCAGTTCGGTAGTTATAAATTATTCAATAACAAGGTTTACTTAAAAATATTTCATTTTTATGTTTCTAACATATTTTGTGTCAAGTTATTTTGTTTCATTCTTTTTGCATTTGATAATTTGATAGTCTTTACATTTACATTTATTGTACAGTGCTCGAGTGTAACAAGTTATAATCAGTTATAAACAACAATAATCTCCTGTGAGAATCTCCTGGTTAAATTCGGGCAACTAAAAAGTATGTTATTTATGAAATTGTTGAGTACACTATGTATTGTTTGCGGATAGAATTGACTTCGGGATAAGCTGTTTCGGAAGTAGGACTGCGCAAATTTTATTTCAATTAGGAATTTACAGAACAATTGATGCGTTGGAATGAACAATATCGTATATTGTAACTGTAAAGACAATTTTCTTTAATTTTATGTACATTAATCTTCGAGAGTTATAACTTACGGGATGGTTTTGATGAATAAAACTGTGTTATTCGTATTAACAGTGTGTATACAGCGCTGGTGAATTAAAACAGTCTGAGTACCATTAAAAATACTATTTGTTGTAAATCACTAGAATACCCATACAATTAAATACATGTCATCAAAAAGTCACTTCGAAAAATCAGAAAAAACTAAACTCAGTTCACGAAATATATTCTTCTGGTTTCATTTCTAATCTAACGAATTGCCCGTTAAATAAAATTAATTTACTGTATCATTTCTCTCCCAGGATTTATAAAAATTATTTGTTAAGTGGTTCCATTTAATTTAGTCCATTCCTAGGGATTTGCAAGTTTTGCGCAGTTAATGTTAATTACATTAGGCAATAAATTAACATATTACCAAATACATATTCGGAGTTCCCGTTCCAGTAGTCATTTTTCTTTTCCTTTTTATTAGTTTGTGGAAAAAATGAGTTTTATAAATATGAACATTTTCAAATTCAAAGTCGACTCATGTTTTCAATTACGAACAGGCAAATATATGTAAACAACGTTTCTGGTTTAAAATGAAAATGTTTATGTTGGATGCTATTTAAAAGTCTGCCTTGCGAGAAAGTCAATATGTTCTGAATAGCATAATCTTTTTAATTTCTATTTTCGTGACGAAAATTCGAAGAAAACAAGCACAATTTTTTTTTAGATTAAACGATGAAACAGTGTTCCGAAGAAGTGTATATTTGCCTAAAATATACGTAATTTGATTTTTGCTGGTATGCAGCATATACGTAAAAGCAAATACATTAAATTGAAGTTAAGAACATAAATAAGTTTTGAATCCTTGAAAGAATTCGTCATCGTATTATTGATTTTTGAATTATTTCGTATTGAGCCCCATTGTCCTTTCATTAAAAAAGGAAGCCGTACTAAGACATTATCAGCGATGTATTATTTTAATTGTAAATAAAATCCTCTGATAATTTGTGTTGTAAAAGTATTTCAAAATCTGTTAGTCTGAACTTTTATTGAAATGGTTTTCGTTTTGCACCCATCTTATAGATAGAACCGTCTAAATTGTTTCATTTGAAGATTTTCTTTTCTATTATCGACAGAAGGAATAATTAGGTGTTCAGTCATTGGCAAATTACCAGTTAATGCTTCCTTAACTTTCAGGTGTTTTAACACCCGGAAGATTCGCGAAGAATTCGTAGAAAAAGAGTATAATGAAGGAACAAGAAATTATGGTTAGAATAAACAGTTTCTCTTGAAATGCTTCAAGAGAGCTATTTCTCATAGGCGAGTGTCCCGTAAAAAGTTTAAAAATTCTGATGCATTGTAGGCGGTGCAGCCGCAAGAGCTGGCCTTCATGCGGGCGACAAAATAATCAAGGTGAGTTTTACTACAACTATTATTATCACAGAATAGAAGTACACGAAATCTGTAGACGGTAATTTCCAACTATTTCGTTTTGCAATTGACATAACTGTAACGTTAGAATGATCGAGTCGTAAATGTAAGTTACGAATTTCATCGACTTCTACTTTACAAACCATATACTATGTATTTCATTGTGTGTGTGTGTCTATAGTATTTTGAATTATTCCTGGTATTTCCAGGTTAACGGCGTGAATGTAATGCAGTCCACGCATACGGATGTTGTACAACTCATAAAGTGTAAGTTTACATATTTCTTTTTTTTTTCCTACGACCTCTCGTTTCGCTGTTTGAAAATATTTGAACACATTACTTTATGAATGACGCTATGCGGTTATTAAATGAATTCTCTATGGGCCGAATTTTTTCTTAAATATAAAAAAATGTATACAACGGAAAATGAACAATTACAAACTTATACAAGCAGATTAAAAGAAGTTCAGCAGTTTAAACAATTTTATTATAATTTGTAACTTTTTAACTGTGCAGTAACAACAGCTTACGATGTTTGCATTTCTCTCTATAAAAGCTGAAGCGTGAAATACCATAAATAGTTTGCACTTGGCGTTATAAACTTATTTCGTTGTAGTAAAAATTAATTTTTGTATTTTTGCTATGTCATTATGGACATTCGATGGAGTGTACTTTGATAAAACAATGTTATTATATTTACTTATATTTGAACGTATCGACTTTTCGTCTTAACCCTCTATGGGCTGAATTTTTTTCTTAACACTTTGTCGACTGACAATTATTTCGGAATCTTTTAAGTTCATACTCCATTACTGAAAAATTTTTAATGGATCCCTCTACGCCGACAGCAAGTTTTATTGCGAATCAACTATGCCTCTTAAGTAACGTTATTTAATAATTTCGTCACAAATTACAATGTAAAAGCAGTTTTTAAGCCTCATTTTGTTGCGGGGCAATTATTGAAAGTCCTATTAAGAGGCTTCCGGTCGGTAAAATGTTAAATATAAAAAAATGGATGCAACGGAAAATCAACAGTTACAAACCTGTATAAGCAGATTAGAAGAAATTTACTAGTTTAAACAATTTTATTATAATTTGTAACTTTGTAACTTTACAGTAACAACGGCTTACGATGTTTGCATTTCTATATATAAAAGCTTAAGCGTGAAATTTCATAAAACAGTTTGCACTTGGCGTTAAACATACATGTACGTTGCATTTGGAACATTTTATTTTTGGAACCCCTTTGTTGAATCACACTGCAGTGCATATGTATTGGTATAGTCAACTATATCACTTATGATTTCACTGTCAAATAGTTTTCGAAAATGGGTCACAGGAGAGTAGGGTCTTTCGGGGTTTTCAGGGCAATCTTCTTTCCAAGGGCGATTACAACTATTATTTGTCTGGGATACTGATTGCTAAACAATTTTTTGTGGTCCTGAATTTTCTTTATCCGATGATGATTCCATACTAAATTCATTGTCACTGTCAATAATATTTATGCGTCGTCGGGTAAATACTAGTGGATGATCGTCATCGGAATAAGAATCTAATAAAGAATCTTCGGATCTATTACCCCTAATGCGTCTAATTCTAATTCCTCTATTACTTTTATGTGATTATGTATCCATATTTTGGCTATATGATATATACAGTGGCTCACGAAAGTATTCGGACAATCTTTAAGTCTAAATAACTTTTTTAAGAGTGGACCAAACGTCCTGACTTTTCTTTAGCAATTAGATGCATCGATTTACTAAATGATATGCGAAAAGATTTTTTGGAAAAGTCGCAATTGATGTGAATTACATGACAAATAAAAAAGAAACTTTTTGAATATATTTTATTTGGGCCATGTACTAAAAATTTTAAAGACGCATCTTGTAGATCTGTAATAGTTACACAGATGCAGAAAAATTAATTGAAATCAACCGACGTTCATACGAGCTACGTGCCATTGGAAATGGAGAAAATAGCAATTTTTCACGATTCCTGGCTAGTTTCTGCTGAAACTCCATTAATTCTTACATCTTTCTCTACTTAACGTTTTTTTCTGCGTCGATCAATTTCGATGAAATTTTGCAGCATTGCATTCGCAAAATGTCTTTCCTATTTTCTTCTGTAATTTCTACCAATTAAAATTATTTCGATATTATTTTTGCACATCGTTTAGTATGTCGATGCTGCTAGTTACTCCAGAAAAATCAAGTCGTGTGGTTCAATGTTTAAAAAGTTATTTAGATTTCAAGAGTGTCCGAATACTTTCGTGGTCTACTGTAACTCTGAAAATAGAAGAAAGCATAAGCATTATCCTAAATATACCAAAATCTATCATAATAGCCTACTGAACCTGAAAGTCGTAAAACTGTATCATGTACAAATAGTAACAAAATGATTATTGCAAATAAATAAGTTGTTATTGATATGCAAACCCAAAGCGATTATGTACGTTTTATTTTTTTTACTAGATAAAAGTATAATAGTATAATAGAATAGATAGAAGCACAAATATTGTAAATTGCACAGGATGGTTCCGTTGATTTCTATCTGCAGACAACTTGCAAGACATTTACTTTGATATTTCCGGTGGGCGGTGCTGCCAACCGTTATCAATGTTGTTATTTGTTACCTCAGAGACATTATACAGGATGAGGCAGTAACTCTGAAAGTATGGTAGTAGCAGAAAAGTTTTGAAAACAGAAGATGCATGGGACAACAGTGACTGTAAACAGCGTTAATCTTTTTTCCCTAGATGGAATTGCTACAGAGATGTGAAGGTCACCTTTGTTTTTTTTAAATAGAATGCTATGTTTTGGTACGTGTTTTCTAGTAACGGTTATTGAGACGAATCCTTCGAGGTGAAACATTAAGGTCTTTGAATGTCAGCAAAGGTCATTTATTACAAAAAAGGCGAAATAAACTTGCATTTACAGGTGTTCAAAGTGATTGCCATATTAACGCCATATTACAGCCTCTGTTGTCCCATGCATCTTTTGTTTCGAAAACTTTTCTGCTATTATCATACTTTCGGAGTTACTGTAGGTGGCAATAGTTACTGCCTCACCCTGTATAATTTAGAGTACACGTTATCTTATAAAAACCTAAAATCATTTAGTAAAATGTCGGTATATATAACATGTGACTTAAAAGTTACAAGGCCCCATAGAGGGTTCAGCGATTATGACGAACAATATTTCACGTTTTTTAATCCGTCACTGACATACGGCGGCACTTTTTTTAAAACACTATAACAATAAAATATCAAGTCCGAGATGAAGAACATTGCTGATGGAGGGTTAAAAATAAGAATTATTTACTTGCCTAGAACTCAGTGCTAATACGTATCATTTACTCTATAGTTTAAATTTTTTGTATATTTTCAAATACTGAGTTGTTCAGAATGCCTTAGACTGATATTGAATTATACTTTGAAACTGTTTAGTTCATTGCAGCTGCTTATAACTAATTGGTTCCTCCTATTTCGCCGACTGTCTTATTTATTTTCCAAAAACTTTCTGTTACATTTTGCGTTTAATTTCAGCACTTGAATTTATTAATTCGATTGTATTATCACGTATTGAAATAACTTAAATTTATTAGCGCCTTTATATTTTACTTATTAGCTATTGCAATTTGTTATTCTCTGTAGAAAAGATCTTTGATAATCATAAGATTATGTGAGAGAAAGTAAATGCGGTGTTACACTTATGCAGCTAAACACAAATTATTCTAGTATCCTCAAATTTTATATTCTTATTTATTAGAGAGACTTTTTTTATACACCCAGAGCATTGTCTTTCTACGTATGCTTTCTATTACTACAAACATGTAGTTTTTACAAGCAACGTATAATTTATTTTGATTAATCGTATGAGTTTTGATCGCTATGATGTAATAGCAAACTTTATGCAGTTACTCGTAATTAGGATTGCTGGATGTTCCGGTATGTGTTCTAGACTGAAATTATAATTAATCGAAGAAATATATCCTTAACACTTAGATACGGAAGACAAATATTGGATGTATTTAACGGGTTTAGAAAGAAAAGCATATGCAATCGATCTCAGACTAATTAACATTTTTTATCTGCTAAAAAATGTACGTTACCTGAAACATTATAATGTCAAATTTTAGGTCTCTACCCCTCCGATTAAATAATTGGATGTGACAAGCTCAAATTTTACCTTTTATATTACTTATATTGCTTATAAATATTACTTTTTTATGACTTAATAGGTTTTTTTAATTTAAAATGAATTTTTCATGCAGAATTCTTCTTACACTTTTTTAAAAGTATAGTAATTCACATTGCTAAAAGAATACGAGACCTATAAGTATCTAAATAATATATTAGTGATTTGAATTATCCTTTATACTAATGATAACCAGGTATAAAAAAACTATTCTTTTGACATTTGAACAACAATGTCTAAATATTAATAGTAATTTTTAAGACATTGTTATATTTGTTAGAACGTTAATCTCTTATGTATATTTGCAGCACAGAAAAGTTGTATGAACTTCCACACTATTTTAATTAGGTAAAAACTATTCTTTATTAAAAACTTGTTTCATTAATCTTACCCGATTTAATTTTTTAATAAAATTCATCGTTCGAAACCATGTACTGATGGTTTTATTCCAACATAAAGTTCATTCTGTGTAATTAAATATGGATTATGAAGTGGTATGGCCAACAAATGCCATCCAGGACAATTAGACAGTTTATTAAGAAAAAATATTTAATATGTAGGTTCAACCCTAACATTATTCGAGAGGGTAGTTCTAAGGAAAAATTAAATTATCAGTTTCTTATTATTAGTTTTGCCTCTTTAATACTATGTAATCGTTTTGAAAAAGTTACATTTGTAGAGGTAATTATTTAGAAGTACAAAACGAAAATTAAAAAATTGTAGATTTCTTACAAAACTGTAAGAGTACACCACTCATCACCGGTGGTACACGTTGATATTTGTTGAATGCGTAAAAAACGTATATTTTATACTGAGTTTATAACTGAGAAATATATTTCGACAAAACGAATGAAACAGTAAAAAATTGCAGCATAGAACAAAGCAAATAAGTTCATAATACTATATCAATCTTTAGTGAAAACATCAAATGGCTTGAATGAAAAGGCGAGCAAAAACAGCTCGACACGGAATGTGTTTATAACTCTTTTCACAGACTGTCTATATGACAGTTTTGCAATTTTTGGATTTGTAAAAACAACCTAACACAAGTGGTGTGAAGTTTCAATCTTACATTCTCGTTTTCTGAATTCCACGAAGAAAATTGTTGGAAATAGCTGCCGCCAAAGCGATAATATTTCCTATGTATTGCACGATAATTGTTATTTTATAAATAATGATTAAAGATATTTGAAAAAGATCCTATAAAAAGTAAATAATTTAAAACAAAAATTTTAAAAGAAAACCATTGTATAATCTTCAATATCAATAATCAATCAATATCAATATCATAATTTTATTTATATTTGGACTTTCAGATTAAAATATTCTGAGAATATACAGTGAGTCACGAAAGTATTCGAACGCTCTCAAATGAAAAGTTAGTTGATGCGTAAAAAATGCGAGTAATAATAAAATATATTTATTCGTGTAATAACATATAAGTAGCACGGCTATATGTATATGTTAAATTGGAAGTGTCTTCGGGAACGTAAATAAAACTTGTGCAAGATTTGTTGCCAATATCAGCTAAACAGACGCCACAAAAGACTTACACCACTTTCATAATTAGTCAATTGTAAATATCATTTAATTTCAATTTTGAAATAACAAATATCACTTAAAATATATTTCATATTAATCCAATTTTGTTTATAAATAATAACAAGAAATAGAATTAGTATTTTTTATTTTGAACGTTAATTATATTTATATATTGTTAAACTTAACACAAGATATTGGTATTGTTAATTATTTATGCTTGTTTTGAAAATATTCATGATGCACAGGAGGTATATAAGGTAATAGCTGCTGCATATCCTCATATTTTTCGTATGTAATAGGCCTGGCATCGTGATACAAAGGCGCCAGGGCGATTTTTTCAAATTTTGGCGGTCTTCCCCGACATGTAGGTGATAAATTTAGAGTCTTAAATTCTGTGTCCTCCATTGATGTTTTATATAAAATAGTATACGGTGCACTGTTGCAAAATCTCATCCAACATATTTGCAACCAATTTACTTTATCTCCATTAGTGTTTCTTCTTATCTGTTTTTTAATTGCGTTTTGTAGATTTTTTGTTGAAACCAAAATTCTCGTTTCATTTCGTGTAAAATAAATTTATTGTGTTGTCTGCATTGGTTTGTAACGTCATAATAATCCTGTGGTGTGTACAGGAAATTCTTTTTTCGCAATGCCATTTTTTCTGTCTATGGAAATTGGACTTACGCCACTTTCATAATCAATGGTTACGCAATTTCTTTTACCGGCCAATTTTAAATTGAACAAAGCATAGGCATTTTTTAAGATATTAAATACTAACTAGTTGTAAACAAAAAGTTTACACTAAATTAAGCATAAATTACGTCACATCTCATTTTTTTAAAAAAAGGACTTACACCACTTTCAAAATAAACGGTCCATATGTAAGTAAACTGAAGTGTTTTATTTCTGCAATACTATAATTTCGATTCTTTTTATTTTCAATCGACTCAGTCTGAGTCTGCTGTTATCGTCTAGTAATAATATTAAAATTTAATTCTTTGACTGTCGATGCTAATTCAATTTAATTGAAATTACTTACAGTGAATTGTTGAAATTCGTTAGTTTTTATTTTGTTGCGGTAATCGTTTAAATGACGATTATTTATAGATTACTTAAATACTTTTAATCATCTTAATCGGCATGTTCAGGCAAATACGATTAGGGGTAAACACTTCCCGTCGATTGAGCATTTTCACGTATCTCGGATAGGAAGCCAACAAGTTCACATGGGGTGATACTTCACTTTGCAAGTTATTCTTATGAGTCATTGATTTTTAATCACCTGGGGCGTAATCTAATGTAGCATGTGTGGGATATTAACCTGTAATTTTATAAAAATAGACGGAGAAGTGACGTTTTGTTCCTACGTGTGTAACGATAACTATTTGCAAAATGATAATAATAGGGAGAGCTTCGCTAATTTATTGTATACAAAGAGTTTAACAGATTTCACGTCGCATATTTAACGTTCAGTTTTACTTTCGATTAGGACTGTGGTAAGATACAATTTTAGTCGTGAAGTAATTTTTCCGATAATAAAATCATGTTAGGTTGCAGATTTTATGGATAGTTCATAGCATAGAAGAAAACAGTGATTTTAATTAATATTTAAATTAATAACATTCTCAATAGGAAAATTATGTTGCAAATTAGTCTATCAAAATCTGAATTTACATAATCATTCACACTGGTACCGTGTTTAATGTGGTTAATGAATTCGTTTGAAGAAAAAAAGATAAGCAACTTTGAATGTGCGGGTAATCGATGATAACGGAAGAGTGAATAATTCGAGTTTTATCTAACATTGTTGTATTTACACATACATTGTTACAGTTGAATATTTTAATGAGATACAGTATATAATGTGATTGGCGATAACAGCGAAAAAAATGATAATTCATCATTATTAAGGAAATATTGAAATTATACAATTAGTAATGTTATTAGATGCGAGTGTCATCGAATTGCATTTGTATAAGTATATTTATTTCTTATTATTTCTAGATTATTATTATTTTCATTGGATTCGTATTTAATTTAAACTCCTTACATCGGAAAATGAACTGAAGTTAGCAGCATGTATTGGATTTGCAACATTTTATCAAGGTCTGGAGACAGGATTCGTGAACAGAAATAAGATTTGCACAGGATTTTTTAATATTCGTCTAGTTTATATTTTGTTCCGATTTGTAACATGTTTAGAAAATTTACTTTATTTTTGTTAACCAACCAGAGCCAACTAGATTTCTGTTTGCAATATCATTAATACAATGTTATTGTCGACATTTTCTAGCACACTTTTCGCAAAATTATCCCTAATATTTACTATAATATCTTTGTGCCTAACATTTTTTTAGAACTATTATTATCTTTAACCGCAAGTGTAATTATACTACCTGTTGTTTAGGCACTAATAAAACTATTACTATTTTAATGGTAGCATTAAATGTTTCGTTGTCTGATACTGTATAAGCAATTTTTCCAACTAAATACAAAATGCTGAACAAATATTTCGATTATATTTCGATAAATAATATGGCGAAGTTATTACTATTGCGAATTTTTATGCAATTATCATATATGCGCATTTATGAAATGTAAGAAACCATTCATATTATTAAAATATACTAACATTTTCGGTTTAACCTTCCAAAAATGAATTTTCTAATCTGTGAAAGAAATGTTTCTTTCAATTCAATTTTTCGAAACATAAAAATAGAAAATAGCATAAAATGAAATTTTTAACCCTTTTAGTGCCGAACGACGATGTATCGAAAAATTGCGAAAAATGCCAACGACGATATATCGTTGCGTATCCGATGGCGCCTTACTATTCGCATTGCGAGCAAACTCTATCTCAAAATATTGGATGGTCGGAAAAGTATTGAGAGATTTTTTTCATTTTCTGATTAAATGTTCCTTTTATTCAAAATGAATTTTATTCAAGTATATTATATTATATTATATATTCAAGGCCATTATTATCTATAACCTTTTGCCATTTTTGGGGTGGAGCCATAATCGAAATGGAACTTCTGTGGTTTATTGGCTAAAAACTTGGCCAAGTGATTTTCACACTCGTTTTTGGAATCCAACTATTTACCACTAAGGTAGTTTTGCAGGGATCGAAACAAATGATAATCTGATGATGCAGGGTTCGGGTTATACGGTGGATACATCCAAACTTTCCATCAAGCTCTCTCAATTTTTGTTTGAGCAATGATTCGCAGATGGAAACTGGATCCATCAAATTTTTTTATATCGTTGGATTCATTGTTTGGTAGTTCTAGTGTTAAATGGGTGGCTAATAAAAGGGTGTATATCGCATTCTGTGAAATTTAGAAGACGTAAAAACAATTCGTTGCTTCATGCGACGATGAAAGAATCAACTAGCGTAATACTCCGGTTAGGTAGACTAATATATGTAAAATCTTTATTAGTATTGTTAACTACTAAAAGTATAACCAAAGTAATTTGTACACAGTAAAGTGCATTTCAGAACATTTGTTACATACGTCTCTCTTGCAATCATTCATTTAACACTGGAACTACCAAAGCAGACATTTTGACTGGTCTCTAGTTTTTTCTTTCGCAATTACTGAAGTTATAAAAATGTTTTCATCAGAAATTTTTGGATGTACTTCTTCAACTCTTTACCGACCGGAAGCCTATTATTAGGACTGTCAATAGTTGCACTGTAACAAAATGAGGCCTAACAAATTGCTTTTACGTTGTAATTTGTAACGACATTATTAGATAACGTTACCGAGGTCTTGCTGTTTTACAATAAAAATTGCTGTCACTGTTGAGAGATCCATTGAAAAGTTTTCAATCGTGGACAGTGGACCTTGAAACATTCTGAAATACTCGCCGGTCGGTAAAGTGTTAATAACGTACATGTTACAATAAGAATTGTATGAAGCTTTAACAGATGCTGTCTCGTTATTATTATAAAACAATCCATGTTGGCTTTATTGTTCAGTAGTTTTAGTGTTAATTAATATTTATAGTATTTACCTTTTGAAATACATGAAATTTGAATGGCAGCCAACGCCTTGATCAAACGATTAAATAAGCGAGACTTACGTAAAATATAGGAGGAGAAGAGGAAGTATTAAAAAAGATTGCGGACGACTATTTTATATTTTATGTGCCGGACACTTCAACATAAACGAAGTTTCTGTGACGACGTTACCAGTGACGTAAGCATGCGAGTTTATAGCGGTGACCGTGCATAGAATCTGTCTTCCTCTTTCTAACAAATCAGGTGAGGCACAATGAGCGACCGACGCTCGCCTTAAACGTAGAATTCCACAAAATTGTATAATTGGTTTAATTCTTGCCTAATCCGTGACTTCTATGGCTTATTCAGCAGTTCAGTTAGATTTTTATTTTTTCATGTAAATTTGGTTACGTATTCGAATAGTTTAAGATTTTTAAATTTATTTAGAAACAGTCTCACGTAATAAAGCTCCATTTCGTTTTACACAATCAACCAAATTAAATGTTTATGTTTCTAGCTAGATTACCATTAAGATGATAACAATATAAGAATTATGTTAAATATTAAATTTATCGAATTCCGAATATTTTACACATAAGTTAAAAAATTGTTCCCATTTAGTTTTATAAGAAGAACTAGACAAAATATTTCGTAGTACATCGAAACGTATCAGAAAACAGTTTAGTTCTGTTTTTAAATTTTGGGTCTAAGCTCATTGTGGTTTTAATCGTTAACCATCGCTAACATTTAACATAGTTAGGAAAATCATTTTTCGTTTACAATTATGAGTAATTAATTTCTTTTTCATATTTTATAATCGTTAAGTTTAACAACGCTGTCTTGTTTGTTTTAAATATTGTGAATTCGTACATTAACATTAACCCTATCACCGCTGTTTCACACTTTGACTGCCATGTCACCCATATATGGGTGACGGAATTATTTGTACGGTTTCTAAATAAATTTTTACGTTAATAGATTCATTTGTACCAAAGTTGACGATTATACAGAGCGAGCACTTTACGGCATACATTTTATTTTTTCAATTTTTATTTCAGCCAATATCTCATTTCGATTTTTTAGAAATTTTGTGGCTGCTAGTTTGACAGTCAAAGTGTTAAAGAATATCGAAAAATCTAAATAACTTCAGTCTCGCAATTTTTATAAAACAACGTATACCGGTAAAATTTTGTGCTCCACACGGTTAACGTGAAATGTTTTTCTGTACGAGAGAAAATGTTGAATTAAATCAGAGGATTTAAAATGGTTGATTATCTCTGAGATCTTAAATGCTCTTAAGATCTATAAATCTAATAACTTTCTGAAGCACGGTAGCTGTCCTACTTAATCATTTCTTAATGCTGTAGCTCTTGTACGTATCCAGATTTCGCCAGACTCATGAATATTTAAAATCGGTACTACGACTTGGAAATTTTACAATTTTAAAACGTAGCACACCTTCCTTAAGAGAATCTCAAGATTTTTTCAGGAAAAAAAAAGGAAGGACAGAAATCGCGTCCAAAGTTATTTTAGTTATACCGATTCGCGTAAATATAGCGTGTTACAAATACGCAGAAATCGAAACTAGATTGTCGTAAATGCTATAACAGGGATTAATCGTGTTAGAACCGTAGGCTTCTTAAAACAAATATAGTTTTACGAGGAAAGGTGGCTGCAGAATACGAGTAGGTTCACAGCTGACCGCTAAGTCGGTTTACAGCTGACTCAATCGTTCATTCCGGACTTTCCGTAAACCCGAGTCTTCTATCTTTTTAACTTAAGATTTGCGTGAACGTAAAAACTTCTGGCGCGCCAAGACAGACGGTTAAATATTTTCCTCTAAGAGGAAACCTGAATGTAATTGAATATTGATTTCAAGAAATATTTTTGTTTCGGTGTTACATATTTATCACGTCCACAACTGCATGTAATAAAAATACAATTAACCCTTATCCCTCTAATGACTCCTCTCAGGAGACACTAAAAATTGTCAAACTATTATCCAAAACAATTTTTACATCACTATGTTTGCGTTTAATAAATTGGTAAAAATTCAAATGTTGCATGCACCAATTGCTGTAAATAACTTTATGTGCACGAGAAAAAGGAAACACGTGTAATGGAACTATTCTAGGTCAAAATGTGTCGCGATTCGTGGAATTAAAATTGCTTGAAATGCTAAGGGTTAATTTTTTGGCTTATATAAACAATTCGGCCCCTGCAACGTACCTGCTAATTCATTGAAAACAAGAAAAGACGACATGTACTTGAAGCTTAATTAACTGTACAAAGTAAGCAACGGGTATATTTTTCATTTCTACTCGTTTCTATCTCCAAATGCTAACCATGTTTGAATTTGTTTACTCGTACATTGTTGCAATCAGTCTCTTCGAAATATATATCCAGTTATTGATACATTATATCGGTGGGAAGATTTTCATTATTTTTCGTTTGTTCAATGAAAACACAGTTGCATGTATCAAAATATAGTATACATTTCTTGTTTAAAACATTGTCGAAATCTTATGAATCTCTTCTGCTAGAAATAGCGATAGAAGTAAAAAGTTAATAAAGTACATTCCCCGACATAATTTGTTCTCTGTACATTATTATTAAAATTTGCTAGCGATCATAGCAATTATTCGTAATTCCTTGTCTTCAATCTCCTTATTAACAAAATAGTATTAATTTCATTAATAACATTAATTAATTTTTACATTTTCTTCGTTTCCTCCTTTTTGCGCAACCGGTAGAATTTCCATCTGTTTGGCTCTACTATAATCGTTCACGATTTCGATAAAATATATTTAGCTAGAATATTTCAAACACCACGGAATAATACATTCTTCGTTTCCTACTATCGCTTTAAATCTGTAGTTGAACCGAGAACTAAAACAGAGTAAAACAAATTATGCATAAGCGTGTATCGATGTTCGATACGTTAGTTTCCAGGTCAATAAATGGAAAAAGTTTCGTCAAGAGGTTGTCTGAAAAAAGAACAAATGTTTATAAATTCTTCTGCGTTTTGGCAGAAATATTTTGACGAATTGCTCGATAAAAGTGCGAATATCCAGTCAATGAGTCTGCGGTGCAGCAGCGATAAGCCCCTTCTCCAGCGCGGATAGGGTAGGATTTGGAAGGTGGACGATAATGTTTGAGATACGGAATTGCAAAAGGTGTTGCAGTACAAAAGTTGTTGTCACACGGACCTGGTCATATATCGAAGATTAGTCGTACGCGCGTGTAAACATAAGAATCTCGTCATTCATATTAATACACACACCTGGGGCCAAGTTTCTCGGTACGAGTGTTACCCGCTCCTCGGATCGCATTGGTCGGCTCGGGGATCATTTTACGCAGTTTCGTGGACGACACCAGACTCAGTGCGCGTACACCAACCCGACGAATGTTAGCTTCGATCGACGACACGAAATTGCTCGAAAATCGATCCATTTCCAACGCGTCTATTTTCATTTGTGTCTATATGAAGACGCGAACCACGTACGACTTGAAGCAGGCTTGGAAGAAAACTCGTGCAAAGCCGTACTCCGGTATTTTCAGTCACCTCGATCCGATCATTTCATAAGCCTTCGCATACTTTTCTGTGCTTTTCATTTAGCCGGAGCTCTTACGCAAAGTGCGCAATGTAGGAGGTGTTCACAAGCGATATCTAGCTGCTCGGTTTAGTTGCAGTTTAATGTTCGCACAGCGGTCGGTTTTGTTGTTCCTACGCGAAGACAAGGACTGTTCAGTTCGGATGCACAGAAATTACATTTTCCCTAGACGAAAAATACGAAAGTTTAACAAATATCTCGAAAATACGACGTATGTTACAAGTTTCGTGGACAAATTACTTTGGCTAAACTTTTAATGTTCCACAATGGCCATTCTATGTGCACTGCAACTGGAAGCTTTAACGAAGCTAGACGATTCTTTCATTGCAACGTAAATGATAAAATGCAGCATACGCCCTTTTGTTACACACTTGTTGGATTATGATTTTTTCCATGACGCTTTTCCAAAGACTCTTATATTCGGTTTGCCGACGGTGTTCTTAGACGGAAGTGCATTATAAAATTAAAAATAGGACATGCAGTTTCTATCAACAGTGAATTTCGGACGCATCGTTCTATCTGCCACATTTGCGTTTGATATATTATCCTAGACAACAAGAATGATGTATAAACAGAAATTAATTAGACAAGTAACAATACGATTAGAAACTATAATTACAAATTATAGGCGCTTGAATCTCGTCTCCTGACATCATTTTTAGTACTTGTCCAAAACCAAAACAATTTTTTGTCAAAAAAAAAAAAAAAATAGAAAAACAGAAAAGAAAATGAGTACTCTTTTAAAAACTTACTGACAGTAATGTCATATAAAATATTTTAAAACAATGTTCCTAATTTTTTCCCCTTAGATTTAACACTTTACCGAGGCCTATTATTAGGACTTTTTAAATAGTTGCACTGTAACAAAATAAAGCCTTAACAAACTGTTTTTATATTGTAATTTGTAACCAAATTATTATGTTGATTTATAATAAAAATTACTGTCAGCGTTGAGAGATCCATTGAAAAGTTTTCAATCGTGGACAATGGACCTTGAAACATTCTGAAATACTCGTCGGTCGGTAAAGTGTTAATAGGAAATGTTATGTATTTACAATAAATATTTTAACCATGATACTATGTATAGAAGTAAAGTCATGGACACGTGTAAAACTCAAATAATATAAAAATTTGTTCATTTGTAATGTGGATGTGCACCGCTCGTGTTTCGTGCTTTTTATGCATATTCGAGCATATTTTTGTATACTATGGTATAATATGGTGCATTCTTGAACATACGAGTCAATTCTTGTATATCCCTGTACATTGTAGAATATTATTGTATATCCTGGTGCATTCTAGTACAATCTTGTATATTCTGTTATGTTATGTCATAGGTTAGTGTATTCTGCTTTATTCCAGTGTATTCTGGGATATTCAAGTATATTTTTGTATACTCTGGGATAATATGGTGCATTCTAGTACCTATTAGTCAATTCTTGTATATCCTGGTGTATTTTATATATTATTGTATTTCCTGGTAGATTCTAGAATATTGTTGTATACTCTGGTATCTTATGTCATATGTTGATATATTCGGCTTTATTCTACTATATTCTTGGTTAGTCTAGTATGTTTTTGTATATTCTGAAATATTATTGTGACTTCTAGTGTATTCTAGTCCATTCTGATATATCCTGCTGCAATCTAGTATAATCTTGTATATTTTGATATGGTATCTCATATGTTGATATATTATGCTTCATTCCAGTGTATTCTGGGATATTGCACACTGGTGCATCCAGTGCGTTTAATTCACTTTTCTTCTGTCATATTATTTGAAAATTGACTGTCACATAAAAGAAATTCGGAAAGTTGCGAACTATGTAGGGAGAGGGGAAGAGATTGGGCAAGAAGTAATTTTTAAAATATTTCTCATTTCTCGCTGATAATTGAGAAAATACAAACCAATGGTACATATACGTGCCTTAAATGTCAAACAAGCAACTTTGCATATTACGAAATTCTATAATGCGTTATACGCAAAAGAAAAGTTACAGAAATGTATAAAAACATAAAAATCATTTCAATCAACAATCCCATTATAAATTTTCATTATCTCTAATCGGTAGTAGGGAAGATTGGGATAAGTTGATACATTTTTCAGTATTTTAAAATCTTCCTTTGCATATTTACACACTCCTTAAAATATTGCAAGCATAACGTTGAGAAAAATGCGTACAAAATAAATTATAAACTGTTCATTGCAGAAATATCTCTAGTTTTTCATTTTATTTGTTGTATTAATAATTAATAATCCATTAATACCTTACATTGTATTATGTTTTGCTTTCTTTAAACAATCTTACGATTTTCCACCAAGTTTTGTTTTTTGACACTTTACCGACTGGCAAGCATTTCAGAATGTTTCAAGGTCCATTGTCCATGATTGAGAACTTTTCAATGGATCTTCAAACGCTGACAGCAATTTCTATTGTAAATCAACATGGCATTCTCGGTAACGTTATCTAATAATTTGGTGCCACAAATTACAATGTAAAAGCAATTTGTTAGCCTTCATTTTGTTACAGTACAACTATTGAACGTCCTAATAATAGGCGTCCGGTCAGTAAAGTGTTGATATAATTTTGAACCATTTTTCTAAAAATAAAAGAAAAGAATTCGATTAAATAATGAGAAATTGTTAGGACAAATTTATAACATGTGTCAATTTTTTAAAATATCTATACAAAATAATCGATCATACAAACAAAAAGGAATCTCGAGATTATTTTTTCGTACAAAATAACTTTACGCTATATGACAGTAATCTCTAGTATAACGATTTGTACAATGTCTATAAATGAATTAAGAAGACAACAATATCAACTTGGCTGCTACCAAAACGAAAAAGTTCGAATAATCATTTTCCACGTTTGCTTATACAAACGTAAAATTCTACCATAACGAACGGTTAACTAACAAACCTCAAGTATCTATTCAAAATTATGCTACGTATACCTTAATTTCATTGTATCAACCTGCTTTTCTATAAAGTTCCCTCGGTCTTCCTGAACACTTAATTACAGAGATTAATCAGGGGATCAAATTGGGCACGCGAACGAAATTTGGACATTTTTCATTGCTTTGTGATAATAACAAACACTGTAGCTATTCAAACTTCATTCAACTTTTATTGTAACATGTGGTTCCTTAAAGAAGTACATCAGAAAATTTCTGATGAAAACTTTTTCATAACTTCAATAATTACGAAAGAAAAACTGGGGACTAGTCAAAATGACTGGTATGGTAGTTCTAGTGTTAAGAAAGATTTATGACATGACTTAATGAAATACCTAATCTATCTTTACATTGATAGAAACGTCATCGTTCGGTCGTGGTAGCACGTATTACTTCCGTGTAAAAATCCCAGCCGATTGTAAATTCCTTAACTAATTTTTCGAGGAAATATCGATTCTCCGTTTGCTAAAAACAGCACACTACCTGATTTTTTAATGTGAGATATTGTAATTTTGATTTCCAAATATCAAGCTTTCTATTTTAGATTCCATTACATTTACTTTGAAAACCATAAACTATTTTCTTAAATTTATTGCTTGCAAACTTTATATTCTTTATATGATATATTTATATATAAATATATAAATTTATATTTATATGAAACTATAAATGTACACATATTTGCAACACATTTGCAACTATTTATATAAAAACTGAGAATTATGTAAACATTTGCTGTCTAGTGATCATCACAGATGATTTTATTCTTGATGTATCGATCGCTACAATTTAACGAGGCTCTTAAGATAATTACATGACGTTTTTGTAAGTCTCGGTAACGATCTACAATTGCTCCTCCAAATCAGAGCAAAATTCTTAAGTTAAAAGTATTGTAAAGTAAAATCATCTTGAAAATGTTAAAAGTCGAAAGAACTTTACAACACCTAAAATGTAAAAAATAAAATGAAAGATTCTGTTGATATATTGTTAAAGAAGTGCACTTTCAGTAACATGTGTTACAGTTTGTATTTTAAGATAAGTGGAAAAGTATTCGGACACCCTTCGAAACAGCATAATGTTTTTAAAATTGGGTTAGACGGCTCGAGTTTTTAGAGATGTTAGAAAGATGAATTTACAAAGTAATATGAAAACTTTCTTTTATAAATTGCTATTGGTTGTATTTAAGCAGAAAAAGGTAAACATTTTCAATTTTTTTATCTGTGCCTGTAATGAAAATATAAAAGTAGCTTTGGTAAATTGTGTGTCAGAAAGTTGTATATACGTTCAAGGTTTCATCAAAATCAGTTAATACACAAAAAAGCTATATGTATTATAGGGTGCAAAATGGGTTTGCACTTAGGGTATGCAATTCATTTCAATAGTAGTCTTTTTTCTTATACTTTTTACCATTTTCTTTTTACCATGGATCATCGCAACCTTTACCGATTTGGATAAATTTTGTGCATGTATATAAAATTCGCTTCGAGCTACCAAAGCCATCCCTTAAATTTTCACTACAGGTATAGATACAAAAATTGAAAAATTTAAAAAAACTAGATAAATATTAACTAGTAAACAAATCCTTCTAACCCCTCAAAAGAACTTAAGTCGTTCCATATAATTTTAAACAAGCATAGATTAATTTAATTTTAATCAATTTTGTACATGCATATAATTCGCTTCGACCTACCAAAGCCATCCCTTAAATTTTCACTACAGGTATAGATACAAAAATTGAAAAAT